>CAUYUJ010018419.1:0-17500 GCA_963575745.1 Prorocentrum cordatum
GAGGAGGGGTGGTGGAGGAGAGGGAGGAGGAGGAGTGGGAGGAGGAGGAGGAGGCGGAGTAGGAGGAGGAGAGGGTTGAGAAGGAGGACGGGGAGGAGGAGGAGGATGGGGTATGAGTGGTAGAGGAGGAGACGGAGGACATAGATGATGATGCGGAGATATTGGATGATTAGGAGGAGGACGATCATGATGCTGATGAATCGGATGATGATGATGATTATGATGGTGCTGATGATGATACTGATGATGCTGCTGCTGCTGCTGCTGATGATGATGATGATGATGATGATGATGATGATGATGATGATGATGATAATGTTGACGATGGTGCTGATGCTGATGATGATGATGATGATGATGAGGAGGAGGAGGAGGAGGAGGAACAGGAGAGCATCCCAATGTCCCCCCTCCGGCTCTCAGTGGGTTCCAGTATCATCACGTAATAGGCACCCCAAGCTCTATAAGAAGTATGCTCGAATCTTCTCGCCCCCTGTGCTGTTCGCCCATCCCTTTCACTTTCTCTCGCTGGTTCCTCCTTCTCTTTCTCGTCTTTTCTCCACCAGATCACCAGTACCTGTCACAATGAGCACACATAGTTCTGGCAATGGTCAATTTTTAGGTTCGGCTTTGAGACTTTCCCGCCGCGGCCAAGCAGGTTCTCACACAATCTGGATCACTGTGGTCACGAAACCTCAGCAGGAGGCTCCCATTATGCTTCAGAGTCACTTGTTGCACCTCAGGCTGCGCTGATGCTATGTCGACAAGAAGAAGCACGCCACTCCTCAGCAGTACATGAACTTGTGCATCGTTTCGGCTCAGCCTCACATGGTCAACACCGTGAAGCAGAGTGGGGAAGACGTCAACACCCTCAACGAGACTGTCTTCGTTATGATGGCGCGTCAGAAGGGAACCTGCGAACCTCGCAGTGCATCACGGCGGGTCCTCGAGAGGGAGGCGGAGAAGTTACCGCAGAAGATCGGCATCAGCAGTGACCTGGTAATCAAGGAGGGGGGATGCAGTCCGCAAGAGCGGCAGGCAGCAGCGCAGGGGCGCAGGCGGCACCGGCAATGGGGGCGCAGGATCCGGAGCTGTATGCATGACCTTCCAGCTGTATGACACTGTGGATCGGATCGAGCACAACAGGTGGCAAGGATTGGACGGATGAGTAATGAAGCTCTTAAAAGATGGGCAGAGTAGGTCCCAGACCCCGACCATCATATGCAACGGCTTTCTCGAGCTCCGTGTTGCAGGAACGGCTGTGACGGTGCGCCTCCATCATGCGCCACACAGAGCCGTTGTTTCCATATGTCGTCCATCACTTGATGGGGCAAAATGCATCGCCCCAATGTTAGACCACGCAGACACATGGCTCGTATGTGTTATTTTCTTGTCTTTCCTTGCCTGTTTTTTTGGGGGCCTCCAGGATGCCAGCGAGTTCGAACCCCCACAGTCGTGGGTGTGGCCCCGAGAGTCAGTCTCGAACACATCCCATACCATTTCTCAACGCATTGTCCACTCCATCACGCTACGAATATCCGAGGACATCATGATGTAAATCTTAGAGTTTGTCCAGCCACCTCATGCCAGTGCTAGCGGGCGTACACGCCGCCCGTTCTGAGCCTCAGCCCTCTCACGCGCGTTGTACTCGTTGCGAATCAAAGGCACGCAAACCACGCGCTTTTATACAGTGCAGCCAGGGGTATGGAAGCCAAGCAATACGAGCATACGAAGGTGAGCAACTCACTCCGCCATCCTCATCCGCCTGTTCCTCTTCCTCCACTTCCTCTTCATCCTCCTCCTCCCCCTCTCCCTCCTCCTCCTCCTCCTCCTCCTCCTCCTCCTCCTCCTTCTCCCTTGCCGTCCCTCGCCGCCCGCGCCGCTCCCCCTGCGCTGGCCGCGGGGTCTGGGTGGAGGCGAGCAAGCTGCTGAGGACGCTGGAGCCCAGCGAGGGTGCCATCCTGTCCCACAAGCAGCTATGGAAGCTGGTCCGCTGGAAGCGGGTGACATGCCGTGGGCTTGGCGCGAGAGGGGGGGCGGGGAGGCAGGAGGGGCAGGGGCGAGGGACGGGGGCGAGGAGGAGCCGGAGGAGGAACTGCAGGAGAAGGAAGAGGAATTGCGCCAGCCAGGAGACCCCGCTAGCTAGCCCGTCGCGCACTTCGCGGCAACCTGAGGCAGCGGCTCTGCGTCCCGGCATGCCCGCCTGGTGCCCTTTGTCAGCACCGCCGACAAGACGGCAGTCTCTGCAACCAGCCTGCCGACCCGCACGGCTGGCACGCAGGCAATTACGAGGTGGGCGAGTTGCGCAACAACTGCCGCAACAGATGCCGCGACAGGCAATCCGCGAAGCGCGCGGAGGTCACAGGCCTCGCGTCGCCCGAGGAGCGGGCCGTCCCCGCCCGGGATCGCTGCGGCTCCCGCGACCCCCCCCTTGGACGCCACCCTTCCTTCGGCGGCGAGCCTGGGGAGGGGGATGAGGAGGAGGAGGAGGAGGAGGAGGAGGATGAGGAGGAGGAGGCGGAAGGAGTAGGAGGAGGAGGAGGAGGAGTGAGGAGAGAGGAGGAGGTGGGGGAGGGGTTGAATGATGGGGGGGAGGGGGGAGGGGGGACGGGGAGGGAGGGGGGAGGGAGGATGAGAGGAAGGAGGGGTCTTTGGAGCCTTCTCAAAGGCTCGGAAGCCCATCTAGGCCTTCTGGGGAGCCTTCGAAGCCTTACGACTCTACGCGCAGAGCGCTTCCCAGGCAGGAGCCCTGCCGCCTTGCGAGGAGGCCTGCCTCTGTCGCTTTCCCCCCATCGCTGACCGCCCTATCCTCCTCCTCCTCCTCCCCCTCCTCCTCCTCCTCCCCTCCTCCTCCTCCTCCTCCTCCTCCTCCTCCTCTCCTCCCCCTCCTCCCCCTCCCCTCCATCCTCCCCCTCCTCCTCCTCCTCCTCCTCCTCCTCCTCCTCCTCCTCCTCCTCCTCTCCTCCTCCTCCTCTCCTCCTCCTCCTCCTCCTCCTCCTCCTCCTCCTCCCCCTCCTCCTCCCCCTCCTCCCCCTCCTCCCCCTCCTCCCCATCCTCCTCCCGGGGAGAATCGCGCTGCGCGCACAGCGGCCCGGCCGCCGAGGGGCTCTGCTCCCCGGGGGGGCGGCCCGCGAGGGCGCGGAGAGGGTCTCGCTCGTTGGGCCTCGCGGGGCGCGCGGCGCGAGGCCGGTCGAAAGTCAGAGCGTGAATTACCTCCCCCGCTTTCGCTTCCAGGCAAAACCAAGTCATACCAAGATTTAGTTCCTAAGATTTTGATAGAAATTCTGGGTTTGAATTAAATTCTGAGACTATGAATTTCTTAACCCATGATTTCTTAAGCATTTCGCAGGGTGTACTTGTTTTTTCCGTACCCCTTTCGGGCGTCCAAGATGGTCGGGCGGACGGCAGCGGCGGGCAACAGACGCGGGGGGGTCGAGGATTGCTCAGAGCGTGAATTACCTCCCCCGCTTTCGCCTCCAGGCAAAACCAAGTCATGCCACGCGCCTCCTCGTCAAGCGGCCTGACCAGTACAGGCTGCAATCTGGCATCGTTCGGTGTCTCTTGGAAGCGAGGGTGGTCAAGAGCGAGGGAGGCTTGTGTTCCCCCTAGAGAGGGGGGATTGGGAAAGGGGGGGTTACGAAATTTGCTGCATGCAGCTGGTTTCGGACGAAGCTTGCTGCATGCAGCTGGTTTCGGCCCCACGGAGGGACCCATTCCTCGAGACATGGGCGCCTCCCGGCGCCGTCGGGCGCCGGGAAGATCAGCTACGTGAGCTGATTCTCAACCCCCCCCCTTTGCTATCCCCCCCTTTCGCCCGACCCGAGCGGCGCGAGGCTGGAGCCGACCCGTGCAGCGGGGGCGCCCGATGAGGGTGCAAGGGCCCTGGAAGGCCAGGTCGACACTGTGCGAGCGGGGCGCGGCCAGCGCAAGGGGCCGAGGACGGGCCGAAGGGGAAGGACGCAAGGGGTCGCCTTGGAAGGTTGCTCGTCTTTGCCCTGCGGGTTGGCTGCAGGTGGCCCAGGAACGGACGAGACACGGTACGTTACCGACGCTCGTCGTCCTCACCGTCACGTTGTGGATGCTGAAGCAGATCTTCGATCCTCGATTCTCGATCCTCCTCTTCGTTTGCTGAACCTCGATCCTCGATTCTCGATTCTCGATCTTCGATCTTGGATCCTCGATCTTCGATCCTCGATTCTCCTCATCCTCGACCTTCCGTATCCCCACCCTCGAGCCTTGTTCCCCGATCCTCGATCCTCCTCCTTGTTTGCCCCCATGCTTTTGGCCCTCGGCCTCCTCGACCCTGGCCGCCGATCCTCCTGACCTGGGAGAGAGAAGGCACAAGCTGCACGGTGTACTTCAGGAGAGGAGAAAACACACAGACACAATTAATCGTCGATTCCCAGGAAGATATGGGAAACTATGGGAAGTGGGGGGGAAAGACAAAAACCCCGAAAATATGGGAAGTGATGAGGAGTCTGTTTATTCGTGTGTATTTATCTGTGTGCCCTGGGGCCCCTTCAGTATTGGCGACCTCGTGGGCCGCCCTCGCTTTGGCCCCGCGCTGCGGCACGGGCGGAGCGCAAAGCCTGACCAGGGACAACGAGAGCAACCCAGAAGACAGGAAGCACCAAGGGCTCCCTCGAGGGCGCGAAGTTATTCGCGCTTCGCGCTTCGCGGTTCGGCTCCGATTCCTCATCCTCCTCTTCTCCCCTGGGAGGGCGGCGCGAGAGCGCGAAGTTATTCGCACTTCGCGCTTCGCGCAGCGCGAAGCGCGAAGCTGGGAGCCCTTGGGAAGCACTGCTCAGCTCGAACCTTGCTGGGAGACAGCCCCAGGACCCCTGATGCCGTGCTTTTTTCGTGACATCGACCCCCCCCTACACCTCAGGCGATGCTTGAGAAAACTTGAGTTTTCGGCCAGAGTCTCGATTATTCTTAACGTTTCAATGTAAATCTTAAGATCTTGATAGAAATCTTGGGTTTTTGTTCAAGTTCTGAGACTATGAATTTCTTAACCCATGATTTCTTAAGCATTTCGCAGGGTGTAGAGGTCTCGACCCGTTCCCCGGAGCCGGTATTTATCCTCCTGAGCCGTTCTTGGACGGCCCGACGCCCAGCAGAAAGGCCCCCAGAGGCCAAACATAGCGAAAAACCATCCGCCTTGATTGCGAAGGCCTTACGGCCGGTGCCGCCGACCCTGGAGGGCGACCCATGCGTTCTCGTATGTGGCGGGGCTTGCGGGGGGGGCGTCGTATCTGAGTGGCGCCCCCCCCCCCCGGGACCCCCCCCCGGGACCCCCCCCCGGGACCCCCCCCGCTACCCCGCCCCCCTCCCGGCGGGGGAGGGATCAAAGGGAAGGGGCTTCCCTTCGACTCAAATACGACGTTGCTGAAGTTCATTTGGGCTGGCGCGCTTGACCAGGGGCCCCTGCTGGGAAAGAGGACGGAAGTGGCGACGGGCCCACGGAAAGGGAGGCGCAAGGAAGGGGGACGACAGAGACGACGACCAACGAACAACGGGGATGACGTCTCGAACGGAAAAGCCCCTCACACACGCCGACAGGGTCGGCGGATTTTGCCATGGCTCGAGGGGCCTTTTTATGCCGATCTTGATGTTAACCATCGTCATCAATATGAATGGTAGAGGTGTCGCCAAGAAGAAGCTGCCCAGCAGCTGTTATCGAATCCTTTGTGATGGTCCGATCATGCACACAGGCAGCGTCGAGACCATCAGGGTCTGGGTCTGGAGGTAGGCGCCCTCGCCAATCACGGAGCCGACCGCCTGGGCCTCTCGTGAGGGGGGCCCCCTCGGGACCCGAGCTGCTCGAGGGGGAGCCCTGCCGCGGCCCCCGGGGCCCAGGAGAGGCCCCCAGAGAGGCCAAGCATGAAAGGAGCACCGCCCGCCGTGCACTTCTCGGGGGTGGACAGAACCCCCGAACAGTGACACGTCGATTAGTGAATTGTCCTCTTTCGGTTCTCGAGGGGGCGCCGCGGCCGTTGTCTTCCAGGCTCGCGCCCGCCAGGTTTGGGCCTCGGGTCGTCTTCACTAAACCGCGTTTTACTAAAGGGAGGTCTGTCCATCCCCGAAATTGTCGTGGCGCGAGGGAAGCAGAGTAAAAGAGAGCCAGACAACTCACGAGTGGCCCGCGTGCCCCGGCTCTTGCACCAAGGAGCTGCGAGGGACAGGAGGCTCTCGCCTCCTTCCTCCAGGAGGTTCCTTCCGTGGCCGGGGGGGGGGAGGGAGGACGAATGACGAACGAACGAACGACGACGACGATCTCGAGAACAACGAACGAACGACGACGACCCACGACGAACGAACGAACGAACGACGACCCAGGACGAACGAACGAACGACGACGACGAACTCGAGATCAACGAACGACGACGACGAACTCGAGAACAACGAACGAACGAACGAACGACCGAACGACGACGACGAACGAACGAACGACGACGACGACGTGCAAGAGAACAGCACGACTCTCGAGACTCGAGGGGGTCCGCAGGAGGCCCGCCAGCGTGCCGAGCGCCCCGCCGCCGCCCGGCCCCCCGAGGCCCCGGCGAGGCCACGGGCACCGCCGTCGAGGCCTGCCCGTCGGGCGGCTGCCCGTGCAACGCGGGGCAGGCGCAGGCCTCGCCCGGGGGGGTCGGGCGAGGAGAACTATTCGGGGGCCACATGCGAGCCTCCTCTCTCCTCCCCCCCCCCCTCCCCTCCTCCTCCTCCTCCTCCTCCTCCCTCCTCCTCCTCCTCCTCCTCCTACTCCTCCTCCTCCTCCTCCTCCTCCTCCTCTCCTCCTCCTCCTCCTCCCCCCTCCTCCTCCTCCTCTCCCTCCTCCTCCTCCTCCTCCTCCCTCCTCCTCCCTCCTCCCTCCTCCTCCTCCTCCTCCTCCTCCTCCCCCCACGATTTCTGAGGGGGAGGGTGGGGTAGGGTTCGCTCGGGAGCTCCCGAGCGAAGTGAGCCCCACCCTGCCCCTCAGGAATCGTGGGGGGTGGGGGTAGGGCTCGCGTGTGGCCTCCTGACTGTGCACACGCGCCGATCCCGGCAAGGCCCATCCTGGACCCAGGATCGGTGCATGTGCCTTCCTGGCCAATGCTCAGGATGGGCTCAGGATGGGCCTGGCCAGAATCGGTGCATGTGCACAGTTCTCTTTCCTCGACAGCAGTCGATTTTGACGCGCTTGGGGAAGGGGGGGAGAAATCGACTACCGTCCTGACTCCTCCTCCTCCTCCTCCTCCTCCTCCTCAGCCTTCTCTCAGAGCGTGAATTACCTACCCCGCTTTCGCTTCCAAGCAAAACTAAGTCATACCACGCGCCTCCTCGTCAAGCGGCCTGACCAGCGCAGGCCGCAGTTTGGCGTCGCTTGGTATCTCTTGGAAGCGAGGGTGGTCAAAAGCGAGGGAGGTTTGTTTGCGCCCTATTCTCCTCAGCCTCATTCTACTTCTTCTGCTCTTCCCTCATCTTCCTTCTCCTTGTCATTCTCCAGCCACCACCTGGCACGGTCCTCCCGGCCCCGCTCCGCCGCGGGGCCCGCCTCTGCCGAGGTGCTGTTCCGCCCAGGCCTGTGGCGCCTGGCCCTCCTCGGCTCGGTCCTGTGCCGCCCGGCCCTGTTCCGTCGCGATCTTCCTCCGCCTGCTCTTGTTGTTCAGGAGGGAAAGAAACACACAGACACAATTAATCGTCGAATCCCAGAAAATATGGGAAATATGGGAGGTGGGGGGGAAGACAAAAACCCAGAAAATATGAGAAAATATGGGGAATATGTTTATTTGTGTGTATTTATTTGTGTGTTCTGGGGGCCCTTCACTGGTCCTGTTTCTCCCAACCCACTTCCGCCTGCAGCCCCTCTCAAAGTAAGGCTTCGGCGGAACAGGACCCGGAAGATCGGGGGCGGCCAAGAGGGGGGGCGTCCAAGAGGGGGGGACGCAAATCATGGCCAGCGGCATGTGCGCGGCCGATGGGGGGGCTGGGGACGTAACGAACTAAGAAGGAGGCGCCTCGAAGTCTGGGGAGATATCATGGCCCCCGCCACGGTATCCACCTCCACCTCGTCATCACCCCCCTCTTTGCCGCCCCCGAGAAGAACAGGAACGCGGCGGAGCGGGACCCAGCGGGAGAGGACTGCGGCGAGAGACAGGGCCACGGCGAGGCAGGAGTGCGACGGAGCAGGGTCGGCGAAGCGCAAGGCTGCGGTGGAACCAGACGCGGCACGACTCCTCCTCCTCCTCCTCCTCCTCCTCCTCCTCCTCCTCCTCCTCCTCCTCCTCCTCGTCCCCCCCCTCCTCCTCCTCCTCCTCCTCCTCCTCCTCCTCCTCCTCCTCCTCCTCCTCCTCCTCCAAGGTCTCGGCGGCAGAGGCCAGGCATCGCCAGAGTGAGGGAGAAAGATACCGTTGGAAACGAGCTCTGGTCCTTGGGCCTCTCCCTGGGGCCCGCCTCTCTCGGGGGCGTCCAAGAGGGGGCTGTCCAAGAGGGAGGTGCGCAAATCATGGGACGAGGCATGTGCGCGGACCAGGGGGGGCCAGGGAACTCATTGAAATTCGCTGGCCCAACGGGCCAGAGGCGTGCTAAGATCTCCGGTAACTACTTAACAATATTTCTAGTTCGCGCGCGCGGGGCGGCCCCTGGGGCCCCCCGGACGAAAAGTATCCCGGCTGATCCCCGGCCGGGTCCCGGGCGATCCCCAGGGGGGAGGCTATTTTTTGCCACCCCTCACGAGGATCGTGGCCTCCGAGGGGGTGGCTGCAATCGACTACCCCCCCTCCCGCCCCAAGGGGCCCCCAAGAGCCCCCTAAGAGGCCCCAGCGGAGCCCAAGACGCCGCCAAGGAGCCCCAAGACGCTCCCAAGAAGCCCCCAGGAGGCCCCCAAGACGGCCCCAAGAGGCCCCAAATAGCGCTCCAGGGCCGGCGGAATGAGCGAAGCGATTAAATAACGACGCCAGCGCTGCAGCGGGAGCACGATTCGGAACGAGCGGAAATGCGGAAATGCAGAAATGAGGCAAGCGCTGCAGCGGGAGCACGATTCGGAGCACGCATAGCCTGACATAGCATGGCGTGGCGACGCCCCAAAGTGGGGGTCTTCTGCGACCCCCAAAATCAACGATCTATGTGTAATCACATCCGATGGTTGTTTCGGGGGGGCATTTTCTAAATTTTTTGGTCTTTTTGGAAGGACCGAAAACCATGCCGCGGCATGGCGCTGGAAATAAAGACGCCAGCGCTGCAGCGGGAGCACGATTCGGAACGAGCGGAAGCGCTGAAATGAGGCCAGCGCTGCAGCGGCAGCACCGAGAATGAGACCAGCGCTTCAGCGAGAGCAGCATTTGGAAAAAAAACCAAGCGAAAACCCAACTCCCCGGAATCCTGTGTGTAAAAACCAATGCGCGGAAGGGGGCCGAACAATCCCCGGACGTCACCAGGGGAGAGATGAGAGTAGTATTCATATTGTGTAATTGTGGAGGTGGAGCGGGAGGGGGAGGGGGAGGGAGAGGGGGAGGAGGAGGAGGGGGAGGAGGAGGAGGAGGAGGAGTAGGAGGAGGGGGAAGAAGAGCACTGATACGACTACGAATACATCATGCTAATATTAATGCCGTCAATGATACTGATGCTGAGAATGACAAGACGAGTAATACTAATACCAATATTGATGCGACGGCAAAAACTAATAATACCACTAAGGAGAATACGGATAAGAATATGGAGACGGCGATTCATACTTTTGACACGACAATGAACAATACAAGAACGGCTATTAATACTAGCAGTACGCACAATACTAAGAAAGCCAATAAACCATGAAACTGCGAGTAAGAAGATGAGTACTATTACCAAGGACATCAAGGATAGTGCTATGAAGACGCAGAAGAACAGTTGGACTACTAATCATACTACGAGAATGATGCGACGAGTAGAAGGAGGAGGGGGAGGAGGAGGAGGAGTGGGATAGAGGAGGAGCGAGGAACGAGGAGGGAGGAGGAGGGCTGGGGACGGGAGGCAGGGCGGCGATCCCTCTGCCCCCGTGGCCGGCAGGACGGCGAGATCTGCGTGGTCACCAACGGCGCCGTGCAGGACGCCCTCGCGGACGTGGCGCCCAGGGACCTCGGCCGCGCGCAGCGCTCGCATGGCCGCCGAGGTCGCCGCCGCCGAGGTCGCCGCCGCCGCCGCCGCCGCCGCCGCGCGGTCGTCTCGCGCCGTGCCCCGCGGAGGCCGCCGCCGCCGTCGCCGCCGCCGCCGCCGCCGTCGCCGTCGCCGCCGTCGCCGCCGCCGTGGTGGCCGTCATCGTCGTTTCGCTGTTGTCGTCGCCGGCGTCGTCGCCGGCGTCGTCGCCGGCGTTGTCGCCGTCGCCGTCGTCGTCGTCGTCGTCGTCGTCGCCGTCGTCGCCGTCGTCGTCGTAGACGTACTTGCAGTCGCCGTCGCCGCCGCCGCCGCCGCCCTCGCTGTCGTCGGCGCCGTCGTGGTCGTCGTCGTCGTCGTCGTCGTCGTCGTCGTCGCCGTCGCCGTCGCCGTCGTTGTCGTCGGCGCTGTCGTGGTCGTGGTCGTCGTCGTCGTCGTCGTCGTCGTCGCTGTCGTCTGCGTCGTCGTCGTCGGACTTCCGTGGGCGGTGCTCTTTGTTCGGTGTGCGGGCGCGTGCTCCGTCCGCCGCGGCAGCCGGAGGTCCGCGTCGGGCCCCCAGAGATTCTCAGCAGAGGAAACAACACACAGACACAATTCATGGGAAAAGATGGGAAAATATGGGAAAAATGGGAAAGATGGGGAAGATGGGAAAAGATAGGAAAATATGGGAAAATATGGGAAGTGGGGGGGAGACAGAATCCCAGAAAATATTGGAAAAGGGGAATCCTGTTATTTGTGTGTAATTATATTTGTGTGTCCCAGGGCCCCTTTGAGTCTCGGCGTCCAGAGGTTCGCGTCGGGCCCCCAGAGATTTGAAAGAACCAGGCTCGGGATGAAGCATTAGTCCCGCGGACTCCGTATTCTGGCGGCGCGCAGAAGGGGAAATTACTCAAAGGGGGTGGCTTTCCATGAAGGCATGGGGGGCTCTCAGAATTCATCCCGCCATCCAGGAGTCTCCGAGCTCGGAAGCCCTCTCTCTCTCTCGCCCCAACCTCCTCGACCCACCCCTCATCTGCGCCGCCCAACCTAGAGCAAACACACGACATTGTAGGCCCGGGTCATCGTCATCGTCGTCGGCGGCGGCGGCGTCCACTCGACGGCTCCTTTTTCTTCCACCACGGGCGCGGGATGCCTCGAGAGGATCCTGCACTGCACGGTCACGAGGAGGATAGGAAGGGTCGGAAGGTACCATGTTCCAGGAAGTGGGAGGTGAGACGGAGGGGTGGGGAGCTCTCTCCTCCTCAGGCCTCCTAGATGGGGTCGGAGTAGATGGGGTCGGAGGATCGCGCCGCATCGCCGATGCACCGGTGATGCGGCTCGATGTGGAGCCCGATGTTCTCCACGCCGACGGCGCCGATGCCTCGCCGACGTCGCCGATGCATCGCCGATGCGGCGCGATCCTCCGATCCCATCTACTCGGACCCCATCTCTCAGCTCTCTCCTCCTGAGATCTCCAGGGGATTCAGGCCCAACACACGGTCGAAGAATGCCCCGAGTCCTCCATCCTCGGCCGCCTCGACCCTCCTCCCCAGACCCCATGCCGTCGTTTGTTGTGATTACAGCGTGGACTCTAGAAGACTTGCTCCCTTCCCAGACCGATCTTCATGCCGAGCCGTTGATTGACGGCGACTGGGCCTGGCAAGGGCCCTCGGTTATCGAAAATGGTCAACAACCTCCCCCGTGCCTCTCGCAAGGCGCTGGAGGCTATGGTTCCGGTTGTCAGGAGCCCCCCCCCAGACTGATAGGGTGCGTCTTGAGTTGGGCGTCGCGTAATGGGGGGGCGACAGATGAGGGGGCAGCGATGGCTGCAGAAAAGGCGCCCTGAAGTGGCCGGTTAGGGCCCAAAAGGGGGCCTTCAGGGACCGAGAAGTGCACCTTCCTCCCCCCTCCCATTTATTGCCCCCCATGTGTGTCAGGTTGTAATTATAGTAAGTGATGGACCCCCCACTGGGCTGATGAATTGACCACGCGGGGCGCGAAACATTTTTTCATCACGCGCGCCAGGGCTCGGAGAGCCCGGGGAACCACCGCGCCGCGGATGATGGCCAACGGCATGAACGACTCGCCGCCTCCGCGGGGGGCGCGCCCGCAGAGTGAATCGCAATGCCTGCGTCAGTGATGCATGCGCTGCGACTTCGTTTTTTTGCGGGCTGGCGTGCTATGTCCGCTGCCCGGTGCATTGGGATTGTGAGCGTGCCCCGCCCGAGGCCGGAGGCTTCGTTGAGGCCGCGGCCTTCTTTTGCTCGTCCAGCCTGCGTTTCCCCGACTGGCCGCCGTTGCGGCCCTTCACCCCTTATTTTTTCGGGGGTGGACAGAACCCCCAATAGTGACACGTCGATTAGTGAATTGTCCGTTTTCGGTTCTCGAGAGGGCGCCGTGGCTGTTATTTTCCAGGCCTGCGCCCGCCAGGTTTGGGCCTCAGGTCGTTTTCACTAAACCACGTTTTACTAAAGGGGGGTCTGTCCATCCCCGATTTTTATCAAAGGCCAGTATGATCTATTCTACGGGATCTCTTTGAGCAAGTTCGTCTCCCGCCCTCATCTCCCGCCCCCCCACCCCCTCCATCGGGGGCGGAAAAGAGGGGGGTGATGACTAGGGGGGTATGGATATCATGGCGGGGGCCATGATATCTCCCCAGATTTCATGGCGCCTCTTCCTATTTCGTTACGCCCCTGGCCCCCCCGCTGGGCCGCGCACCTGCCGCCGGTCATGATTTGCACCCCCCCCTCTTGGACGCCCCCCTCATCCTCATCTCCCGCCCTCATCTCCCGCCCCCCCGCCCTCCTCCTCCTCCCCATCTCCCGCCCCCCGCCCCTCTCCTCCTCCTCCTCCTCCTCCTCTCCTCCTCCTCCTCCTCCTCCCTCCTCCTCCTCCTCCTCCTCCTCCTCCTCCTCCTCCTCTCCTTCCTCCTCCTCCTCCTCCTCCTCCTCCTCTTCCTCCTCCAGACTCCAGTCCGTGGCCATTCCGGCCCGAGCGCCCCGCCGCAGCGGCAGGCGCTGCTGCTCCCGTCGCCCTTCTTGCGGGCGGCGGGGCGTCGTTGCGGATCGCGGGCGTCGCCGCCGCGTCTTTCCATCTGGCGGGCGCCCCCCCCGCGATTCGTCCGAGCATGGAGTGTTTTTTTTTTTTTTTTTTTTTTTTTTTTTTTTTTTTTTTTTTTTTTTTTTTTTTTTTTTTTAAAAAAAAAAAAAAAAAAAAAAAAAAAAAAAAAAAAAAAAAAAAAAAAAAAAAAAAAAAAAAAAAAAAAAAAAAAAAAAAAAAAAAAAAAAAATCGCACCATTATATACAGTTACATTTACACACCACACACCACACACCACACACCACACACGCACACACGCACACGCGCACGCGCACGCGCACACGCACACGCTCGCGCACGCGCACGCGCACGCGCACGCCGCACACCACACACGCACACGCACACGCACACGCTCGCGCACGCACACGCACACGCTCGCGCACGCGTGCTCGCACACGCGCGCGCACACGCACACGCGCGCGCACACGCACACGCACACGCACACAAACACAAGCACGCACACGCACACAAACACAAGCACACACACACACAAACACACACACACACACACACGCAGACACAAGCACAAACACATACTAGCACCACGCACTCGCTTCGCGCGCGCTTGGGTGATCTCCCCCATGTATTTCTCCCCCCTGACGCTCGTCCATTCCGTTTTCTTGCAAATCCTTCCGAAGCACCCTTCTCTTCCCTTTTACTCCTCATTCCCCTTTCCTTACTTCCGTTCGCCCTTCCCTTTCCCATCCCCCCTCCTCCATATGTGGAACAGGCCAGAATTGGATCCTGCACCGCAGTCGTCTGATCCTTCTTTCCCTGACCGACCGAGACCCCTGACGGCGCATATAGGTTTACAAACAACACACATGCCAAACCAATCCACATTACCCGACATTGTTGTCCAAGCGGCGCCTGCAGGGAACAAGCGACCGCCAGTGTGGCTCGCAACATGTTTCGGCACGATCAACCACGTCAGACGATGGTCGCATTCGCCGCGAAATTACTTGCCAATGAACGCGAAATCATTACATGGCGCCGTGGTGGCCAGGAGGACGCGAATTTACACGCTGCAAACGCCTACACATCAGCACAAGCGGCCGCTCCGAAGTTTAGAGAGCCTTGCATCAAACAGGGTGAGGAGGAGGCGGGGGAGGAGGAGGTGGAGGAGGAGGAGGAGGAGGAGGAACAAACAAATGAAGAAGAGAAAGCAAAAGTAGAGGAGGAGGAGGAAGAAACGAAGGAGGAGGAGGAGGAGGAGGAGGAGGAGGAAGAAGGAAGAGGAGGAGGATGAGCAGGAGGAGGGGGAGGACGAGGAATAAGGGTCGGGGTATGACATGGAGCTGATGCAGAGAGGTAGGGAGGAACTGAAGGACATGGGATGCTAGGCAGCTCTAGGACTCTGCGCTTGACTGCGCCTGCGAACACAAACCGCGAAAACGCCCACCTATATAGTTGGCAACATGCTTCGGCACGATCAGCCACGCAAGACGACTCCGCACGACCGGCATCTCCATTGGAAACGCGGGGCACAGCAGGGGGAGCATGTCGAACGAGGATCGGGCGCGGTTAGGTTTTATAGCCACCTCCGTGGAGCCTTTCAAACAAACGTAAGGTGACTCTGGCCTCTTGGGCCGTCTCACGCTCCCCCGAGGCGCTTTTGAAACCGTCTCTTAGGCCGTCTTGGCGCCTCCTTCTTTGGCCATATTAGGCCCCTCGGGGCCGTCTTGGGCATCTCTTGGCGTCGTCTCGTGGCCGTCTTGAGCCCATCCTAGGCAGGCTTAGGCCCATGAGGCTCTCTGGGGACCATCTTGGGGCATCTTTTGGTCCTCTTGGGTTTTCTCTGGCTGTAACTGGACCGTTGTTGGCGCACGTTTTTCGGGCCGTCTTGGGGTAATCTGGGGTGCCTCGTGGGCCATCTCGGACGCTCAGAAGACAAAGAAACAAGCACGCTAAAAACTTGAAAAACAAATGGGAAATCATTGATGTTCACCTCTCGAAGGCCTCTTGGAGTTGCTCGTGGAGCGTTCCTGGTGGGTCCTGGGCAGTGTTCGAGTCGTGTAGACGCGCTTCGGGCGCGATATTGGGCCGTCTAGGACAAGTCTTGGCCATATTGGTGGTCTCCCGACGCCGCTCGGATGTCGAAATCGTGACCTCGACTCCCCTGGAAGCCGATATAGCCTTCCAGAGCTCCAAAAAAACCCTGGACCCCAGCGTGCTAAATTTTTGTGCCCAGGGGGTGGCCCCATTTGTCATGGTGTGCCCGCGGGTGGAACACCGAATGCCTGCAACAAGCATCGGATAACCATCGATTTTTGCCCTCGGAGCCCTCTTGGGGTGCCCCGTGGAACGCTCCTAGAGCGTCCCGAGGGCGTTGTGGGCCGTCTTCAAGGAGGGGAATTATCCGGGCGAAAGACCCAACCATATACAATTGTGAATACCGCAATTGTGAATACCATCTTCGCCCGCGCTCCCTATGTGGCCACGGCTTCCCGCCGGAGCCCGACATGCTCAGGGACACGTTCGTGGCCGTCTTCGCGGGCGCCGACGACGACAAGGACGGCGTCCCTCTCACCGAGGAGCAGAAGCAGGAAAGGGCCTTGAGAGCCATGAGGGAGGAGGTGGCGTTGCACGTCGACAAGGCGGAGTACGACGCCCAGGCGCGGTTGTTGAAGCAGCACAACTATGGGGCCACGATCCTCGTGAGGGGTGTGCCGAAATGGCCCGGGGCCGCCATGCGAACCCTGCCACTGGCGCCTTCGGTGG
Organism: Prorocentrum cordatum; assembly: GCA_963575745.1. Taxonomy (NCBI): domain Eukaryota; class Dinophyceae; order Prorocentrales; family Prorocentraceae; genus Prorocentrum; species Prorocentrum cordatum. The sequence continues at coordinate 15,908 of CAUYUJ010018419.1, forward strand.
AGCTCCAGTGGGGCCACGGTCCTCGTGAGGGGTGTGCCGAAATGGCCCGAGGCCGCCATGCGAACCCTGCCACTGGGGCCTTCGGTGGAGCTCCCTATGGGGCCACGATCCTCGTGAGGGGTGTGCCGAAATGGCCCGAGGCCGCCATGCGAACCCTGCCACTGGCGCCTTCGGTGGAGCTCCCTATGGGGCCACGATCCTCGTGAGGGGTGTGCCGAAATGGCCCGAGGCCGCCATGCGACCCCTGCCACTGGCGCCTTCAGTGGAGCTCCCTATGGGTCTACGATCGTCGTGAGGGGTGTGCCGAAATGGCCCGAGGCCGCCATGCGAACCCTGCCACTGGCGCCTTCGGTGGAGCTCCCTATGGGGCCACGATCGTCGTGAGGGGTGTGCCGAAATGGCCCGAGGCCGCCATGCGAACCCTGCCACTGGGGGCAGTCGGTGGAGCTCCCTATGGGGCCACGATCCTCGTGAGGGGTGTGCCGACATGGCCCCACTGAGGCCACGATCCTGTGAGGGGTGTGCCGAAATGGCCCTGCGAACACTGGGCCTTCGGTGGAGCTCCCTATGGGGCCACGATCCTCGTGAGGGGTGTGCCGAAATGGCCCGAGGCCGCCATGCGAACCCTGCCACTGGCGCCTTCGGTGGAGCTCCCTTTATGGGTCCACGATCGTCGTGAGGGGTGTGCCGAAATGGCCCGAGGCCGCCATGCAAACCCTCTCCTTCGGTGGAGCTCCCTATGGGGCCACGATCCTGCCGAAATGGCTGCGAACGCTTTCGGTGGAGCTCCCTATGGGGCCACGATCCTCGTGAGGGGTGTGCCGAAATGGCCCGAGGCCGCCATGCGAACCCTGCCACTGGCGCCTTCGGTGGAGCTCCCTATGGGGCCACGATCCTCGTGAGGGGTGTGCCGAAATGGCCCGAGGCCGCCATGCGAACCCTGCCACTGGCGCCTTCGGTGGAGCTCCCTATGGGGCCACGATCCTCGTGAGGGGTGTGCCGAAATGGCCCGAGGCCGCCATGCGAACCCTGCCACTGGGGCCTTCGGTGGAGCTCCCTATGGGGCCACGATCCTCGTGAGGGGTGTGCCGAAATGGCCCGAGGCCGCCATGCGAACCCTGCCACTGGGGCCTTCGGTGGAGCTCCCTATGGGGCCACGATCCTCGTGAGGGGTGTGCCGAAATGGCCCGAGGCCGCCATGCGAACCCTGCCACTGGGGCCTTCGGTGGAGCTCCCTATGGGGCCACGATCCTCGTCGAAATGGCCCGAGGCCGCCATGCGAACCCTGCCGGAGCTCCCTATGGGGCCCGAGTCAGTGTGCCGCCATGCGAACCCTGCCACTGGAGCCTTCGGTGGAGCTCCCCATGGGGCCACGATCCTCGTCAGGGGTGTGCCGGAATGGCCCGAGGCCGCCATGCGAACCCTGCCACTGGAACCTTCGGTGGAGCTCCCCATGGGGCCACGATCCTCGAGAGGGGTGTGCCGAAATGGCCCGAGGCCGCCATGCGAACCAGGGCCTTCGGTGGAGCTCCCTATGGGGCTACGAAGCGCTGTACTTGGTGGGTGAAACGCAGGAAGGAGGAGGGGGCAGCG
>CAUYUJ010018419.1:22500-157500 GCA_963575745.1 Prorocentrum cordatum
CGGGGAAGTGGCCGGGACCTCGGGGATCGAATTTCTTGCTCTCTTCCTCTCGTTCGACAAGCGCGTTTTTCTGTGGGGGGTAGTTTTCGCAGTCTGGGGGCCTTCTTCGGGCGTCCGTGACCGCCATAGTTAACTCGATCCTGGGTGAAACGCTTGCCAAGAAGGACCCCAGGATGGATCCGCGGCCCCCTTCTCCTGCTTCTCCTCCGTCCTTCCCCTTCCTCCCCTGTCCCTCTCTCCCTCCCCTCCCTCCTCCCCCTCCCTCCTTCCTCCCTGCTCCTCGTGCGTCCTTTCCCGCGCTCTGCTCCTCTCTCTTTTTCCTTCCCTGTCGACCCGTGGGCCGAATCAGGATCAAGAGCTGCGAGGTGTTCAGTGTTGTTCAACTCTGATTTCTGAAGAATAATTCATCGTGATTCCCCCCGCCCGGTGCACATTGTTTTTTTTCGATTGAAGTGCCCCTCCCAGGGCTCGCACCCTTTCTTTTATGAGGGAAATCTTGAGGGTCACACTGTGTCGTTGGCTCCCGGTTTACAACAACAGCAACAACAACAACGACGGCTCCCGCCTGATACCGTCTTACAAGTTATTGAAGAATCGTGCTCTCGTTTGGGACTTCCTGGCAATTTGCCACCGAATCGCGGCTCCCGCCTGATAATTGCTGACAATTTATTGCAGAATCGCGTTCTCGCTTGGGACTTCTTCGCAGCTTTCCACCGAATCGCTTCGCTTCAAATGTCCTCACAATTTATTCAGATGCCGGTCCTCGACACTCCGGAATCGCGCTCCCGCTACATGTTGCCTGGCGGTTCAAGCAGCATGACTCACACTTCAACGACCCGCCCGCTCGACCCGCCCGTCGGGGCCTGCCCGTCCGACCAGCCCGTTAATGACTGCAGTCGCCGCTCGCTGCCCTTCGCCCGCCTTCGATGCCCCTCGCTGCCCGTACTGGTCCCGCGGTCGCCTTCGCTCGCTGCCCTTCGTGGCCCCGTTGCTGCCCTCAGTGGCCCCGTCGCTGCCCTTTGTGGCCCCGCATTCTGTGCCCTTCGTGGCCCCCGCTCGAACGCGCCCGTCGTGGTCCCATACGCATGCCCTGCGTAGCCCCGCTGTCGCCCTTCGTGGCCCCCTCGCTGCCCTTCGTGGCCCCTTTGCTGCCGTCAGTGGCCCGGTGTCGCCCTTTGTGACCCCGTATACGAATGCCCTTCGTGGCCCCCGCTCGCTCGCGCCCGTCGTGGCCCCATATGCATGCCCTTCGTGGCCCCGCTGTCGCCCTTTGTGGCCCCCTCGCTGCCCTTCGTGGCCCCGGTGCTGCCCTCAGCGACCCCGTCGCTGCCCTCTGTGGTCTCGGTTTTTATGCCCTTCGTGGCCCTTGCTGGCTTTTCTCACGATTTACTTGGGAATCGCGCTATCGCTCGAGGCTTCCTCGCGATTCATGCAGGACCCACGCTTCAACAACCCGCCTGCTCGACCTCGTCGCCTGGGCCCGCCTTCCCGACCTGTCCGCTATGGGTCTGCCCACCCGATCTGCCCGTCTGCTTCTACCACTTGTTTTCTGCTCCTTGCCCCCCTCCTGCTAATTTCTCTCGTGCTCCATTCTTCTCCCTCCCCCTTCCACTCGCCCTCTCTTCCCTTGTTTTAGGGGCTGCACTAAATACGCGTGGCAGGTGAGGAAGATTTACCCCCAAGGGGGTACGATCGAAGACGACGAGGGCGGGTACCGAGGGTTTGGGATATACGTATTCAGTGGCCCGTGAGCAGATAGGAGCGAACAGTGTTAAAATGATTGTTGCTGTTGATGCTGATTATGCTGTTATTGTTGTTATTGTTGTTATTGTTGTTGTCGTTGTCGTTGTCGTTGTCGTTGTCGTTGCTGTTGTTGTTGCTGTTGTTGTTGTTGAAGATTATTACTTCTAAAGAATAATTATTGTTGGGACCCCTGGTGCGTGACCCCCCCGCCGCGCCTAGGCCGCAGCCACGTTTTCATCATTTTCGTGAGGAAGTCTCAGGCAAAACGGGTTGGTCCGGATCCGGTTGTGTTGTTACGATCGGTTTTCCCTTGCAAAAAATAAGCTAAAGTGGACATTTCTTGTTCTAACATAACCAAACTTCAAGAATCCCTTGCAAAAAATAAGGTAAAGTGGACATTCGCGCGCGCAAGACGAAATCCTTCCAAAACCTTAGTTTTCGTAGCGATTTTAACATAAAAACATCAAAAAACCAATGGTTTTTCAAACAAAAATGTCAAAATTTCATCCCGCGCGCTCTTGCGGATTCGTAGGAAACCCAACACTTTTTAAACATTTCTGTCAAACGGGCTTTTGCGAGCAACTTTTTCGAACTTCTGCAACAACGGTTGCGCACCTGCCAGGGCCATCATCCCTGTCAAATAATACCATGCGGGACACATTCGTTTTTTCTTCGCGCGCGCACGCCGTCGTCGTCGGCCGCGGGGCCCTGAATAGTAGCCACGGTCGTCCGCATGCCACGAAGTGAAGTGTCCGAACGTCATAGGGCGGGAAGCTGGGTGTGGGTGGTGGCGAAGAGTCGTTTGGAAATTTGGTAGAGCTTGAACCGGCCCCCCCACAAAGTGGGGGTATTGCCCGCCTCCTATGAAAACCCTGGCACTGGTGAGAACGGAGTGTCCCCACGTGCTAGTAATTGTTGTTGTTGTTGTTGTTGTTGTTGTTGTTGTTGTTGTTGTTGTTGTTGTTGTTGTTATTGTTGTTGTTGTAATGATTGTTGTTGTTATTGTTGATGTTGATGATGTTGTTGTTGCTGTTGTTGTTGTTGTTGCTGTTGCTGTTGTTTTTGTTTTGTTGTTGTTGTTGTTGCTGTTGCTGTTGCTGTTGCTGTTGCTGCTGCTGTTGAATGCCAATTACTAAATCATGTTTCTTGTTGGACACCTTAAAGGCGCTCTGGCGCTCTCGCCGAGGCGCCGGCTACATTTTCGTTGAACATGAGGCTCACGCTCGAGCGGTTTGGGGGACCGCCAAACTCGGCTCCCCAACAACAGCAACGCTCCCGCTCGAGGCTTCCTCCTTTTTTGACTCAGGGCTGGTGTTCTTGCTCGCCGCCGAAAGCCGCCGTCCTAACAAAACCAGCGCTCCCGCTCGAGACTTCCTCCCGTTTTACTTTGGACTGGCGCGCTAGTGTTTCTCTCATCGGCGCCGCCCCCAGCAAAAACAACGCTCCCGCTCGAGGCTTCCTCCATTTTTGACTCAAGGTGGTGTTCCTCCTCGCCGCCGAAAGCCGCCGCCCCGACAAAACCAGCGCTGCCGCCCGAGACGTCCTTCCGTTTTACGCTGGACTGGCGCCCTACTCTTTTTTGAATTGGCGCCGCTCCCAGCAAGAACAACGCTCCCGCTCGAGGCTTCCTCCCTTTTTCCTGAAGTCGGTGCTGTTCCTCGCCGCCGACAGCCCCCGTCCCGACAAAACCACGATTCCCACTCGATGCTTCCATTCTTTCTCAAGGCGGTGTTCCTCCCCGCCGCCGAACACCGCCGCCCCGACAAGACCAACGCTCCCGCCCGAGACGTCCTTCCGTTTTACGCTGGACTGGCGCCCTACTCTCTTTTGAATTGGCGCCGCTCCCAGCAAGAACAACGCTCCTGCTCGAGGCTTCCTCTCTCTTTCCTGAAGACGGTGCTGTTCCTCGCCGCCGACAGCCCCCGTCCCGACAAAACCACGGCTCCCGCTCGATGCTTCATCCTTTCTTACTCAAGGCGGTGTTCCTCCTCGCCGCCGAAAGCCGCCGTCCCAAGAAAACCAGCGTTCCAGCTCGAGATTTCGTTTCGTATTACGCTGGACTAGCGCCCTACTCTCTTCAGCATGGGCGCCGCTCCCAACAACAACAGCAGCCCTGCTCCAGCCTTCCTCCCTTTCTATTCAGGGCCAGGTCCTTGCCTCACCGCCGACAGCCCCCATCCCCACCAGGGCAATCCTGTCGTTCGATACTTCATTGTGCTTTACCCTTCGATGGGTTTCCACTGGCGGTCTCGCATCGGCGCAGCAAGGTGCGGACATTTGTTTTCGAGGCGGGATATGTTGAAATTCCTCGGAGGAGGTGTTTGCAAGACCTCATTGGACGGGAGACCTGGAAATGGGAATAACGGACCCCGCTATAAAACAAGAGCCCCCCATTACGTGGATGCTTGTCATGATGCTCGCATGCTTCGTGTGGACATATCGCGCATGAGGGTAAACTGATTGTTGTTGTTGTTGTTGTTGTTGCTGCCGCTGCTGTTGTTGTTGTTGTTGCTGTTGTTGGTGGTGGTGATGACGATGTTGTTGCTGAGCTCTCAACATTTATTGTTTCCCCTCTCTGGTAACACATGCTTTCTTGTCCGGGAAAGTCTTGGTGCTCAAATTGCGCCCCCTGGCCCCCGAGCTACGACAACGACGGCTCCCGCCTGATACGTCCTCGCAATGTGTTGAAGAATCGCGCTCTCGCTTGGGACTTCAAATGCAAATTACCCAGGAGTCGAGCTCTGGCCTGAGACGTCCTTGCAATCTACTCAGGCGCCGCGCTCTCGCCATTCAGGACTCGCGCTCTCGCTTTGGCTTATCGCACGATTTGCTTGGGAATCGCGCTATCGCCTTCAGGAACCCGCCTGGGTCCGCCTTCCCGACTCGCCTGTTAGGGTCTAATCGCCCGATCTGCCCGCTTGGTTCTGTCACATGTTTTCTGCTCCTAGCCGCTAACCCCCGTCCTGCTCTGGCCCATCGAACCCTTAGACATTTTATTAACTTTGAGAGCGCGGCTTCCAGGTGACTGGATGCCGCTCCCCTGGAGGTGGTGGAGGAGGAGGATGTCCCGTGAACCGTGGAACTCGAAAGCCGCCCATTTAGCTGTAATAACGTAGTGCGTCTCCTTGCATGGTGCCATCAACGTACAGCGGGCCCACTGCGATGGTCACTGGTTGCAGCTGGGAGAGAGACACCTCGGATGATTGCGTTTTTTTCGATCTGGACGCTATCGGTGTTTCAATCTGGTGCCCCTACGATTGCGTTGGCCTCATGTTACGTTGCATCTTCGGTGGACTCGCCTGTCCCCAAAATTGGTGTCTTTTCTTGTGCCTGACGCGGGCTCAATGCGGACTCGACGCAGATTTGGCATTCGACGCGGATTCGACACGGATTCGACACGGATCCGACGAGGCCGACATGGGTTCGACACGGATTCGACGCGGATAGGGCCGCGACGGGACAGACAAGATCCCCCGATGATGCAACACAATTCATGTGTGGATTGACACTTTGATCCCGTCGTTCAGAGTGGCGCCTCGCTCCAGCGCGGGCTGCACTTCTGGATCCGAGTGCGCCCTCACCCCCCCGTCTGCCCCATTTTTCCCTCCTCCTCCCTTCTCCTTGTCCTTCAGCCCTCCTCATTCCTCGCTCTTCCTTGTTGCTCCTCCTCCTCCTCTTCCTCCTCCTCCTCCTCCTCCTCATCATCATCATCCACGTGATTCGTTTTCAGAGGCCTCTGACGACTCGGAAATGTTCCAACGCATGGAACCAGCAGGACTCTTGATCCTCCAGACGGCTGGCCAGCATTTCGGAGCTGGCGCGGCGGCCAGCGCGCGACGCCTCTGAGGCAAGTTCCTCTTCACCAACGAGGAGCGGAACCAGTCCCCGACGGCCATCGTAGGCCAGCTTTCTGCCCGCCTGTCTTCGTCCCGCCTCGGGCTCCTCCTGCCGTTCCTCCCAGTCTCGCTGCTCTTGGTTCTCTTTTCATTTGCCCTCCCTCCCGCGCCTGCCTCATCGTCCTTCCTCCGCTTCCCTTCTTGCTCCTTCGTCCAGTTCCTTTCTTGCCCCTTCCTCTTCTGCGTGTCGTATTTCCTCCTGTCTCATCCTTCCTGCTGCTGCGTTTCTTTTATCTTTCGGCTCCACCCGCGTCGCTCACTTGCACGGTTTTTCATTGTGAAGCTGTGCGTTGTGTCGGCCACGCGCAGAGGGGATAGGGGCAAGGGGGAAGGCTTCTTATAAGCCTCTCAGAACGCGCGGGCCTTTTCTGTAGATGTAAGGCCGGCGCCTGCTAAGAGGCAGCCTCCTCCTATGCAGCCTTCTCCCCGCTCCCTGCCGCCCTGTGTGCGCGCCGCCACTGGTGAGCGTGCTGCGAAGCGACACGACGAGTCGGGCTCGGACCTCGGGCGCCTCCGCGGCGAAGACTGCGCGCCAGTTTCTCGCAGCCGCGCCGTGGGGGGGCCAGGAGCTGCGGCCCGCGCAGCCGCGCACACCCTGCAGGGGGCTCCCCGGCGGTCGGCCGTTCGTTCGTTCCCTTCTTTCTCTCCCCCTCCCTTGCTTCCTCCTCTCTCCCAGCGCGTCCGCAGTCGCGATGGCTCTAGATGTTGCCAGGCTCTTCCCGCATTTCTTGACGAACGGAGCCGCAGCTGCAGCAGACGTCGTTTGAATCTGCCGTACTCCAGGCGTACTTGGGAGTGCCGATACCGCACAAGCCATATTGATTTTGCGATGCATATCATGATACCCCCGCCAGGAAGGACTGGGGTCCCAGGCTCAACGTCTCTTGGTCCTTCCTAGGTTTTCCCCCGAGGACCGGGTCTTCTTCCTGGGCTGATGCTGCTTGGCTGTCTCGAGGCCCGTGTGCACGGCTGGCCCCGGGGGGGCCAGACACTGCAGACTTCATCACAGCACCGCGAAGCTGCAGGAATTTCGCAGACGACGTCTGTACATCACTAGCCTGCCCGGCCAGGGCCGTCCTGGGCCCGACGACGGTGTATAGATCGGGGGCGGAAAAGAGGGTGGTGATGACTAGGGGGGGTGGATATCGTGGCGTGGGCCATGATATTTCCCCAGATTTCATGGCGCCTCTTCCTATTTCGTTACGCCCCTGGCCCCCCCGCTGGGCCGCGCACATGCCGCCGGTCATGATTTGCACCCCCACCCCTCTTGGCCACCCCCCTCTTGGCCGCTCCCGAACAGACTGGCCAGGAGGCGTATACACCATGCAAGGACACAGGATGGCCCTGGCCAGACACGGTGGTGGTGTATGGACGCGAGCTCCGCGCGGATGTCTTGCATCTGCGCTGTGCTCCCCTCCTTGGCGCGCGGGGAGCGCGCCGGGGGCGGCGCCAGAGAGGCGCCGCCAGAGAGGTGCAACGCCCATCCCAGAAAGCCGCGCGGACCTCCCACAGTTCATGCGTATACCGCATTCCCGTTCTACACCTTGGGCGATGCTTAAGAAAACTTACATTTTCGGCCAGAGTCTCGATTATTCTTAATGTTTCAATGTGAATCCTAAGATTTCAATCGAAATTCTGGGTTTTTATTCAAATTCTGAGACTATGAATTTCTTAACCCATGATTTCTTAAGCATTTCGCAGGGTGTAGTGCAGGACTTCCAGGCCCAGCTCCCCTCGTTCTGCGGCTCGCGTCGTGTCGATGCGGGGGCGACCCCACCACAGGTCCAGGGTGAACGCCGCCAGCAGCCCCAGAGTCGGTTGACGTGGAAGGATTTGGCGACCGACACGCCGCCGATCTTTTTCATGGTTGAGCGATCCACGCGGTACCAACGCTGGCGCAGTCACAACTCGAAGCTGACATGCCCCCCCAGGGCTGGACCTAAACGCTGTTTTGCTGGGCTTCGGCTGTGTTTCCGTTCTTCGTTTGGGCAGGGAGGTACAGGAAGAGAGGTCGAGCAAAACGAAACACAAAACGACAACAGCACAAGGAAAAAGTTTAGGTCCAGCCCTCTGCTCTCCCGCTCCCCCCACCCTGCCCGAGAGCAGGCGTCTTGGAGCGCGCCGGCAAGGACAGCGACGCCGGCCGGGGCGTGCGCGCGTTGGTGGGCCGGGCACCTCTGCTCCAGGCCTCCCAATTGGAGTGGGAGGAGGCGCGGCCGGTGGATCGCGCCCAATCGCCGATGTATCGGGGATGGAGTCCGACTTTCTCCACGCCAGCCGCGCCGATGCATCGCCGACGTGGCCGATACATCGCCGATGTATCGGCATTGGCGATGCGGCGCGATCCTTCGACCCCAACCACTGGGACCCCATTTGGGAGGCCTCCATTTGCTGCTCCGCTGCGCTCTGGGCTGGCGGGCATGAGTTTCGTGGAGCAAGCAATGACATAAGCACACTCTGAGATCCATGCGGATTTCTCGGATCGGCGCTGGACCCCCCTCCCTGGCGCGCGGGGAGCGCGCCAGGGGCGGCGTCACAGGTGCCGCCAGGGAGCCCCAGGAGTGTCGAAACACGACCCCGCCAGAGGGGAGGCGCACGGGGTATCGGAGGAGGAGGAGGAGGAGGAGGAGGAGGAGCAGGAGCAGGAGGAGCAGGAGGAGGAGGGGGAGGAGGAGGAGGGAGGCGTGAGTCCTGCTTGAACCGCCAGGCAGTATGTAGCGGGAGCGCAATTCCTGAGCGTCGAGGACCGGCATCTGAATACATTGAGGAAATATCAAGCGAAGCGGTTCGGCGGGTAAGTTGCGAGGAAGTCCCAAGCGAGAACGCGATTTTGCAATACATTCTCAAGAAGTATCAAGCGGGAGCTGCGATTCGGTGGGAAATTGTTAAGAAGTCCCAAGCGAGAGCGCGATTCTTCAATCAATTGTGAGGAAGTATCAGGCGGGAGCCGCTGTTCTTGGAAACCGGGGGCCAACGACACAGTTTGAGCTTCAAGATGTTCTTTGATAAAAAACAGGGTGCGAGCCCCGGGAGGGGCACGTCAATCGGAAAAATACAATGTGCACCGTGCGGGGGGGATAAACAATAATCATTCTTCAAGAGTGAGAATTCAACCGTTCCCGCCTGATACTTCCTCACAATGTATTCCAAAATCGCGCTCTCGCGAAGGACGTCCTCAGAATTCATGTACGCATCGCGCTCTCGCGTGGGACTTCCCCGCAATTTATTCAGACGATGCACCCTCGGCGCTCAGGAATCACGATCTCGCTTTGGCCTTTCTCACGATTTACTTAGGAATCGCGCTATCGCTCAAGACATCCTCGCGATTCATGCAGGACCCACGCTTCAGCAAGCCGCCTGCTCGACCTCGTCGCCTGGGCCCGCCTTCCCGACCTGCCCCCTATGGGTCTGCCCACCCGATCTGCCCGTCTGGTTTTCCACTTGTTTTCTGCTCCTTGCCCCTTTCCTGCTCATTTCTCTCGTGCTCCATTGTTCTCCCTCCCCCTTCCATCCGTCCTCTCTTCCCTTGTTTTGAGGGTTGCACTAAATGCACGTGGCAGGTAAGGAAGATATACCCTCAAGGGGGTACGATCGAAGACGACGAGGGCGGGAACCGAGGGTCTGGGATCTACGTATTGCTTATCACGTGAGCAGATAGGAGCGAACAGTCTTACACTATGCTTGTTGCGGTTGTTGATATTGTTATTGTTGTTGTTGTTGTTGTTGTTGGTGTTGTGGTTGTTGTTGTTGTTGTTGTTGTTGATGTTGTTGTTGTTGTTGTTGTTGTTGTTGTTGTTGTTGTTGTTTTTGTTGTTTTTGTTGTTGGTGGTGTTGTTGTTGTTGTTGTTGTTGTAAGCTGGGGGCCAGGGGCCCAATTTGAGCCCCGTGATTTTCCCTGATAAAAAAGGGTGCGAACCCCGGGGGAAACACTTCAATTGAAAAACATCATGGCCACAGGAGGGGGGGATCAACAATGATTACCCTTCAATAGTGAGAGTTCGACAACGGCACCAACAACACTAACAACAACACCACCCGCCTGATACTTCTTCACATTTCTTCCCAACTCGTGCTCTCGCGCGGGACTCCCTGACACGTTATGCAGGAATCGCGTTCTCGCGTGGGATTTCCCCCCAATGTATTTAGACGCCGCGCCCTCGACACTCAGGAATCAGGCTCTCGCTTTGGTCTTTATCGCTTTGGCCATGCCCAACATGGCCCGTTCAACTTCGTGTAGGCATGCTCAGACGCAATCAGGTACATGAAATCGACATGCACTTCTCGCGCACGCCCAGCGACCCCACACGCCCACCGTAGGCACGCAGGCCGAATTGTGATCGTTTTCTGATTCCTTGTTTTGCCGATCGGCGCGGGCCCTCGTACGCCCCCCCTCCCCCCATAGGGAGTAGATCTTGGCTGCTGTTAGCGCCTATTTTGAGCAGGTGGAGTCTCCCCCATGATGGACGCCCTGCTGCAAACAGTCGCACTAAGCAGAGGTCCAGAGCCAGACTCCCCCCCCTGCCCCCCCTTCCGCCCAATGTGGAAACGCCGAATAAGAGAACGCCCACATTTTGGCCTACCAAAGGGAACCTAGTGCCATGCCAGGCCTCTCGGATGTCGGGCGGCAAGATCAAAACAGATCCGCTGCCCCAGACCTGGCCTCTCCTGGGCTGGCCGAGGAGCGGTGGTAAAATGCCCTCCTGGCTCGGCTGCTTGGCCAGGGAGGCCGAACAAACACGCTCCTGGGCCCAGGATGGGTACGGCCTGGGGCAGTGGAGAGAGAGAGAGAGAGAAAAAAAAAAAACACACATATATATATATATATATACAGACCCATCGGTCGTTGAAAGTAGGTATTTTTGGATATCCAGATTCCAATATACTTTAAGCGCCTTCGTACTTCACTGATCGAGTAGCTTCACCTTATTCGTCCTCCACGGGGGCGGACGGAACGCAATCTATTTTCAACGCCTTCCTACTTCATGTTTCTGCCTACTTCTTCCGTCCGATGGATATGTATGTATGTATGCATGCATGCATACGTGTATGTATGTCTGTACATATGTACGTATTCCTGCCTGTATGTATGTATGTATGTGTGTATGTATGTATGTATGTACGTACGTATGTATGTCTGTCTGTATGTATGTATGTATGTATGTATGTATGTGTGTGTGTGTATGTCTGTCTGTCTGTCTGTCTGTCTGTCTGTCTGTCTGTATGCATGCATGCATGCATGCATGTATGTATGTATGTATGTATGTATGTATGTATGTATGTATGTATGTGTATATATATGTATGCATGCATGCACGCACTATTGTATGTATGTATGCATGTATGCATGCATGCATGTATGCATGTATGTATGTGCATGCATGTATGTATGTATGTATGCATGCATGCATGCACGCATACATGCATACGTACATACATACATTATTGCTTGCATGCATGCATGCATGCATGCATACACACATGCATATATACATACATACATACATACATACATACATACATACATACATACATACATACATACATACATACATACATATACATACATACATACATACATACATACATACATACATACACATATGCATACGTGCATACACACCCACATACATACATGTATACATGTATGTATGTATGCATGTATGTATGTATGCATGTATGTATGTATGCATGCATGCATGGATGTATGGATGTATGTATATATGTATGTATGTATGTATGTATTTAATGTATGCGTGTGTGTATGACTGTATGTACCGTATGCATGTATGTATGTATGTAGTCATGTACGTATGTCTGTATGTATGTATGTATGTATGCATGTATGTATGTATGTATGTATGTATGTATGTATGTAGGTCGACACATATGCATGCATGCATGCATATATGTATAGGTGTTTGTATATGTGTATGGACATGTGCGTGTACATGTATATGTACATGTATGTGTATAGATATACATATGCAGGTGCACATGCATATTTCATGTACATGTATATGTACATGCGTGTGTATGTTCATATGTATATGTATAGTTATATGTATACGTGCATACCTATGCACGTGCATATGCATATGTGCATGCATATACACATACATATTTATATACACTTGTTTATGCCCGTGCATATGTGTATGCACATGTATATTTACATATATACGTATATGTGTATATATATATATTCATATATATATACAGATGTGTGTATATCGACTCCGCCGCAACTGGATATGTCATAATCGACCCTGCCGCCCTCAGATGAGGCTGTAGCAGGTGGGTCGGATGATCGCGCCGCTGCACCGCCGATGCGTCGCGCTCTGGGGGCCTGGCTCACCGTGCGGTGACGGACCGTGCGGTGAGGTCTCTTGGGGTTCCGAGGTCACCGCACGGCTCTGGGATCCCCAAAGATGCCACCGCCCACCGACCGAAAATCCGTCGGTGGGGGGGCCAGCCCCTGGCCGGTGGCCCGCCCGAGCGTCCGCCCAGTTTTGGACGACGCTCGGGCGCGCCCCCGCCCAAGGGTGGGTCCCACCGATGGGTTCCCCGTGGCGGTGGTCTCCGTTTCGCCTCTGCATCCGCCGAGGCGGACTTTTCCAGTCCGCGGCCTGCAGAGGCCCCGACCCCTCCCCGGGCGCTGCTTGGCGCCCCGGCTCCGTGTTTGCTGGCCCTGGGGCCGCCGGCTGCGAGCCCCGGAGGCCGACACCGAGGACTCACGCCGGGATCGAAAGCCTCGCGTTGTCGGAGATCTCGGTCTGCTTCTGCTCTGGCCGACGTCGCCGTCCTGCGGCGGGGCCCCGTGCCTGCGGCTCCGCTCCGAGCCCCCCCCTCGCCGTGGAGGGGCGTGCGGGTTGCCCCGGCCGGTCGGCGGCAGCCGCCTCCCAGGTGGAGCACACCGAGAGGCTGTACGGCTTCCGCGTCACTGCGATCCAGCTGAACTTCCACGTGAACCAGGCCCAGGGGTCAGCATCGTGTAACCGATCCCTATCACCATCCCCATCCCCGTCCCGCACCCCACCATCCCACCACCCCAGTTGGGGGTGTGCCCCTCGAAACCCGGAGGGAGCAGCCTGTGTTCCAATCTAGGGGGTGTGAAGTGGCCAGGGGGGCCCAGGCCATGCCCGTGGGGATGGGGATCGGTTCACCGATGCTCAAGCGGGGGGGCGTCGGGGGTAGGGGGGGATCAGGAGAGCGCGAGAGATATGTGTGCACACACACACACACGACGCACACTCACATGTATGCCTATCTCTGTAAGCACATAGTGTGCGTAGCTGTGTGTGTGTGTGCGCATCCGCACAGTGCATGAACAAAGGCATAGGCATGCGGTTGGCGTCGCAGGGATCAAGTGCAGCATCGATCTCCGAAAGGCACGCTATGACCCTGTGAGGCGACCCCGAGGCGAAACGAAGAAGAGGAGGAGGAGGAGAAGAAGAAGGAGGAGAAGGAAGAGGAGGAGGAGGAGGAGGAGGAGGAGGAGGGAAAGGACGAGCAGCACGACGTGGAGCAAGACGAGAGGATCTGGCAGCCTGACGGCGGCGGGTGAAGACCTCGGCGCCGGAGACCGGGTGGCGGGTGAACTCCACCCGGGGGGGGGGGCGAGCGACGGGCGGAGGGGCGGCGTGGGGGAGGCCCCGGGGAGGCTGACCTCGCTCGCCCACGGGTGAGCACCCGCGGCGAGGTCTCGGCGCGTCCGCCGGCTCTCGCCGCAGGGGGGTCGCAGTCGGATGCGCCCGACGTCGTGCGATCGTGGAGCGCCAGGCTTTGGGCCCGCCCTCTCACGAGCCTTGTCTTCCTGCTCCCTCCCAGCTGCGTTCTCCCCCCTCGTTCGTCCTCTGTGCGTCCTCCTCCCTCCTGCGTCCTCCTTCCGCTCGCCTCCCGCTCCTCCTCTTCCTCCTCCGCCTCCTCCTGCTTCGTGCTTCCTCCTTCCCCCTCTCTTCTTCCCCCTCGCGCTCTCTACCCTCCTCTCTTTCCTCTCGCCACCTTCCTCCATTCTGCGCCCCGCGAACAAATTGTTGACGCTTCGCGAATCCCAACCAGCCCATCCAGAAGCGATGCCCAGAGGAATTGCCTCGATCAGGGAAGTGGGCAGCACACAGAGGAAGTCATTCTGAGACATCTTGAGATATCTTGAGCCATCTTGGGGGTCATTTTGGGCTCTCCCAGGCGCTCTTGGAGTCATCTTAATCAGTGCCCCCCCCAACAGGCCAACATGTGGCTAACACCTTCGTGTAATCAATGATTCGGCATTCTCGCCGAGGCCTCTTGGAGCATCTTGGGTGCCTCTGGGGGGTCTCTTGGGTCCTCTTGGGGGTCTCTTGGGAGCCTCTTGGGGGCATCCTGGGGGCCTCTTGGGGCTTCCTGGCCACCTCTTGGGGCCCTCTTGGGGCACCCTGGGGAGCCTTGGGGGCCATCTTTGGGCCATGTCGGGTGAGATCGATCACAGGAGGGGGGGTGTTCGATTAGCGTCCCCCCCCAGGAGGCCAAAATGGGGCCCAAACCCTAGTAAAACTAATGATTTTGGCTTCCTCGCCGAGGCCGTTTTGGACGCTCCGACGACTCGCGAAACCCCCTGTCCAGGTCCAGGGGAGGGGGTAGGGAGAGGGGTAAACTCCTCCCCGAAGGGGACGAAGGAGGGGTGGAAGAGGAAACTCCCTAAACCACCTACGCCCAGAGGGCTGGTGGGATTTCGGACTCGTTTGGCCTTGTAGAGGCTGGTTTCACCTGGGTGCAGGATCGGGAAAAGGAGTCTACCAGAGCGTCGTGGTCGCGTACCGACGAGTCTGACTCTGGAGCCATTGGTCCGATTGGGGTTTTTGATCACATGATTGTGGGCCCGCCCCCAACAAGCATCCTCAAATCCCCCCTCGGCCATCCTCCCTGCTCCATCCTGCCTCCCCCCTGCGTGTTCCCCTCTTCCTCCACCGTCGGGGGCGCCCCCCCTGCACGAGACGTCGTCCCACAAGCAGCACCGCGACATTTACGGCGCGGGGCAGAAGGCCAGGCGGGCTCCCAGAGCCTTCCTTTTTGTCGGGGCGGGCGGATGGTTGTGTGTGTGTGTGCGTTGTGTGCATGCCTGTTTCATGCATGCGTCAACCTCCTGTCTGTTGCCCCTCATCTGCGCGCGCTCCGTGGTAACCTCCTTAGCTCATCCCTCTGATGCCCTCGCTGAGTTGGATCAGCAGGCTGCGAAGTAAAACATGTGCGTTGTGTGTGCATGTGTGTCAACTGTGTGTGTGTGTGTGTGCGTGTTTGGGCTTTCGGCTGGTCTTGGCCTCCTTGTCGCTCCACGCTGCTCACTCTCTCCCCCCGCCAGCCACTTCCGAATGGCTTATGGCACCTTCACCTCATTGGAGCCTCGTCCTTTGACCGCTCCCCCAAGCATCCACGCCCGGATGAGTTATGACGGCAGGCTGCTGCGGGACCCTGAGCGGTGTCTGAGAGCTCGGGCGCTCCTAGTCGCGCGCGCGCGTGTCTGCTGCTTTACGATCTTTTCTGCCCTGTCGACGCGCGCAGGGTCGCGACGCCAACAAGTGTGTGTGTGTGTGTGCGCTTTTTTGGGGGGGCCTTGTCTCATTTCTTCGCCCGTCTTGCCTTCTGCCCGCTCTGTTCCGGCCCGCCTTCCCTTCCTGCTCTTCGCCCTGCCTCTGCTCTTGCTCAGCCCTCGCCCTGCAATTTCCCGTTCCTGCTGTGTTTGTGTCTCCTCCCCTGCCCTCCTCCGCGTCCGTCCCTGTCCCCGCATTTTCTTCCGAGGCGGGAATTTGTACATGACCACCGCCTGGAGGGGGAGTTTTCGGAGCCTCGGCAGGCGGTGGATATGGACATGTTCTGGCCCCCGGGGGCCGAAATATATCCATATCCGCCGCCCGCTGGGGCACCAGGACGTCGGTTCCCAGTCGGCGGATCTGGATAAATCCCCGCTTCGCAGTTCTGGCTGCCGGTCTTCTTGTCTCTCTCTCTCTTTCCATCTCGCTTGCTGCGTCTCCGCGTCTTCTCAGTTATTTTGTCGGCCGCCGCGACGCTGGGCGAATGGTTGCCGAGGCAAACGTGTAAGAGCGTGTGTGTGTGTGTGTGTGTGTATGTGTGTGTGTGGTTAGTGATTGTGTGTGTGTGTGTCTCTGTGGGTTCTTCATGGGCGACTGGTTTTTTGTCGCGAATAAGCTGGAACTCGGGTTAGCTGACTTTTTTTTGACGAGCGCGTCCTGGAATTTCACGGTCCCATTTTCGTGGGATGTTTGCAGCGGGAGCCCGCGTCAATTTTCAGATTGGGTCTCGTCATGTTTATGATGGCCCCCGTCAGGCCAACCCGAGTCCCCCGAACCCGAGTCTTACGTCTCCCCGAATTTGCATGTGTCTAGAAAAGTGTGGGCAATTATTGTTCACCGCGCCCCGCTTTCGATACTGTTTGCCGAAATTTGCGACCCAGCAGCGCGTCGGAGGAGTTGAACGCATGTGGGTTTGTGTGTGGAGTGAACATATCGGTGGTGCTGCCAGGTGATGATGATGCTGCTGATGATGCTGCTGATGATGCTGCTGATGATGAGGAGGATGCTGATTCTGATGATGCTGCTGATGATGATGCTGATGATGATGATGCTGTTGATGATGATGATGATGATGATGATGATGATGATGATGATGCTGATGCTGATGCTGATGCTGATGCTGATGCTGCTGCTGCTGCTGCTGTTGCGGCTACTGCTGATGTTGATGACGATGATGATGATGATGATGATGATGATGATGATGATGCTGATGGTGATGATGATGATGATGATGATGACGATGACGACGACGACGATGATGATGATGATGATGATGATGATGATGATGATGATGATGATGATGATGATGATGATGATGATGATGATGATGATGATGATGATGATGATGATGATGATGATGATGATGATGATGATGATGATGATGATGATGATGATGATGATGATGATGATGATGATGATGATGATGATGATGATGATGATGATGATGATGATGATGATGATGATGATGATGATGATGATGATGATGATGATGATGATGATGATGATGATGATGATGATGATGATGATGATGATGATGATGATGATGATGATGATGATGATGATGATGATGATGATGATGATGATGATGATGATGATGATGATGATGATGATGATGATCATGATGATGCTGACGATGATTAGTAGGAGGAGGAGGAGGAGGAGAAGGAGGAGGAGGAGGGGAAGGAGAAGGAGGAAGAGAAGGAGGATATGGAAAAAGGAGGATGAGGAGGAGGAGGAGGAATCTGAGGAGGACTTGTGTGTGATAGCACTGCCGAGCACTATGTAGGCTTTCGCATTCTTTTACGTCGCAGCGCGGCAGAGGCAGTCCGCACGCGCGTTCAGGCGGTCGGGGAAACGGGAACCGCAACTTAGCCGGTGGCAGGAGAGGGGAGGGAGAGACAGTTGAAGCGGCCGCGCAGCGGGAGGGAAAGAGAAGGGGGCACTCACATGGCGAGGTGCATCACCGCGGAACGGCAGGGGCGGCCAGCCGGTGCTGCGCCACTTGGCGGTGAGCGCAGGGCGGCGCCGCTGCCACACCCAGGGGCGGGGGCAGGAGCTGCACTGCACGACGTGGGGGCATTGCAGTGCGGGAGGCGGGCGCGAACGGACATTTCTAACTCGTCAGAAGTCAGCGCGGCCAGTGCGAGCTAGCGGGTGGCCACAGGCGGCGAAGTACGGCGGAGGGTGAAAGCCGGCTGGCGGGAGAGGGGGCAGTGCTGCCTGCTGGTGCTGGTGTGGGCAGAGCTGGAGAGGAACGGATCCGGCCAGCAGCGGGCCAGTGGCGGAGCGGCGTCGCAAAGGGCGGGGGCGCAGTAGCGCTCCCAACCACCAGAGCCACGGACGGGAGGGGACCAGGGCGGGTAATTGCTGCCGGGAACCAGCACGGAGGGCGGGTAGCGGGGCAGCTTGCTGTGGCCATTCACAGTGTGATCATTCATACGCAAATTCGCGCGCACTCAGACTCTCCACCCTCCTTTATTCCTCGTTCAAGCACTCTGCGCTTCCGTCAGGTGATGCATCGGCGCGTATCCACTGTGGCGCACTCGTTCGCTTCCTCTGGGTCGTGCCCCAGCGCGTACTCACTTTTACGCGCTGGTGCGCTTCCTTTGGGTCGTGCATCGGCGCGTATACACTGGACGCACTCCCTTTCTTCTGCTTGAGTTGTTTTCCCTTCTCTTCCTTCTTCGTCTTCTCTCCTTTTCCCCTTTTGATTCCATGTTCAGATACGGTAAACATTTCTTTCTCTTCCCCTCCTTGCTTCCCCTCGCTCGTATTTTCACATCCCTCTGCCACCATTTGTTCGTATTTCCCATCTCCTACATGTGGGGTTCTTGTTATTCGTGTGGCGCCTCATTCTGCCTTCTTCCTCCCTTCCCTCACCTCACTCGCACTCATGTGTTCCCACATTCAAACTCGCTCACATTTAGAGTCGCGCGGCTTCATTCCGTTTCACACTCAGACTTGTTCGTATTCAGACTCAACATTAATGCTCATTCATATTCATATGCATCCGTATTTGCATGAATTCAGATGCAGATTCCTTTTCACCTTTTTGGGGCCTTGCAGGGTTTGTGTCGGCATTCCCGATTTAGGTCACCCCCCCATTGCCCCCCGCCAAGTGCGCGTTGCGGCATCAGTGGCGGCCAGTGGCGCGCTTGTTTGATTAGGCCTTCCCTCGGAGTTCTTGAGGTTGACACCGACACCAATATCGGCGGTGTGGTGTGCCTCCACCGAGGGAGGATGATCCCCATGTCGGTGATGGTGGTGCTCTTCGGGTTCCCTCTAGGTGGCCGAGGACAATGCCACCCACATCAAAATCTGGGATCATCTTCCCCCGGTGGAGGCAACACCCTGTGCTGGCTGTGGTGTCCATTTCCGAGGCCTCCAGTTCCCCTCCGTCGTTCCCCTCCGCCGCCCCCCTGCGCCCCCCCCCCCCCGTCCTGCCCGTGCCGCCCCGTCCTCTCCCTCTCCCCCCCTCTCTCTCTCAATTCACCTGCCCGCCCTCCCCCTTTCCCTCGCTCTGCCCCCTTTTTTTTCCTCGTGCCCTCGTTCCACTCGCTCCCCCTCCTGCTCCTCCTTCTTCCCCCCTCCTGCGTCCTCCGTCCTCCTCCCGATGTTCTTCGTCGCCGTCCGTCCCCGCCCTTCTGTAGGCGGCGAGCCCAGGGGGAACAGCAGAGGGGGCGGGCCCTCTCAGAAGGTTCGGGAGGCCCGAGAAGTTTTCAAAGCCCTCTTCGAAGCTAGGGACGGTTTCCTCGAAGGCTGGAGGGCTTTTGCGAAGCTGTCCCTGCCCTCCGAGAAGGCCTGCCCCCTCTCGCTTCCCTCCCAGGCTCGCCGCCAAGTTTTTTCCCTTCGCCCCTCTGTTTCTCCTCCTTCCGTCGCCGTGCCGGGCGGCCAGAGCACCGCCCGCAGGGCGGCATCAACTGCACCTGCTCCTTCGCGAAGTGCACGGGCACCGTGTGCTACTCGCTGGGGTCCAGCCGGCAGGCGCCCCTGCTGGTGCAGAGTGCTGTTCGTACTCGAGAGGCCCACGTCTCCTCCGACCCCCATGGCGGTGGGCTCTTCAAGAGTCGTGCCACCGTGCCTGACTAGTGTGGGTCAGGAGCCAGTGCTGTTCCATATTCGCCCGTCCCACCCCCCACTTTCTCCCCTTCTCGACGCCCTTTCGCTCCTTCACTTTCGTCCCCGCCCCCGCGTCTTCCTTCTTTTTTGTCCTCTTCCTCCTCAGCCTCCCTCGTCCTCGGCCTCGTCCCTCTTCCTCCCCAGCCTCGCCTTCCTCCTCACCCCATCTTCGCCCTCCCTCCTCTTCCTCCCTCTCCCCTCGGCCTCCCCCGGCCTCCCTCCTCTTCCTCCTCATCCCTCTTCCTCGCTCAGCCTCCCTCCGTCCTCTTCCTCCTCGCCCCATTTTTTTTTCTCTGCTCCTCGGCCGTGCGCCCCCCCCCTCTTTGCCCGCCCCCCCCCGTGCCAGTTTCACCGGTGCCGTGCCCTCGGCTCTCGGCAGCCCCTCGGCCCTGCAGAGCCTCCGGATCTGCCCGTCAGGTGCTGACGCAGACCATTGCGGACAAGCGCTCCAGATACGAGGTGCCCCCGCTGGCCCCAACCCCTTCGCAGGGGGACGGGGTGATGGTTGTGCTGCTGATGGTGATGGCGATGATGCCCATGCTGATACTGATGCTGATGGTGATGCTGGTGATGCTGCTGCGGCTGAATGATGATGACGATGCTGATGATGATGATTATGATGATGATGATGATGATGATGATGATGATGATGATGCTGCGGCTGAATGATGATGATGATGCTGGTAATGCTGATGCTGCTGATGATGATGGTTATGATGGTGGTTATGATGATGATGGTGATGATGATGATGGTGGTGGTCGTGCTGAATACGTTAGTGTTGTTGTTGATGATGATTATGATGATGATGATTGCGGTGATGATGCTGATGATGGCCATGATGACGATTTGATGATGATGATTACGATGATGATGCTGATGATGGCGATGATCATGCTGATGCTGATGCTGATGCTGATGATGCTGCTGTTGCTGCTGATGATGCTGAGTTCGATGCTGTTGATGATGACTACGATGCTGATGTTTATGACGATGATGATTACAATGCGGATGATGGTGAGGTTGGTGGATGTGATACTGATGTTGATGTGAATGATGCTACTACTACTACTACTACTGATGATGATGATGATGATGCTGTTGATGATGATGATGATGATGATGATGATGATGATGATGATGCCGATGATGATCACGATGATGATGTCGGTGATGCTTGCGATGGTGGTGACGATGATGATGCTGATGATGCTGATAATGATGATAACGGTGATAATGATGATGATGCTGCTGCGGCTGAATGATGTTGATGATGGTGATGATTGTGATTATCGTATTGATGATAATGATTATGATGGCTGTGATGAAGGTGATGCTGATGATGCTGATGATGATGCTGTTGATGATCCTAGTTGTGGTGGTTTCCGTGGGGGAGATGGTGATGATGATGGTGATGATGATGATGATGCTGATGCTGATGCTGATGATGATGATGATGATGATGATGGCGATGAAGACGATGCTGCTGATGCTGCTGCTGCTGATGATGCTGATGCTGATGATGCTGCTGATGCTGATGCTGATGCTGATGACGAAGCTGTTGCGGCTGATGATGATAACTGATTGCTACAATGCTGTTGATGCCGATTGCGATAAGGATGCCGACCATAATGCCGATGCTGATTATGATGGGGGAGGTGGATGAGGTCGGTGACTATGAGATGAATGTTCAGGCAATTGACGTTTCTACTTATGATGATGATGCTGATGATGATGATGCTCATGATGATGCTGCTCAGGGAGGCTGACGGTGATGGTGATGCTGGTGATGGTGGTAGTGGTGATGATGCTGATGCTGATGATGCTGATGATGATGATGATGATGATGATGATGGGGGTGATGATGACGGTGACGTTGACGATGATGCTGCTGATGATGATGCTGCACATGTTGATGCTGATGATGCTGGTTATGATGATGCTGCTGCTGCTGCTGCTGATGATGATGATGATGATGATGATGATGATGATGCGGACGACGTCGACGATGATGACATTGCAGCTGATGAGGCTGATGATGATGCTGCTGCTGTTGATGCTGCTGCTGCTGTTGCTTCTGACGGTGATGCGGATTGCGATGCTGTTGATGCCGATTTCGACGATGGTCACGACCATGATAATGATGATGGTTATGCCGCGGATTCGGATGAGGTTGGTGCATCTATGGTGGATGTTGGTGTACCTGATGCTGCGACTGATACTGAGCATGATGATGAGGGTGATGACGATGGTGGTGGTGATGATGATTACGGCGTCATGATGCTGCTGCTGATGATGATGACGGGTAGGATGACGACGTCGACGATCATGATGATTGTGTTGATGCTGATGAGGTTGATGCTGATGATGCTGGTGATGGTGCTGATACAGCCGCTGTTGCTGCAGCCACTGATGATGATCATGGGGATGACGATGATGCTGCTGCTGCTGCTGATGATGATGCTAATGATGATGCTAATGATGATGCTGATGCTGTAACTGTTGATAGTGATGGCGATGACGCTGATTATGATGAGTAGGTTGTCGATGCTGATGATGGTGTTGATGATGTTGGCGATGATGGTGGTGATGTTACTGATCACGGTGATCGTGATGATGAAGCTGCTGATTACGATGATGATGACGATGTTGATGATGCTGATGCTGATGATAGTGGTGCTGATGCTGATGGTGATGATGATGGTGATGGTGATACTGATGATGATGCTGACGCTGATGATAATGCTGATGACGAGGATGCTGATGACGATGTGTTGGTGTTGGATATGCTGATATTGAACATGCGGAAGGTGATGACGATTCTAGTGATGCTGGTGTTTGTGATGTTGCTGATTGTGGTGGTGGTGGTGGTGGTGTTTGTTTTGACTGTAGGATGGTTAGGTCAGCGGTAATTGTGATTACGTGATGATGGTGGAGGTAGTTGAATTTATGACGAGGGCGAGGGATGTGTAGCAGGACGGTGGGGGAGGGTGCTGACGATGAGCAGGCGGTGGAGGAGGAGGAGGCGGGTGAGGATGCGGGGCAAGAGGATGAGGAGTTTAGTGGCGGGGTGGCAGGGCGCGGGAGGAAGAGGGGGGGGGAGGAGATGGAGGAGGGGGAAACGTAGGATGAGGAGGATGAGAAGGGCGACAGGAAGAGTGAGGACCATATTGGGATGAGCAGGGGGACACGGAGGGGGACGCGGAGGAGGAGGAGACGGGTAAGGATGAGGATGAGAGGGAGGAGGAGGGGGGTCAGGAGGGGGGTATAGATGATGTTGATGATGATGATGATGATGATGATGATGATGATGATGATGATGATGATGATGCTGATGCTGATGCTGACGTTGATGATGATGATGCTGATGCTGATGCTGATGACGATGGTGATGATGATGCGGCTGCTGCTGATGATGATGATGGTTTTGCTGATGCTGATGATGTCCGTGATGCTGATGATGATGTTGGTGATTATGATGATGATGATGATGATGATGATGATGATGATGATGATGATGATGATGATGATGATGATGATGATGATGATGATGATGATGCTGATGAGGATGATGATGATGATGCGGAGGAGGAGGGGGAGGAGGAGGCGGAGGAGGCGGAGGGATAAGAGGGACCAATGATTGAGATGGATGGGACAGGGCAGCGGAATGGGCGATGAGGGAATTGAGGAGGAAGAGGCGAGGGAGGAGGAGAAGGATGAGGAGGAGGATGAGGAGGAGGAGGATGAGGAGGAGATGGAGGAGGCCGGGGGGGGAGGACGACTAGTAAAGGGAGACGGGACAGAGGGCGAGGAGGGAGCTGATAGGCTGGCGACGGGAAGAGAAAGGCGATGACGACAGCGAAAGGGGATGGCGATGGCGATGACGATGGTGATGCTGATGATATTATGGCGTTGGTGATATCAGATATGAGGATTCGGGTGTTGATGATGCTGATGCTTATGAGGTGGTGACGACGACGGCGACAACGATAATGATGACGGTGATGATTATGAATATGATTGTGATGATGTTGGTGTTGATGTTGATGTTGATGTTGATGATGATGTTGTTGTTGATGATGATGATACTGAGATGTTGTCGATGATGTTGGTGATGTTGCTAATGATACTGATGGTAATGGTAATGAATCTGCTGATGCTAATGATGATGCTGACACTGATAACGATGATGCTGTTGATGATGGTGATACTGGGGTTGCCGTCTGTTGTGATGATGACGAGGATGCGTATGCTGCTGCTGATGATGCTTTTGATGATGCTGACGACGACCACGATGATGCCAATGAGAGCACTGTGATGGTGATGTTGCTGATCGTGATGACGATGGTAAATATGATGATGCTGATGATGATCATTGTGATGATCAGGATGCTGTTAATGTTGATGATATTGATGATGCTGATGCTGGTGATGATGATGGTGCTGCTGATGATGATGCTGATGCTGATGATGATGCTGATGATGATGATGCTGATGATGATGATGATGATGATGATGATGATGATGATGCTGATGTTGATGATGATGATGATGATGATTATGATGACGGTGATAAGGAGGGTGACGAGGAGGGTGATGGGGAATACGACAATGTCGAGGAGTAGGGCGAGGACGAGGATGGCGAGGAAGAGGACGGTCCTATCGACGGCAATGGCCTGCTGCTTTCCATTCGTTCTGGCCCTGTTGCCCCCGTTGCCTACCGAGGCATGCGGCGAGGACTGTGCGGGCTGCAAGACGTACAGGCGGGTGCTGGTCCTCGCCGTCCTCTCCTTTCCCCTCTCCTCGTCCTCGTCCCCTTCGCCCTCTTCACTCTCCTCCCTGTCCTCGCCATCCTGGTCCCTCCCCATCTTCTCCTGTCCCCATCCCCTCTCGCCCTCCACCCCTCCTACGCCCTCCCCTTGTGCCCCAGCGGAGCTCAGAGACTATCCCCTCTCGTATGCGCCCTCGAGGGCGCGAAGTTATTCGCGCTTCGCGGTTCGGCTCCGATTCCTCCTCATCCTCCTCTTATCCCCTGGGAGGCGGCGCGAGAGCGCGAAGTTATTCGTACTTCGCGCTTCGCGCAGCGCGAAGCGCGAATTTGGGAGCCATTGGGGACGCGGGGGGTGGGGTGTGGGGGGTGTGGGGGGGGGCGTCTCCACTGCCCGCCTCCAGGTGGATGCACAGCGGAAGCGCCATGTACTTCAACGATAGGTTCAACAACAACCACACACACGGCGCGCTGGGCAGCCCAAGCAGCGGGGCAATGTGGGTTTCCCTTCCCTTCCTGGGGCCCTGGTGGGGCCCTTGGGGGAGGAGTGGGAGGAGAGGGCCGGCGGCAGTGATGGTGATGATGCTGATGATGACGATGACGATGACGATGACGATGACGACGACGATGACGATTATGCAATTTATGATTCTGACGACGGCGACGACGTGGCTGCTCCCTGTCGCTGCTCCAGTGCGAGCGGTGAGGATGGCACACGTGGCACACGGGACATGATGATGATGATGATGATGGTGGTGATGATGATGATGATGATCATGATGATGATGATGATGATGTTGATGCTGATGATAATGATGATGATGATGATGATGATGATGATGATGATGATGATGATGATGTTGATGGTGATGATGATGAGGATGAGGTGGATGATGATAACAGCTGTGATTGAACATGCTGATGCATGTGATATGACGACGGTGTAAATGATGACGTTGAGGTTGAGTATGTGAAACAGGATCGTGCATGCGATGATTTTTGATGGTGATGCTGCTGCTGACGATGCTGTCGATGCTGCTGAGGATGACGATGACGAAACTGCTTATGACAATGCTGCTGCTTCTGACGATGATGTTGATGTTGATGGTGATGATGATGCTTCTGATGATGCTGATGATGGTGACGACGATGAGGATGATGGTTGTGATGATGATGCTGATGATGATGTTGACGATGATGCTGATGAAGATGACGATGATGGTGGCCATGATGACGATGATGCATATGGTGCGGATGCTGATGAGCTTGGATAATATGATAATGGTGTCAATGTAAATGATGCTACTACTGATTATAATGATGCTAATGATGATGATGATGATGATGCTGATGCTGATGCTGATGCTGATGCTGATGATGATGCTGCTGCTGCTGATGATTATGATGCTGATGATGATGCTGATGCTGATGCTGATGCTGATGCTGATGATGATGATGATGATGATGATGATGATGATGATGATGATGATGATGATGATGATGATGATGCTGATGATGCTGATGATGATGATGCTGCTGCTGCTGATATGATGATGATGCTGCTGATGATGATGATGCTGCTTTTGATGATAGAAGCACATCGTTGACATTTACACATCCAAGCCTGCCCGAAGGTGGCAGGCCGCACTGTCGAGCGCGATGCGTGGGTGGGTGGGAGTAGCGCGCTCCAAGGCAGCCGCAGGAGGCACACGAGGCAGCCCACGCGGGGCGCACTGGTTAGATGTTTGATGACGCGACCTTCCTGGGCCCCCCACAGCGAATCGGTTCAACTCCAGCTCGACTCCAGTTCGATTTCAGTTCGGCTCAAGTTCGATTCACGGTAGGCTCAAGTCGACGGACCTTCGACGCCGCATCGACGCGTGAGTGGAGCGAGTGGCTCCAGGAAGGTCCCCAGAGCTGGCGTCTAGCACTTGCGACATCTGAAGGCAGCGTTTCTCACAGAAGCGGTCCACGCAACGCCCCGTGAGGAAGGAGAACAAGAAGCTATCACAATGCTGCGCTCCAGCATTTCCAGATCCTCCTCCTGTTCCGCGCGGGGTCCACAGAGGAGTCCCGCCACAGTCAAATACCATAGTAGGGATGCGGCGCTCTGCAAGGCTGCCCTTGGATTCTTGACTCTTCGACCCTCACTGAGCCGATTTAGAGACGTCCCGCGACGTCCGAATTGGACGTCCGGGGGCCCTGCATCTGTCCCTGGCACCCTCATTGGGAACTGACAGTTCCCAATGAGGGTCTCATGGAAGCAGAAATCCGAAACCCCGACACGAACTGAATCCATAGTTTCTCTGATTGTGCTTCAGATGCTCCAGAACGCCTCGAGTGCACCACGACACCACTCCCGTCGGAACAAGCGGAGCAGAGGGAGCGGCTGCGCTCGGGGGCGGCAGGCAAGAGGCACCCGGCGCACCGCCGTCGATCCGGCAGTGTGCGCCTCGGCCTCCGCCCTGACGGGGGCGCCAGGACGAGGATCTAGGCCTCCCAGATGGCGTCGGAGTAGATGGGGTCGGAGGATCGCCGATGCATCGGCGATGCATCGGCGACGCGGCTCGACGTGGAGCCCGATTTTCTCCATGCGTCGCCGATGCATCGCCGACGTCGACAACGCATCTCTCGTATCGCCGATGCATCGCCGATGTATCGGCGATGCGGCGCGATCCTCCGTCCCCATGTACTCCGACCTCACCCAGGAGGCTTCTAGAGGACGAGTCCGTCCCCGATCGTTCCGGAACGCTCACAGGCGTTCTGGAACTCGGGAGCCTTGAGACGGGGAGTCAATGCAAGCGGGGGTCAGCCAGAGCGCCCGAGCTTGCAGGATCCTGCGGGGCCAGGGGCGCACTGACCCGGGCTTGGGTGCAGGATCCTGCAGGATCTTGCAGGACCCTGCGCGTTGACCCCGGCTTGGATGCAGGATTGTGCACGATTTTGCAGGGCCTGGCTGACCCGGGTCTGGACTGACCCGGGTCAGAAGATCCCCGACGGAGGGGGGGCCCGCTGCTCCTGCCGCGCCCCGCGCGCCTCTGCTCTGGGCCGAAGTCGGACGTGTCCCCCTACAGGGGGGATGCTCAAAGAGTTATAAAAATAGTCAGGGGACGATCTGTTTGAACATGTTTGGATGTTTAGTGTTTTTTTTTGGGGGGGGGGGGAGGGGTCGTTTTCTATTCTTCCACCGAGGAGCGCTTCGAAGAGGCCGCGGCGGCCGAGAGACGCCGTCCCGAAGCGCCGGGTCGCAGAGGTTCCAAGGGGAGTGCGCCAGTCCGCCGACCCACCGAAGAGGCGGGGAGGCAGGCGTCTCGGGCCTCCTGGGCACAGTACACCCTAGGCGATGCTTGAGAAAACCTAAGTTTTCGTCCAGAGACTCGATTGTTCTTAACTCTTCAATGTAAATCCCAAGATTTTGATAGAAGTTCTGGGTTTTGTTCAAGTTCTGAGACTATGAATTTCTTAACCCATGATTTCTCAAGCATTTCGCAGGGTGTATCTGGGGACTCCCGGGGGCGTCTTGGGAACTGCTTGGGGGCGCGGCGCGGCTGAGCCTCCGGGAGCCAGTCTTGGAGCGTCTTGGGGGCGTCTTTGGGGCCCCTTTTGTTGGGTCCTTGGGGGCCTCGAGAGATTCTCGATCAATCCTCCCCCGATGTTATCTTCGTCCTGGCTTCGTCTCCAGTGCAGGTCGGGCGTGTGTCCCCTGGAGGAGACATGACAGTTACATAGTCCAAAAACATTCAAACATTGCCAACAAATAGTCAAATAGTCATCCCCAGACCATTTTTAGACTATTTTTGCGTATTCCCCTCCTCTAGAGGGACTGGCCCGATTTGAGGCTTCGTTCCCCGCCCTCCCCGCAGAGCGGTTCCTCCGCTCCCCGGCGCCGCCGTGCGTGACCGGCGGGGGCCACCCTCCCTCGATGTGATCCGTGCCCTCGGCGATCCTCGTCCCTCGATTTTGATCCTTATCCTCGATTTGACCCTCCCTCGATCTGACCCTCCCTCGATTTGATCCTTGTCCTCGATTTGGCCCTGCCTCGATCCCTCGATCTAGCCTCCCCCGATCTGATCCTCGTCCCGGCTTCGTCTCCAGTGCGCCTCGGCCTCCGCCGCCGTGCCCCGGCGGCTCCGTGCCCCCTCCCCCTCCCCGCAGAGCGTTTCTCCTCCGCTCCCCCGGCGCCGCCGTGCGCGGCCGGAGTCGGGAGCCTCGAGACGGGGAGTCAATGCAAACGGGGGTCAGCCAGATGCATCGGCGATGCATCGGCGACGCGGCTCGACGTGGAGCCCGATTTTCTCCGTGCGTCGCCGATGCATTGCCGACGTCGACAACGCATCTCTGGTGTATCGCCGATACATCGCCGATACATCGCATCTCAGATCGCCCGATCTTGCAGGATCCTGCGGGGCCAGGGGCGCACTGACCCGGGTTTGGGTGCAGGATCCTGCAGGATCTTGCAGGAGCCTGCGCGTTGACCCCGGCCTGGGTGCAGGACCTTGCAGGTTTTTGCAGGATTCTGCAGGGCCTGGCTGACCCGGGTCTGGACTGACCCGGGACAGAAGATCCCCGACGGAGGGGGGGCCCGCCGCCCTTGCCGCGCTCCGCGCGCCTTTGCTCTGGGCCGAAGTCGGATTCAAAAAGAATCAAAGAATAGTCAGGGGACGATTTGTTTGAATACGTTTGATTTTTTGTTTTGTTTTGTATTTTTTGGGGGGGAGGGGGTCTTTTTTATTCTTCCTCCAGAATCCGCCTGTAGGAGGACGTGCCCGACCTACTTCTAGGCCTCCCAGATGGCGTCGGAGTTGATGGGGTCGGAGGATCGCGCCGCATCGCCGATGCATCGGCGATGCGGCTTGATGTGGAGCCCGAATTTCGCCATGCCGACGGCGCCGATGCATAGCCGACGTCGCCGATGCATTGCCGATGCATCGCCGATGCATTGCCGATGCATCGCCGATGCATCGCCGATCTATCGGCGATGCGGCGCGATTCTGACCCCATCTACTCGGGCCCCATCTAGGAGGCTTCTGTTTGTCGGGGAAGCGTAAGCATCGAGCACGCCGGAACTCGGGCGTGCTGCCGCTTCTTGACGAGCGCGTCCCGAGTTCTGACGGCTCTGTTTTCGTGGGATGTTTGCCCCAGGAGCTCGCGTCAATCAGAGGCCAGCAAC
Source organism: Prorocentrum cordatum (assembly GCA_963575745.1). NCBI lineage: Eukaryota > Dinophyceae > Prorocentrales > Prorocentraceae > Prorocentrum > Prorocentrum cordatum. The sequence goes on from CAUYUJ010018419.1 coordinate 51,758, forward strand.
AGATGTACACGTACGCGGTTCGCTTCCCCATGGAGTGCGTGCCAGCGCGGACGTTCGTGCAGGCAAGACCGCGGATGGCGTACATGTACATATGTCGTTGCTCGCCCACGTCAAGGCTCAGGCTGGGTCTCGTCATTTTCATGATGGCCCCGGCACGCCAAGCCGAGCCCCCCCCCCCCCGAAGCCGAGCCTTGCGACTCCCCGGCAGGGAGGGGGAGGCTCAGCGCCGATCCAAGAACCGCGCACGGACCTCCGCGAGGTTCTGCTCGCGCCGTGCCCGGGCCCCGTCGAGCCGTGCAGCACTCACGACGGGAGCTTCTTCCGTATTTTCGGCCTCGGGGGGCCTCTCCCGGGCCTCGGGGCCGCCAGACCACGCCTCTTTGGGTGGAAAAAACCTGTCCCAGGGACTTGGTCGGGACCTCTGCGGGTCGACGTTCTGAACGAGGAGGAGGAGGAGGAGGAGGAGGAGGAGGAGGAGGAGGAGGAGGAGGAGGAGGAGGAAGAGGAAGAAGAGGAATAAACTCCTCATGTCGGGGGTCTCAGCCCTGCGTTGCTCCCTTCTGTAACTAGTCCCGGGCCGCCTTTTGACGGCCCCGGGGTCTCGGAAGTTCGGAGCCCCGCGGCCGGGAGGTGCGGGCACAAGAGACACCTTCCTTTTACCCCTTAGCGATCATGGGCGTGGCTGGGAGGGCGGGGCAAGGGGGACGGGGGCTAGCCACCTCCACCTCCACCTCCACTTCCTCCCTCCTCCTCCTCCACCTCCACCTCCACTTCCTCCTCCTCCTCCTCCTCCTCCTCCTCCTCCTCCTCCTCCCCAACTTATGGTGGTGGCGGTGGAAGACAGGCCCATCAACGTAAAACTCGGGTACGGGGCACTCGGGTTGGCCTGACCGGGCCATCATGAAAATGACGATGGCCCCGCGAGCTCCCGCTGCAACCATCCCACGGCAACCGGACCGTCAGAGTCCAGGACACGCTCGTCGAAAAACGTCGGCGAACTCTCGAGTTCCGGCCTACTCGAGTAGGGGGCCACATGCGAACCTTACCCCTACCCCCCAAGATTTCTGAGGGGAAGGGTGGGGTTCACTTCGCTCGGGAGCTCCCGAACGAAGTGAACCCCACCCGCCCCTTCAGAAATCTTGGGGGGTAGGGGTAGGGTTCGCATGTGGCCCCCTCTAGCCACTCCACGACTCGCGCCGGCGCCGCCTGGGAATGCCTACAGGAACGGCTCCTTCCCAGACGGGAGCCGGCGCGAATCGCGACGTGACGAGGGGGTGCGCGGGGCGCGGGCCACGGGCGTTACGGGGCTGGACCTCAACGGTGGTTTTGGTGATTTCGTGGGCCGTTTTCGTTTCGACTTCGTTTTGCGGTGAAGGCGGATTCGAGACACAAGCGAGGGAAAACGAACACAAAGCGAACACGAAAAGCACCGTTCAGGTGCAGCCCTGGGGCGTTCTGTCGCGAGCGATGGAGATCATGGGGGGGGGTCCTGCACCCGCGCGGAGCTCGTGGCTCACCACCCACCAAACCACCCCAACCCAACCCGAAGGCTCAGATTTACCCTCGATTTCCAGTGTGGGGGGGTCGGGAAACATCGAAAAAACACATGCGGAACCCTTACCCCCCCAACCCGAAATTCGGGTCTTCGGGTTGGGTTGGGGTGGTCTGGTAGGTAGTCAGTGGCGCAGCGCCGCCCCGCCGCGGCGACGCGCCGCAGCAGCCAGACGAGCCCTCGGCGGAGCCGCGCGCGGCGCCCCCCCCACGGAGGGCGGCGCCCCGCGCGCGCCGCCCGCCCCGTGGCGCGGCGCCGCCCCCCGGCGGCAGCTCGCGCAGCTTACCATGATGGGCCTGTTTTCCACCACCACCACCATAAGTTGGAGGGGGGAGGAGGTGGAGGACGAGGAGGAGGAGGAGGAGGAGGAAGAGGAGGAGGAGGTGGAGAAGGAGGAGGAGGAGGAGGAGGAGGAGGAGGAGGGGGAGGAGGACCCCCTCCCCCTCCAACTTATGGTGGTGGTGGTGGAAAACAGGTCTATCAGACCAGCTTCGAACGTATCCCTATCCCTAAGATTGACACGCCAAAAGGCGATGCCAATCTCAGGGATCCGCCCTCGAAAAATGAGGGAGTCGCTAAGATTGGCATCGTGATGAGGAGGTGCCCATCATGGGGATGGGGATCTGTTCCAGGCTGGTAAGCAGCAGCCAGACGAGCCCTCGGCGGAGCCGAGCACGCCCCCCGCGAAGAGTGCGGCGCCGCGCGCTCTCGCCGCCAGCGTCAAGTCGGGCTCGTCCGCTCGTCCCCTCTGCAGGAGGAATATTCAAAAATGGTCACTATACAGTTTCGATTCTTCGATTCCTCTCGCTTCCTCTCGCTTCGCGGGATTCTTCGATTCTTCGATTCCTCGATTCTTCGATTCTTCGATTCTTCAACGGGGCAATTTTTCTTCGATTCCTCTCGCTTCGCGGGATGCACGTCCGGAGCACGTGCAGTCCAGTCGTTGTCGGGCCTCTGGGAACTTCTTGGGGGCCCCTTGGGGGCCTCTTTGGGGCCTCTTGGATCCTCGCGGGGGCGTCTGGGAGGCCCCTTGGGGGCTTCTGGGAGGCCTCCTGGGGGCCTCTCGGAGCCCCGTGTGGGCGTCTTGGGGGCGCTTTTGCGCTGTCTGGTCCCTTCGGAGACTGTCTTGGGGTACTCTTGGGCCGTCTTGGGGGCCTCTTGGGGCATCTCGGCGGCCTCTTTGGGCTGTCTGGGGGCCCTCTTGGGCCGTTTTGGGGCCCTCTTGAGGGCTTTTTGGGCCGTCTGGGGGCCACTTCGGAGGCTGTTTCGGCCATCCTGGACGTCTAAGAGTCGAAATATCGGATGTTGACAGACCTCCTACCCTGACGCGTCGATGAGCGAATTGGCCGTTTTCGGTTCGCGAGAGGGCGCCGCGGCCGTCATTTTTGCGGGTCCAGGTCCGTCGGTTTCGGCCCCAAGCCGTTTTCACTAAGGGGAGGTTTATTAAAGGGAGGTTTGTCCACCGCCGAAAATAGGCAGGAACGCTGAAATCTTCAAAAACACATGGGACAATCAATGGTTTTTGGCTTCTGGAGGTGCTCTTGGGGGTCCTCTGGGAGCCCTCTTGTGGCGTCTTGGGGTCTTTGTAGGCCCTCTTGGGGCCATCTTGGGCCGTCTTGGGGCCGTCTTGGGCCGTCTTGGGGCCATCTCGAGCCGTCTTGAGGCCCTGTTGGGCCCCCAAGAGGGCCAACAGGCCCAACTCATTGATTTTGCTCTAGGTTTTGTTAGGTTTCTCAGGCACATAAAATAATGGAACACAGCATAATATGCAGCAATTGAGCAGTCATTGGATACATTGGATACGTTGCATTATCGCCTCTGCAGACCTGCCTCCGGCAACACGTCACCTCCGGACGTGGATTCTATAGGCTTACGCCACATCCGCCGACCCCTCTATAAACTACTGCGCGCCTAGGACTGCATTCCACGAGGCTTGTCCGATTCCTGGGAGGTTCTTGGGGGCGTTTGGGGGCTCTGTTCGGGCTCCCTTGGGGCTTCTTGGGGCGTGTTGGGGGCTTCTAAAGGCAACCTGGGGGCGTCCTGGGGCCGAAGGCTGGAAATGTGGGTTCGGGTTCCCCGCGTGGGCCCCTTTGGGCGCCGTCCGGGGGCCCTCTGGGACCGTCATCAGGGCTTCTTTGGCGGTCTTGGGACCCTGGTGGGCCGTCTTGGAGCTGTCCTAGGGCGGGGTCTTTTGGGCCGTCTTGCACGGTATGAAAGCGCAAGAGGCGAATATGTTTAAAACATACGTTTTACGACGGGAATTTCCTACGGGAATGGCGCAATTTTCGCTTCTTCGGTCTGGATGCTATCTTGGGCGTCTTGGAACGATCATTCGACGATTCGGGGCCCTCTTGGATCATCTTGGGGCCCACTTGGGGCCTTCTTGGCCCGTTTTGGGGTCCTTTATGCTCCCATGGCGCGTTCGTCAAGGGCCGGGGGGTGGGTGAAGTCTGCGGTTTGGGGTCCCTGGGGGGGGATATGGGAGGGGAACAATCTCACACGCCTAGAGACCCACAAGGTGTCGGCGGATTTTGCATTTTTCACTCCTCGCCCAATTTTCTAAGTTTTTGTGGCGAGTTTTTTTGGGGCCATTTTTCATTTTTCGTCCAACATTCACCTGTAGGAGGACACGCCCGACCTAGCGTTAAGTCGGGCCTGTCCCCCTACAGGGGGATTTTCGGCGAAAAATAAAAAGCATACCCCCAGACTACCCCCAAAAAGGTAAAACAAATCAAACATAGTCACCAGACTATTTTTGGATTATTTGTTAATGATATTTTTTGGGTATTTTTATTTTTCGTCCAAAATCTCCCTGTAGGGGGACGCCCGACCTGGCGCGCGGGCGCACGGGCGCCCGAGGCGCGCCAGGGCGCCGGGGCCCCGGGCGTGCGCGCCGCGAGGCCCGCCGTGGGCGCCCCGCGCCCCGAGGCCCCCCCACCCCCCAGGGACAAAGGTGCCCAGCGGTCGTTGAGAGTAGGTGCTGCTGGATTCCATATGGAGGAGGAGGAGGAGGAGGAGGAGGAGGAGGAGGAGGAGGAGGGGGAGGAGGAGGAGGAGGAGGAGGAGGAGGAGGAGGAGGAGGAGGAGGAGGAGGAGGAGCAGGAGCAGTGCAACGCTGCCTGAGACCCCCCAATGACAATATGCCCATCGGTCGTTGACGGTGCCACACCAAAGCTCCATGGACGTCCTGGGGTCTCGGGGTTGGGTTTTTTGTTGAAGGTTTCTCGTGTTCGAGCCCCTACCGTAAGGGCCACCTCGGGCTCGGGAGGGGCATATCCTCAGACACAGGTCGCGGAGGCTCCTTGTGGCCGAGGCTCGCCGTGGCCAGAAAGGCCCCTCCGTTCCCCACTCCGCGTTGCGCTGTGGCAGCACGGTGACTCTATTCCTCTCCCAGGTGATGGGCCGATTCCCCACCACCACCACAGGTAGGTCGGATGAGGAGGAGGAGGAGGAGGAGGAGGAGGAGGAGGAGGAGGACCTTCCAATCCTCCCTTCTCCCCCGTCCTACCTATGGTGGTGGTGGTGGTGGTGGTGGTGGTGGTGGTGGTGGTGGTGGTGGTGGTGGATAACATAACAGGCCCACCACCAGGAAAGACCCATCCCCAAAGAAGGAAAGACCCATCCCCAAAGGAGGAGGAGGAGGAGGAGGAGGAGGAGGAGGAGGAGGAGGAGGAGGAGGAGGACCTTCCAATCCTCCCTTCTCCCCCGTCCTACCCATGATGGTGGTGGTGGTGGTAATGGAAAACAGGCCCACCACCAGGAAAGACCCATCCCCGACGAAGGAAACAACTGCATAAGCATGCTGTCTCGGAGGTGGCCGCCCCTCTAGCGCCGCCCCTGGCGCGCGCTCCGCGCGCCACGGAGGGGGTCTAGCGCCGATCCAAGAACTCTCCACAGACCTCAGAGAGGGCAACCATTGGTCGTTGAAAGTAGGCATTTCTGGATTCCCAGGTTCCAATCTACTTCAAGCGCCTTCCTGCTTCGATGATCGAGTGAGTGGCTTCACCTTTTCCATCCTCCTTAGGGGGCGTGTGGAACCCAATCTACTTTCAACGCCTTCCTACTTCATGCTTCTACCTACCCCTTCCGACCGATGGGCACGCAGGGCTCACGCCCCAGGGCCACGGCCCAATGTTCCTTGTGAATTGCGCTGGGTTCGCGTTCTCAGAGCCGCGATCCCTCGTAAACTACGCTGGCTGCGCCCGCGCCGCCAGGGGGGGGGTGCACATCACAGCGCATAGGAGGATAGGGTGCCCATACCGCTGCCCTTGCCTCGTTTTCGCCTTTTGGGGCCGCCTGGGATGCCCTCGCCGCCGCCGCTGGATTCGCCCCGAAACTCTGGTTCGATCGCACCCCCTGGGGTTTCCCATTTGCCACACCCCGCCTGGAGGATCGGTGTGACGAGACGTCCTCGGGACGAGCCTTCGCTCCCGAGGCATCTTTGGCCGCGGGCAGGGTTAGGTGGGGTGGGGTGTGGGAGGGGTTAGGTGGGGTTAGGGGGAGGGCTAATTAGGCTCAAAGGGGGGAGGCATCGACCCCGAGTCGCCCACGGATTGCCGAGAGGGGCCCGGCAGCTCGCCCCGCCCAGGAGCGTGCGGGTTCGCCAGCGGCGGCGCGTCGCCGATCTTGCGGCGACGCACCGCGGGTTCCAGCTCGACGTGCGTTCCCCCCCCTCCCTCCTCCCTCCTCCCTCCTCCCTCCTCCCTCCTCCCTCCTCCCTCCTCCCCCCTGGGCCGGTCCACCCCTATCGTTCCCCCTCGGGGGGGGGTGCGGTGGTTGGGGGCGGGCGAGGCGGGACGGACCAGGCCACACGTCAGCCCATCCCTCGAGCCCAGGTGGCTACGGATGCTGATGGTGATGGTGACTACGAATCTGATGATGGAGGTGCTGGTGATGACGATTAGGATGACGATGATGATGGTTGTGGTGGTGGTTGTGGTGGTGATGTGGTGATCGTGATGATGATGACAATGATGATGATGATGATGATGATGATGATGATGATGATGATGATGATGATGATGATGATGATGATGATGATGATGATGATGATGATGATGATGATGATGATGATGATGATGAGGATGATGATGAGGATGATGATGATGATGATGATGATGATCATGATGCTGCTGCTGATGATGATGAGGATGCTGCTGCTGATGATGATGATGATGATGAGGATGATGATGAGGAAGACGACGACGATGGCGATGATGCTGATCATGCTGCTGCTGATGATTGTGATGATGATCAATAGGATCCTGATAAGGATGGTGATGAGGATGATGCTGATCCTGCTTTTGCTGATGATGCTGATGATGATGATGATGATGCTGTTGCTGACGATGATGATTATGGCGAAGATGAGGATGAGGATTCCAATGATGATGAGGCTGATGATACTTATGATTATGACTATGATGATGATGATGCTGGTGCTGATGCTGATGGTGTTGATGCGTTAATTGAACGACGGTGATGGTAATGCTGATGTTGCTGGTGATGATGGTGGTGCTGGTGATGCTGATGGTGATGGTGGTGATGATGCTGGTGATGATGATGCTGCTGCTGATGATGATGATGATTATGATTATGATGATGATGCTGCTGATGATGATGATGAGGATGATGATGATGATGATGATGATGAGGAGGAGGATGATGATGAGGATGATGATGATGATGATCATGATGCTGCTGCTGATGATGATGAGGATGCTGCTGCTGCTGATGATGATGATGATGATGAGGATGATGATGAGGAAGACGACGACGATGGCGATGATGCTGATCATGCTGCTGCTGATGATTGTGATGATGATCAATAGGATCCTGATAAGGATGGTGATGAGGATGATACTGATCCTGCTTTTGCTGATGATGCTGATGATGATGATGATGATGATGATGCTGTTGCTGACGATGATGATTATGACGAAGATGAGGATGAGGATTCCAATGATGATGAGGCTGATGATACTTATGATTATGACTATGATGATGATGATGATGCTGGTGCTGATGCTGATGGTGTTGATGCGTTAATTGAACGACGGTGATGGTAATGCTGATGTTGCTGGTGATGATGGTGGTGCTGGTGATGCTGATGGTGATGGTGGTGATGATGCTGGTGATGATGATGCTGCTGATGATGATGATGATGATTCTGATTATGATGATGATGCTGCTGATAATGATGATGAGGATGATGATGATGATGCTGCTGCTGATGATGATGATCAAAGACGGTGCTGATGCTGATGCTGCTGCTGCTGATGATCCTGATTATGACGATGCTGCTCCTGATGATGGTCATTATGCTGGACACGGATATGGTGATAATAATGATGGTGGTTATACGACCGATTCTGGTTATGACGATGATTATGATGTTGACGACGGTGCTGGTGATGTCGACGGTGGTGGTGCTGGTGGTGACGAGGATGTTCGCGATGACGGTGATGCTGACGGTGGAGGGTCATGAGGATGGCGATGTTGGTGATGGTGATGACGATGCTGATGCTGATGGTGATGATGGTGATGATGGTGTTGTCGCTGGTAATAATGTTGTTGCTGATGATGCTGCTGCTGATGACGATGCCGCTGGTGATGCTGGCGATGGCGACGTCTCTGAATGTGGTACATATGCTCATCATGATTCTGATGATGGTGCTGACGACGCTGAGACGGGGCACGAAGATGGGGTAATAGGAGGAGGCTGGGGAGGAGGTTGAGGCCGCATCTCCTAGCATGTTCCTCTGGCTGCCCTCAGGTGTGCCGACCATGACCGAGGCCTGCGGCCCACGGGTCTCCATCGCGCTCCTGTGTGCCTGACTTGCGCCGAGGACCAGCTCTTTTTTTCCGCGATGTTGCACGATTGTACTGTCGCTCGCGCGCCCTTTGAAATCTCCAGAGTCGGGCGTATCATCTCGAACACGCGGGGTACAGGGTGGGAGAGAGGAGTACACACAGCTTCGTTTTTCGAGCGTCCTAACCTTTGCGGCGACGAGGTGACTCAGCCCCGCTCGCTTCTTCGGAGCTCTCCAGAGTGTTCCAAGTCGATGTCGTACTGCAAATCGTAGTTGGCCTGCATGATGTACCCTTCCGTTCATCAGCCCCTCCCATTCCCTTTTCCTCCGTCCTCCCGCTGCTCGACTGCTGTCCACTCTTAGCCAAGGGAGGAAAAACCACCCGGACCGGACAATTGGCGTTTACTAAACGGCCCTGGGCGTTTACTAAACATCCCTGCCCCGTTCGATTCCTTTTTTGGGTGCGTTTACTAAACTGCTTCGCGTGTCGGGGTGGTTATTGTCGGGGTGGATTTTCTGCCCTCTACTTAGCCCAGACGCCGTCCGCCCGACCTCCGCACGCTCCCCAGTCCCGCCTGGCCGTGCTCGCCCGTCGCACCACAGACGCCCGATCAATCACCACGGACTCGATTCTGATGATCGGCTCGGCGAGCGGGGGGGATCGGTGCGGGAGGGATGAGGATGCCGAAGGTGGTGCGAGTGTTCATATGTTGCTCATCTCTTCCCTCCTCTCTCCCCTGTCTGCTCTTTCATCCATCCCCCACGCCTCCCCTTCTGCTCCCCGTCCATCCCTCTCCTCCCTCGTTCTTCCGCCCCATCCCCTCCCCTCCTCGCTGCCTACTCTCTCCTCTCCCCTTCCCTGCGCCCTCCCTTTCCCTTCCGTCCCCCCCCCCCCCGCTCTATAGCATCCTTCCCGACTCGGGTCGAGCGTGCCAGGGACAGAACGCTCCTAGCTCCGAGCCGGCGTGCGCTGGTGCTCCCGCCTTCCCCTCCCCTCCTCTCTCCTCCCTCTCCCCCCTCTCCCCCTCGCCCTGCCCTCCCCCCTCCCGACGCGGGCCGAGGAGGCCGGGTGTAACGCTGCCTGAGACCCGGCACGGCTCTGAGCTGACGTGCCTTTAGTGTCCGGGCTCCGACGACTCGGCCGTGCTGAGCCGCCGGCACCGAGATGTTTCAGTCAAGGCGCCGAGAACAGGATCACCTCGGGCTCGGGAGGGGCCCCTGTTTTCGGGCCGTTCCTCAGGCACAGGTCGCGGAGGCTCCTTGTGGCCGAGGCTCGCCGTGGCCAGACGGGCCCTTTCCGTCCCCCCCCCCGCGTTGTGCTGTGGCAGCACGGTGGCTCCATGCCTCCCCCCAGTGATGGGCCGATTCCCCACCACCACCACAGGTAGGTCGGATGAGGAGGAGGAGGAGGAGGAGGAGGAGGAGGAGGAGGAGGAGGAGGAGGAGGAGGAGGAGGACCTCCCAATCCTCCCTTCTCCCCCGTCCTACCTATGGTGGTGGTGGTGGTAATGGAAAATAGGCCCACCACCAGGAAAGACACATCCCCGACGAGCGGCCGCCCCTCTGGCGCCGCCTCTGGCGCGCGCTCCGCGCGCCAAGGACTCCACAGACCTCCGAGAGAGCAGCCATCGGTCGTTGAAAGTAGGTATTTCTGGATTCCCAGGTTCCAATCTACTTCAAGCGCCTTCCTGCTTCAACGATCGGGTGCCTTCGCTCTTCAGGGGGCGCGCGGAACCCGATCTACTTTCAACGCCTTCCTACTTCATGCTTAGACCGAGTTCTTCCGACCGATGGGTATGCTTCTTGCGTGTGCTGTTCTTCTATGTATTCCCGAGCCGCCCTTGGACGGCCCAGGCGCTCGGAGTCGGTTCCCGGGGGCTAAGAGACCGTTCTTTTCATATCTGGCGATGATCTTCTATGTGTTCCCGAGCCGCCCTTGGACGGCCCAGGCGCTCGGAATCGGTTCCCGGGGGCTAAGAGACCGTTCTTCTCATGCCTGGCGATGAGGGGCGTGACCAGGGGGCGGAGGGGGCGAGTCGCGTCACGATTCGCGCCCGGCGCTGTCTGGGAATGCCAAAAAGACTGGCGCACTCCCGGACGTCGCCAGCGCGACTCGTGATTGGGCGTTGCGTAATGGGGGTGTCATAAATGGGGGGGCGGCGAGGGTGGTCCGAAAAGGTACCCAAACGGTGCCTAAACGAGCCCCCTGGGGCTCCGGAGGGGCCCGAAAGGGGCACGAAAGGTGACCTTTTCTGACCCCCCCATTTGTGACCCCCCCATTAAGCAACGCCCAAAAAAAGACTGGCGCACTCCCGGACGTCGCCAGCGCGACTCGTGACGTGACCAGGGGGAGGGGGGGGGGGGCGTGAGGGGGGCGGGGCGGGCGGGGCCGGGTCACGGGCGGAGTCGCTAATCAAGGGCTCCCTCGAGGGCGCGAAGTTTTTCGCGCTCCGCGCTTCGCGGTCCTCGTTCCTTCTCCCCCTCCTCCTCGTCCTCCTATTCTCCCTTTGGGAGGGCGGCGCGAGAGCGCGAAGTTGTTCGCGCTTCGCGCTTCGCGCGGCGCGAAGCGCGAAGTTGGGAGCCCTAGCACTAATGGTAGAAACAATTTGGCGCCCGAGGTGGGTACGGACAAAGCGGGAACGAGGCCCAACAACATACCAGTAGCGACGGCGGTCGCTGTGGGGCAGCCGGCCGTCTGCTGCAACAGCATCCGCGAGGTCATCGAGGGCGAGGCCTGCCCAAAATGAGCAGGAGCTGCTGTCGGTCTTCGTGCCCATTCTTCCCGTACCCTTGTCGATCGTACCGAAAACGGGCTCCAAGAAGCCCAGTTCTCAAGCAGTGGCGGGGCGTCCTGGCTTGCCTAAGAATCCTATGGTTTCCACAAGACCGTTTTGTTTCAACACGTCGACTTGGTGTTATGGGAACATTGTTGTTGTTCTCAGAGCATTCTTCTGTTTTAGGAACATCTAGTGGTACGCCTATACGAGTGCCGGGACGGTCGGTCCCTGCTGAACCCGTTGACAACCCTCCCCCACCCCAGACCCTCGACGTCACGATGTTTCATAACGTCGACCTCGAGAGGTCTCGACCCATTCCCCGGTGAATCGTTTTTTGAAGGGCCCGATGCCACTGGCGAGGGGGGGAAGTGAGAAGGAGTAGGCCTTCTCAGAAAGCGGCGGGGCTCCTCAGAAGTCCTGCGGCATTATGGTACTGTTCCTGTGTGTTCGAGGAAGGCTCAGGACGCTTCTCCAAGGGCGCCCTCGAGGGCGCGAAGTTATTCGCGCTTCGCGCTTCGCGGTTCGGCTCCGATTCCTCATCCTCCTCTTCTCCCCTGGGAGGCGGCGCGAGAGCGCGAAGTTATTCGCACTTCGCGCTTCGCGCAGCGCGAAGCGCGAAGCTGGGAGCCCTTGCTTCTCAGAAGGCCGGGGGACTCCCGAGCCCTCGGAGCAGGCCCGCTCTCTCTCGCTTCCCCCCCCGGTGCGCCGCCGAGGAAACATGGCGGGAGCCTTGAGACGGGGGTCAACGCAAACGGGGGTCAGCCAGAGCGCCCCGACCTTGCAGGATCCTGCAGGGCCAGGGCCGCATTGACCCGGGTTTGGGTGCAGGATCCTGCAGGATCTTGCAGGATCCTTCGCATTGACCTGGGTTTGGGTGCAGGATCTTGCAGGATTTTGCAGGAGTCTGCAAGGCCTGACTGACCCGGGTCTGGATTGACCCGGGTCAGAGGACCCCCGAACATGGCGGCACGCTTCCGTTGTGTGTGTTTCGAGGTTCGGCGCTGCCAGAATCGCCGGAGGTCCAGTGTCGGGGAAACGTAAGGTTCGATAGGGGGCCACATGCGAACCCTGCCCCTGCCCCCCACGATTTCTGAGGGGGAGGGTGGGGTTCATTTCATTCGGGAGCTCCCGAACGACGTGAACCCCACCCTCCCCCTCAGAAATCGTGGGGGATAGGGGTAGGGTTCGCATGTGGCCCCCTACTCGAGTAGGCCGGAACTCGAGTTCGCCGACGTTTTTTGACGATCTTGTCCTGGACTCTGACGGTCCGGTTGCCGTGGGATGGTTGCAGCGGGAGCTCGCGGGGCCATCGTCATTTTCATGATGGCCCGGTCAGGCCAACCCGAGTGCCCCGTACCCGAGCTTTACGTTGATGGGCCTGCCTTCCACCGCCACCACCATAAGTTGGAGGGGGGAGGAGGAGGAGGAGGAGGATGATGAGGAGGAGGAGGAGGAGGAGGAGGAGGAGGAGGAGGAGGAGGAGGAGGCCCCCCTCCCCCTTCAACTTGTGGTGGTGGTGGTGGAGAGGAGGCCTACCATACGTCTCCCCGACACCGCGCTGCCGCCCGTGCCAGCGCGCGTGCGCGGGCGCCCGCTGCCCCCTTGGGCGGCCCCCCAAAAGGGGGGCCTCGCCGCGCCCCCGCGCCCCCGGGGAGGCCCTCGCGCCGCGCGGCCGCAGGTCCGCCCCCCCCCCCAAAAGGGCCTTCTTGGCCGCGTCGCCGTCGCCGTCGCCGTCGTCGCCGTCGCCGTCGCCGTCGCCGTCGCCGTCGTCGCCGTCGCCGTCGCCGTCGCCGTCGCCGTCGCCGTCGCCGTCGCCGGCGCCTTTCCCAGATCCAGCCGCCGGCGACCAGTCGTCCCCCCCCCCCCCCTCCAGGTCATTCCGACTCCTCCGACGCGATTCGGTTCGACTTCGACCGCGAGTCCGACTCCGATTCGATTCGAGTTGGGACTCCGATTCGGATCTCGGTTTCCCGATAGGGGCCTTGCCTGCCTGCCGGTTTCCGCCGATTCGGCTTCCCTTGGCTTGGCTGCCGATTTCTGCCGGTCCGATTCATTCCGATCGCCGGTCCGACTCATCGGTATGATTTGGGGCTCTCCTCCCCCTCCAGGGCGGGGATGGATCTGTAGCAACCGCCCGGAGGGTCGATCTTCTGGGGCCTCGGCAGGCGGTGGACGTGAAGAAATCCCCGCCTCACCCCCTCCCCCCGTCCCGCTCTCCACGCCCCTCTCCTCACCCTCGTCCTCGTCCCCTCCGCCCTCTTCCCTCCTCTTCTTCCTCTGCCTGCTCCTCCCCTCCGTCCTTCCCTCCTTCTCGTCCTCCACCCTCGCCTGCTCTGCTGCGCTGGCCACTGTGAGCCGCCTTGGCCTGGTGTTCTATTTTGGCCTGTGTGGCGTTCCGTTTGACGGGCCCGCTCAAATTCCATGCCCCCTTCCTCCTCACCCGCCCCTTTTACCGCTTCATCACCCTTCTTCCCCTCCCCTCCAGGAGGAGGAGGAGGAGGAGGAGGAGGAGGAGGAGGAGGAGGAGGGCACATGAGCGAAGCGGCGGAGGAGGAGGCGGAGGAGGAGGAGGAGGAGGAGGAGGAGGAGGAGGAGGAGGAGGAGGAGGAGGAGGAGAGAGGACACATGAGCGAGGAGGAGGAGGAGGAGGAGGAGGGAGGAGGAGGAGGAGGAGGAGGAGGAGGAGGAGGAGGAGGATGGACCATCATCAAAGAGGCCCCGGCGGCCATCCGCACGCAGGCGACCGCCAGGGCCCCAGAGGTCGAAAGGTTCCCGCGCCGCCGCGAGCACGCCGCGCAAACGCCGAGGCGACGAGGGGAGGCCTCCTCCTCCTCCTCCTCCTCCTCCTCCTCCTCCTCCTCCGAAGAAAGCCAGACAGGCATCCGTCACGACCCTGGCCTATCCCGAGGGCAAGCCAGGGGAACAGAAGACACCCCCGCGGGGACGGACGGGCCACCAGACGGCCCCCAGAGGCCGCCCCCTGGGAGGGGACACGGGCACGCGCGCCAGCACGAGCCCCAGACCGCGGCGCACGCCCCCGAGACGTGCCGAGTGGGCCGCCAGCCAGGAACCCGAGGCAGATCCAGCGAGAGGCCAGCCCCTCAGGGGTCGCCGATCCCGCCATCCACCCGGAAGAGGTACAGGCCCTTCAGGAAGTAGGCCTGCCGGAAGCGCGCGCTTCCCATGACGACGCGCACGGACTCGAGGGCACCGCCCTCGGCGTCGCTCTGGAGGACGACGTCCTCCAAGCTCACGCCGACGTCGGGGTGCCCGATCGTCGGCTCGCCATTCGCACGCTCCGAGACGCTCATCACGCGGCTGCGCGCGAACAGCCTGAAGAAGAGCTGCTCGACGGCGAGGCGGCTCGAGCTGGTGAAGACCCGGCTCTCCGCAACCTCGGCCGCCCTGGGCCCCGCAGGCACAGCCTCAGGGGGCCCCTCGTCGGTCATCCCGCTCCCGTGGCGCTCCACGGCATCGAACTTCAGCCCCGAGCCGACCTCGACGTCAACGGCCTTGCACGCGCCCACGGACTTCTCCAGGACCCGCTCGGGCTCGACCGCGGGCGCCTCCTGCTGCAGCTTCATCACCTCCAGCTGCTCCTCTTGCTGGGCGGACGGGGTGGCAACGCACTCGAATTCCACGGCCGAGCTCGCCTCGACGACGGGGCAATCGCCATCCACGTCCAGCTCGGCTGCGGCGTCCCGCGCGGCAGCGGCGTCGCCACCCGCGGGGCAGCAGTCCCCCGCAGGGGCCCCAGGGCCCGCAAGGCCGCCGACGCCAGGCTCCTGCAGCAGCGTGTCGGCCTTCACGAAGCAGACGCGCGCGTGGGGGGGGGGGCCTCGCCCCGGAAGGGCCCTCGGAGGAGGAAGGGGGAGGAGGAGGAGGAGGAGGAGGAGGAGGAGGAGGAGGGAGGAGGAGGAGGAGGACCGGGGAGCAGGAGCGGGAGCAGGGAGCAGGAGGAGGAGGAGCAGGAGGGGGAGGAGGAGCCGAAGGAGGAGGAGGAGGAGGAGGAGGAGGAGGAGGAGGAGGAGGAGGAGGAGGAGGAGGAGGAGGTGGAGGTGTGCGCGCGCTGCGGCAGCGCGTGTGGAGTCTGCAGCCAGACAGGGCATCCCCACATCACCTTGCAGGGCCCTGGCCCCAACGGCGTTCGGTGGAGCCGCATCGCGGATACAAGTCCTAGCAAATTGTGCAGTCAGGTCGCTCGGTGGCTCTATAAGACTGTCAAATGCATTCAGGCTGATCGATTTCGTAAGGTAGCTGATTGTTGATCCTGCGACCCTCCAGGGCACAGAACGGGTATGGGCGGAGCTGGGCTCCGCGGTCGCTTGCAAACTGGACGCCGCTCACCGATGCAACCTCTAGCCTAGCATGGAAAACGGGACTGGCATGTGTAGCCCTGTGAAAGTTATTGCCTGTCAGAACGTCTCGGCCGCTGCACAGTGTCTCAGCAGGGTCTGTCCATCCGTGCCGACGCTGTGCTTGGCTCAAGCCTTTTCCACCCTTTCCCCTCCTGCTGCATTTTCCTTGTCTCTCTGTCGAATGGTTTTTTCTTGGACAGTCCAAGGGCGGAACTGGGCTCCGCGATCGCTTGCAAGCTGGAAGCCGCTCACCGCTACAACTAGCCTTGCCATGGCACTCTTCTTCTTCTTCTTCCTCCCCCCCTCCTCGCCCCCCCCGCCCTCCTGTCGTCATGGCGGCGGCGGTGCCTCTCCCTGCTGCCGGTGCTGCGGCCGCCGAGCCCCTGCGCCGCAGGCGTCTGGAGGCCGGGTCGCGGAGCCGTCGCCGAGGAGAGGGAACGGGGAGAGGGCGGTGGTGGGCGGGAGGGAGGGATTCGCGTCGTCGTCGTTGTCGTTGTCGTCGTCCTCGTCGTCGCCATGACCATCATCATCACCACCATTCTCATGTTTGTCCATCATCATCGTCGTCTTCGTCATCATTTTCATCGCCATCATCATCATCATCGTCGTCGTCGTCATCATCATCATCATCATCATCATCATCATCATCATCATCATCATCATCATCTTCACCATCATCTTCAACACCATAAGCATCACTACCGTCATCATCAACACCACCATCATCATTGTCATCACCATCACGTGCATCATTAATACCATCATCACCAACACAGTCGTCATCATCACCATCATCACCACCATCATCATCACTACCATTATCGTCATCATCATCCTATGGCCATCATCATGACAATGTCTTTTCATCACACACATGCCATCATCACCACCACCACCTGCACCATCATCATTATCATCACCATCATCATCACCACCATCACCATCACCATCACCACGATCAGCATCAGCATCAGCAACATCAGCCGCACCACCACCACCATCATCATCATCACCACCACCCCCATCATCATCATCATCATCATCATCATCACCATCACCATCACCATCATCATCATCATCACATCATCATCAGCATCATCATCACCACCACATTCATCATAAACAGCATCATCATCATCAGCATCAGCATCAGCATCAGCATCATTATCATCATCATCACCACCATCACCATCACCATCACCACGATCAGCATCAGCATCAGCCACCACCACCATCATCATCATCACCACCACCCCATCATCATCATCATCATCACACCATCACCATCACCATCACCATCACCATCACCACGATCAGCATCAGCATCAGCAACATCAGCCGCACCACCACCACCATCATCATCATCACCACCACCCCCATCATCATCATCACCACCACCCCCATCATCATCATCATCATCATCATCATCATCATCATCATCATCATCACCATCAACACCACCACATTCATCATTAACAGCATCATCATCATCATCAGCATCAGCATCAGCATCAGCATCATCATCATCATCATCATCATCACAACCACCACCACCACCATCATCATCATCATCATCATCATCATCATCAGCAGCAGCAGCAGCAGCAGGAGCAGCAGCAGCAGCAGCAGCAGCAGCAGCCGTACCAGCACCAGCACCAGTACAACACCAGCACCAGCACAACACCAGTACCACCCCCCTCCTTCTCATCTTTGGCATTCGGTAGGTCTTCGGGACCCGGGATGGTTCCCATCAGCTGCGCCTCGTCAGGGGCGTTTCGGCGCTGCCCGAAGCGTCCTGGTCGGCGGCCTGCGGCCCGAGCTGCCGCCCGCGGGCGCTCGGAGGGCGGGCCGGTCGAGGCCGCGGCGGGCCTCGTGTCTCGCGTGCTCCCGTTGTGGCCTCCCGCAGGCCTTGCGTCGCCGCGGGCGGGTCCGCCGCGAGGAACGGGCCCGGACGGGCCCCGGGAGGGCAAAGGTGATGGGCGTGTTTTCCACCACCACCACCATAAGTTGGAGGGGGAGGGGGTCCTCTCCTCCTCCTCCTCCTCCTCCTTCTCCTCCTCCTCCTCTTCTTCCTCCTCCTCCTCAGCTACACAGCAGCCGAGGTGGTCCAACCATTCTCTCTGGATTGCCCAGTATGCAGCTACGTGGCTCTAGATCTCGCACATCTTCAACTTCGTTTTCGTTCTCATTGCGCGCTGGGCGAGCCGGCGCCACCAAACCCTCAGGCTCGGCGGCGCGATGGGCGACGCCGCGGGCAGCATGGACTTGGACGAGCTGCTCAAGAAGCACAAGCGACCCGAACCCGAGGGCCAGGGCAACGGCGCAGACGCGCCTCCCAGAAAGAAGCAGCAGGTGGGGGAGCTGGCGGGCGCCGCCGAGGACGGCCTCCAGGAGGTCGAGGGGGCCCTTCGGGCTCGCGACATGCAGACGGCAATCTCCATCCTTCTCAAGATGGCGTGCATGCGCGCGCAGGTGCTCAGGGACTTGGCGGCGTCGGAGTGGGTGTGCCTCATCATCCCCACGGCTTGCTTCATGGTCGCCGCAGGGAGGCACGCGGGGAAGCAGTACGCGGAGGCGGCGAGCATCGCTGCCGCGAAGCCCATGCTGGGGCCGCCACATTTGTACATCGCGCGAGGCGTGTTCAAGTCGATGGTAGACTCCGAGAAACTCAAGGGGGGGCGCCACAGGCGCACGGGATCCTGGCCCTCTTCTTCGAGAAGTTCGTGTTGATCAGTGCGGCGGCGGAGCTCGGCCTAGTGATCAGGCACTTCAGGCTGAAGATATGCTACAACGACGATTACACCAGACTGCAGTTCTCTTTCGCGGGCGAGGTGACGGTTCCCCTATCAGGCGTGGCGCAGGGCATGCCGACGGAGAATACGATCAGCAAGCTGGAGCTCGAGCAGGCGATGGTCAAGATGGCACAGCCGGAGGACGCCAAGCTCAAGCTCGGCACCGCACCCATGGGGCACTTAGAGGCGATGGCGCAGCGGCTGATCGACAAATCCAAGACGGCTGGCAGGGGCAAGGGGAAGGGGCGGCCACAAGTAGCGACGGGACCTGAACCTGGGGAGATCCGTCGAGCGGCCCTTTTCGCACGTATCCAGGCTCGGGAAAGACTTCAAAATACTGATGCATGACTGACGGTGCGATCTACTTTCATATTCTGGAGTTGGCCTTTTTCTCTTCTGGCGCCTCTTGCACCTGAGGACGGATGGCTCGGCTGACTCTTTCGACCTACTGGCATCAAGTTCGTGAGACGCACCCCCTCGTTTCTCTTGTTGCTGAATGGTCACTACATGTACACACACCTTCCTTTTCCATACATACGACGAAATTACGGCTACATGGATCGCACCTCTGGCCACCCGAATTCGCTATCTCTCGACGCCTGGTTCCCTCCCATCCAGTTCGAGGGCACAGACACGTACGCAGATGGATCTACTAATATCCAGATATCTGAAGCAACCCCGCTCCCGTGAGTAGCTTGACTTTCTCACGCCGTGAATCTCAGCGGAGTCAACGAGCGGTCTTGCCTGGACCGCGACTTCGCTCGCCGAGACCGAGCCGGCCTGGCTCCGTCCCTCTAGGCAGCGCCGTGCCGCCGCCGCTCCCCTCCTCTTCCCGACAGGCAAGGCGACGTCACCAACTTCGGGAACCCACTCTCCCCTCCGCCGCTGCTCGCCTCCCCTCCCTTCGTTCTCCCGTCGTCCGCCGTTCCTCTCGAGAGTGGGTTCTTCCTCGGGGCGGGGCGAGTGCCTCGGAGGCCTGCCCGTCGCCCGCAGCGACGAGGGCTCGGCGGGGGGGTTCTCGCCCCCCGCCCCCGAGGGTAGTACGATTTGCGACCGCCTGTGTGCGCACTTGCACCACAGGCTGCACGGCGCGCGCTACGATCGACCTCGTCGCACTCGCTCGATGACCGCTCGAGGTAAGGCTGTGGTTGCGCGTGTGCACGCGCAGGCAGAGCACGGCACAGACCACACGCAAAACCGAATATTATTCTTCTTCTTCTTCTTCTTATTTTTCTTCTTCTTCTTTTTCCTCCTCCTCCTCCTCCTCCTCCTTCTCCTCCTCCTCCTCCTCCTCCTCCTCCTCCTCCTCCTCCTCCTCCTCCTCCCCCCAACATATGGTGGTGGTGGTGGTGGTGGAAAACATGCCAATGAAAAAGAACGGAGGGACACACCACAACGGCAGGGCTCGGCCTGAACGGTGCTTTTGCGATCTCGAGGGCCGTTTTCGCTTCGACTGCGTCGTGCAGCAGAGATTCGGGACGAAACCATAACGAGGGAAAGCGGCGACAGAACCGAAGACGGGAAGCACCGTCGAGGTTTAGGTCGGGCGTGTCACTCTACAGGAAAAGGAATATTCAAACGTAGGAAAAATAGTCTGGGGACTAGTTTTCGATCATTGTGTTTTTTTGTTGGTGATGGGGGGGGGGACATTTTGATGTTTTGTCTGTTTCATTTTTCCCCAACGTGCGCCTGTAGGAGGACATGCCCGACCTAAGTCTAGGTCGAGCCCTGCACACGTGGGCATCTGGGAGGAGGCCCCGTCGAGGCATCGGCGGTTTTCCCCTGCCGTTTCTCGCCGCTCTTTGGTGTGTGTGTGTGTCCTCGCCGCCATGGGCCAAACCGCTTGGATTCACGGGTTAAGTCGGGCGTGTCCCTCTACAGGAGGAGTATTCAAAACCAGCAAGAATTAGTCTGGGTTGTGTATTTTTGTTGGCTATTTGTTGAACATGTGTTATCTTTCGTCCAACATCCGCCTGTAGGAGGACATGCCAGACCTACGACACGGGCCAGGAAGGGCCTCAGAAACTGTTTTTTCCTCGAACACATCGCGCGCTTTATGTGGCGTCCAACCCACCCACCCATTCACCCAGTAGCTGACACACCGGCCTCCGCTTCGCCCACCCCCGTTGCAGCAACGCTTGCTTTTCAGCGCACGGGTGTGCTGTTCGTGGTGCGCGCGCAGCAGGTTCTGTGATGTGCCAGCGAACCCACCCACCCACCCGGCCACATGACGCGCGTCATGTGGTTTTTAAAAAGACTCAGGAGGGAAAGAAACACACTGACACAGGAGGGACGAAAACCCAGGGAATACGGGAAAATGTGGGGAATCCTGCTATCTTTGTCTATTGATTTGTGTGTCCCTGGGCCCCTTCAACGACTTGAGCTCCGGGAGGCGCCCGGGGACCGATCTCCCGCGGACCTTGGCCAGGCGGGGGGGCCCCCGTGGTCTCCTCCGGCCCTCCTCCGGGGGACGGGCTGGACGGGCGGAGGAGGAGGAGGAGGAGGAGGAGGAGGAGGAGGAGGAGGGATCAACAATAACTGTTCTTCGTCCATCATCGTAATCGCCATCATCATCACCTCTCCCTCTCCTCCTCGAGCTGTCGAGCTGCCCGGCAGAGTCGCCGACGGAAGCGGCACGCCGCGCTACCCAGCCTCGCTTCGAATGAAAAAACGCCACAAACAGAAACTTTTGGCGCTCCGCGCGGATTTCTCAGATCGGCGCTCGGCCCCCCCCTGCGGCGCCTCCGGCGCCGCCCCTGGCGCGCGGGACCGCAGATCCAAGAAATCCGCGCGGAACGCCAGAAGTGTATGTTTATGGCGTTGTTTCTTATTCTATTGCTGAGGAGCGTTGGAGACTGACGTGCGCCAGCATGTTGATATGTTCTTGGCGGTGGGGCGGCAGTGAGGCGGCGGCGTGGCGGCAGGAGGTGTGACGAGGCAGGTGGCGGCAGGTTGGGGGAGGTAGGAGGAGGCAGGAGGCGGCATGATGCGGCAGGAGGCAGGAGGGACGGGAAGGACGGCAATGCCCCTTTTTCCTTCTCCTTCAGGTTTTAGTTGTGCTGGCACGATGGGGTCCTTCGCAGAAATTCCAGAAATTCGAAGAGGGAGGAGGAAGGGAAGGTGGGAGGGAGGGGGAGGAGGAGGAGGAGGAGGAGGAGGAGGAGGAGGAGAAAGAGGAGGAGGAGGAGGAGGAGGAGGAGGAGGAGGAGAAAGAGGAGTGAGGAAGAGTGAGAAAGAGTGGAGATGAGGAGGAAGGAGAAGGATCAGGAGGAAATAGAGAGGTTAGGACGCAGGAGAACATGCGGCTCGATGGTTATGACGATGAGGTTGACGCTGCTGATGGCGCCACTGACGATGCTGATGGTGTTGATGGTGATGATGACGAGGACGAGCACGATGATGATGCTGACGATTCTGCTGCTGCTGCTGATTATGATGATGATGATGATGATGATGATGATGATGATGATGATGATGATGATGGCGATGATGATGATGATGATGATGATGATGATGATGATGATGATGATGATGATGATGATGGTGATGCTGATGCTGATGCTGATGCTGATGATGCTGACGATGATGATGGCGCTGATGATGATGCTGATGATGATACGGATGCTCATGCTGGCGATGCTGATGCTGCTGCTGATGATGATGAGGATGATGATGAGGATGATGATGATGATGCTGCTGATGACGATGACGATGACGATGACGATGACGATGACGATGACGATGACGATGATGATGATGATGATGATGATGCTGATGATGACGATGATGCTGATGCTGATGTTGATGCTGCTGCTGCTTATGATGATGCTGTTGCTCTCGATGGTGATGCTAATGATGCTGCTGTTGCTGATGATGATGATGCTGATAGTGGCGGTGATGATGAAGATCGTTTTGTGGATGCTGAGGATGACGATGATGATGAGGAGGATGTGGATGAGGAAACGGATGAGGACGCATGTGGCATGAGCAGGAAAAGGATGAGGATGAATATGAGGAGTTTGAGGAGCACGAGGGGTAGGATAAGGATGATGATGATGATGATGCTGATGATGATGATGCTGATGATGATGATGATGATGATGATACTGATGATGATGATGATGATGATGATGATGATGATGATGATGATGATGATGATGATGATGATGATGATGATGCTGATGAATGCCGATGAGATGCTGATGCTGATGCTGATGCTGATGCTGATGATTGTGATGATGATGATGATGGTGATGAGGAGGGGGAGGAGGAGGAGGAGGAGGAGGAGGAGGAGGAGGAGGAGGAGGAGGAGGCGGAGGCGGAGGCAGCGGCGGAGGAGGAGGAGAAGGAGGAGAAGAATGAGGAGGAAGAGGAGGGTACTTCAGGGAATGCATTTTTTCGGAACAGGACGGATTATGAGGATGACCAGCAGGAGCCGGGTGAGGTCATGGCCAGGGATGGTGATGAGGAGAAGAAGGAGGAGGAGGAGGAGGATGAGGAGGAACAGCAAGAGAAGGCAGGGTCAGCAGGAACGCCTGGCGGGGAACTCGCTCGATGGAGGCGGGGACGGAGACGGAAGCAGCTCGATCGTGGCCCCCGTGCCCACTGAGCGCCACCCCTCTAATCCAGTCCTCGCCCTCGACCGGCCGCCCCGGGCCAGAGCGCCGCGGACCGTCGAAGGCCCCTCGGTGAAGAGGGTGTCCACCGTCAAGCACGCAGTGACTTTGCTCCTCCTCCTCCTCCCTTTTTCTCCTCCTCCTCCTCCTCTTCTTCCTCCAAGTACGCAGTGACTTCGGTTCTGGACTCAGCGCGAGTGCAGTGACTTCGGTTCTGGACTTTGCTCCTCCTCTTCTTCCTCCAAGTATCGGCACACGAACGGATTGGGTACGGAAAGAATGGGTACGATGCCCAACAGTAGTCCTTGTTCATTTTGGACAGGACTCGCTGTCCACGCCGCCGCGGCCTGTGTCCATTCGAGACGGAAGGCCGCCTGCCCAACAGCGGCCGCTGCTGGTTTGGGACAAAATTTGTTGTTGGGCATTGTACCTATTCTTTCCGTACCCATTTCGGGCGTCCAAAAAGTACGCAGTGATTTTGGTTCTGGACTCAGCGCGAGTGCAGTGCAAGGTGCGTGCTGCTAGCACGGCCCTCTGTGACGCCAAAAATCTAGGCCTCCTAGATAGGGTCGGAGTAAATAGGGTCGGAGGATCGCGCCGCATCGGCGATGCATTGGCGATGTATCAGCGATGCGGCTCGATGTGGAGCCCGATTTGCTTCACGTCGACGTCGCCGATGCATCGCTGACGTCACCGATGTATGGTCTGTGCATCGCCGATGCATCGCCGATGCATCGGCGGTGCATCGCCGATACATCTCCGATGTGGCGCGATCCTCCGACCCCATCTATTCGGACCCCATCTAGGAGGCCGCTAAAAGAGGCAACTGGCTGCGGAGCTGGGGAAGCGCTGCTGCAAGCCCTTCTCTCCCGCCCGTGCCGAATCGCGTGCAGCCGACGCCGACGGTAAGGGCAGGTCACCTTCCCACGGGTACCCTGGTTTCCGTGCCCCCGCCTTGGTCCATCTTTGACTATTTTCGGTGGCCCGCCGCGCTGGAGAAAGCCTCAACACGGGCGCCCAAGGCCCTTTGACATCCTCATCTTACGAGGAAAATCCTGGAGGCCTCGCGCGGCGCGTAATAGCTGTATTGTTTAGTCCACTCGTCAGCTCCGTAAGCTACGGGTCGACGCTCGCGCGGCGATGCTCCGGCGTCAGTGCGACGTAAATCCGACGTGGATCCGACGTACATCGGGTCTCAGTTTTGACTGCATGGCGGAGGCGGAGGCGGAGGCGGAGGCGGAGGCGGAGGAGGAGGAGGAGGAGGAGGAGGAGGAGGAGGAGGAGGAGGAGGAGGAGGAGGAGGAGGAGGAGGAGGAGAGAGGAGGAAGAGGAGGATCAGGAGGAAAGGAGGAGGAGGAGGGAGGCGGGAGGAGGAGGGAGGAGGAGGATGCTCCTCCTCTCCCGACCCAGGCCGGCCTTCGCCCCGCCCTCCCCCGACCCAGACCGGCCTTCGCCCGCGGCGAGGCCCAGCGCGGCGAGGCGGGGGAGGGAGCCGCCCGCGCTGCCCGCCAGGTGGCCTACGAGCCGGGCCCGCGGCCGCCCCCCGCGGCCGCGCCCGCCGCGGCGCCGCCCGGTCAGGAGCGGCCCGCCACCTCCCGGGGCGTTTTTGTTGGTTGGGCTCCTCCTCCCTCCTTCCTCCTCCTCCTCCTCCCCCCTCCTCCTCCTCCTCCTCCTCCTCCTCCTCCTCCCCTCCTCTCCTCCTCCTCATCCTCCTCACCCTCCTCCTCTCCTCCTCCTCCTCCTCCTCCTCCTCCTCCTCCTCCTCCTCCTCCTCCTCCGCCTCCTCCTCCTCCTCCTCCTCCTCCTCCTCTGCCTCTGCCTCCGCCTCCGCCTCCTCCCCCTCCTCCGCCTCTCTGGGCGTTTTTGCTGGGGGCTCCCGTGCGGAGCCAGCGCTCGTGTGGGCAGTGGTCGGCGACCGCAGAGCACCGCCCACCGAACGACCCCAGCCCAACCCGAAGGCCCCGATTTGTCCGCCATTTCCAGTTGGGGAGGAGGGGGGGAGGAGGGGGAGGAGGAGGAGGAGGAGGAGGAGGAGGAGGAGGAGGAGGAGGAGGACGAGGAGGAGGAGGAGGAGGAGGAGGAGGAGGAGGAGGAGGAGGACGAGCCCATTGTCCTCGCTCCTTCCTCCTCCTCGCTCCTCATCCCCCCTTCGCCATTGTCCAGTTGCGGGGGGGGCGTCGGGGAGCATCGAAAAAACACGTATGAGGCCCGTACCCCCCCCCAACCCGAAATTCGGGTCTTCGGGTTGGCTCGGGGCTGTCTGGCAGGTGGTCAGCAAAAGGGTGTGGTTACGCCAGGGTGTGGTTTGCGATCGGCACCGTTGGGGCCCGGGGAGCACGACACTGTCCTCGTCGGGCCTCCTCGGGGCGTGGCGGAGAACTCCATCGAGCTCCCCCCCCGCCCCCCCCAGGATGTCCCAGCGTGGCGCCTGTTGCAAACCGCAGCCTTTGCATGCCATCTCTTCGGAGTCGCCGAAAGGAGGGACGCTCGGATCTCGCAGTGGGGCTCGATGGCCCTGGGGATCCTTCTCTCAGTACCGTCTAACCAATCCCCATCCCCACGGGGCCATGGTATCGCAGCCCCAGCATCCCACCACCCCATTTGGGGATGGGCCCCCCCGAGGCCCGGTGGGAACAGCCTTTGTCCCCATCTAGGGTGGCTCGCGGGTTTGCCTCACCACGCCTTGCCTCGCGCATCCTTGGCGCAGCCGAGGCGAGGAGGAGGAAGGAGGGAGGAGGGGAGGGGAGGGAGGGAGGGAGGGAGGGAGGGAGGGAGGGAGGGAGGGAGGGAGGGAGGAGGAGGAGGAGGAGGAGGAGGAGGAGGAAGACCAATGTAAACCCAAGAGTCATCAACGATGTTGGAATCCACCCTCCCTCCAAGCTCCCTTTTCACAGGCCCCTACAAGTATTCATCTCCACTGGGGGAACTGCTTCGTTGGAAGGCAGCTTTTTTACGACCCTGAAGCATGCCAAAGCAATCTTCTTGGGACTTCATCGCCACGGATCAACCTGACTGTTGCGTCTTGGCGATCCTGAGTCGTGCCAGAATGCCGCTCCTGGGACTTCAACACCGCGAATCAACGAAACTGTTGCGCCCTCATCATCCGGAATCTTTTCCAAACAGCATGTTTGGTATTCTTATTATGCTGACCATGGGAATCCGCACAGGCGCTGACCATGTTTTAAAGGAATGCACGCGGCGCTAAGACAAGAGCCACAGTTTGAAAGGGAACCGTCCTCAATCCGTGAAGCTCTTACAACCTTTTTAAACGGATGTTCGCGGCGCTAAGGCGAGAGCCACATTTTGAAGACCACCCGCCCTCCATCTGTGAAGCTGTTGTCAATGTTTATGCTTCAGGGTCAGAGATCTCAGGCGAAACTGGCCGCGCCCCGCTGCGGCCAGGGCGGGCCGTGCTGCGGGTCCGCCGCCTCCTCGGGCGGCCCGCTCACTGCTTTTTGGATGAGGAAGAGGAGGAGGAGGAGGAGGAGAAGGAGGAGGAGGAGGAGGAGGAGGAGGAGGATATTGAGGAGGAGGAGAGGAGGAGGAGGAGGAGGAGTAGAGAGGAGGAGGAGGAGGAGGAGGAGGAGGAGGAGGAGGAGGGAGGAGCAGGAGGGAGGACGGAGAAGGGGGGGAGGAGGGAGGAGGGAGGTGAGGGAGGGAGGGAGGGAGGGGGAGGGCGGGAGGGAGGGCGGGAGGGAGGGAGAGAGGGAGAGAGGGAGGGAGGGAGGGAGGGAGGGAGGAAGAGGAGGAGGGGTATGGATCGAATTGTATACACCGTTTTGATGGTGTACACTGGTGGAATGGCGTATTCCCGGGTCCAAGTGGTTTATTTCCCGGTTTCTTTTTCTAAAGCGTGAGGAAATTTGACTCGTCGCAGAGAGGCATCGTAGAGGCCTCTAAGAGGCCCCTAAGAGGCCTCTACGATGCCTCTCCAAGGCTCCTGAGCGGCCTCCGCAGGCTCCTGAGGGGCCTCTGTGAGGCTCCTGAGAGGCCTCTGCGAGGCTCCTGAGACGGCTTTGCGAGGCTCTTGAGAGGCTTCTGCGAGGCTCTCTGCGGTGTCGTTGTTTTGTCTGTTTGTTTTGTTTCCAGGATGCGCGTTTGGACCCCCGGGGACCGCAAACGGATTTCTGTTTTTGGACCCCCGGGTACCTCCACACATCGAAAGGACAGCCTCCATCCTCCTCGGCACTCCTTCCTCCTCCATCCTCCTCGGCACCCCACCCTCCTCAGCCCTCCTCGGCACTCCCCCCTCCTCGGCACTCCTCGGCACTCCGCCCTCCTCCACCCTCCTCGGCACTCCACCCTCCTCGTCACTCCACCCTCCTCCACCCTCCTCGGCACCCCGCCCTCTTCGGCCCTCCTCGGCACTCCACACTCCTCGGCACTCCACCCTCCTCGGCACTCCTCGGCACTCATCGAGCCCTGTGACGGTGTGCGATCTCTGGCCCCATGGAAGTTTTCTCGCCCTGGATTGTCCTGAGATGCGTGCACTGCCTCGCACTCTGGATGCCCAGAGAACCGATAGCGTCGGAGACAACAGGTATGAGTTCTGTAATCTTCTTCCACACCTGCACTCGGGCCAGCCCGGCCCCTTTCCCACAGAACTGGCACGGGCACCCAGGTTTACCCGTTTTGAAGTACATTTGGAGACCCATTCTCGTGAATGCGTCGACAACGATGCGAACTACATTTGCTGAAATATCCATTAGTTTGAACACCCCACCGATTATTACGAAGGCTCCGTCGTCGAATAAACTGATATGTATGGTCGGCGCTGCTTTGGTGGAGTCATTACGCAAACGTTGATGTACTTTGGCGTCCGAGGCCGTCGGCACTTCCAGTGGGTATCCCTTAGCTTTGAGAATCGCAACTGCAGTAGACACGCACACTTTCATCACATGGTTGTAGACCACATCGCCTAGCTACTGTCCTGGAACCGATCCTAGCTTAGGGCATGCTGTGGCCGTTGCATCTGCATGGTAGAACCACGCACCGTGATATGATGTAGCCGTGAGCGCGCGTACATGTCTAGATACCCCAGCACGTTTGCTCCATCGCCGTGTCCTGTTGTGTAAGCTTGTGCATGATACTGTGCATGCCGTTGGGCGGTAACCCTGCCGCTTTCAATTTGATGGATCGTTCATCGGCTGTGAGAAAGATGCCATCACGAGTTTGCGAATTGCCGTCGGACAGCGTCTACCATGAGGGAAAGAACATGGTGTTTCTGTGCCGCTGCAGTTGTCTGGAGGTTGCCCAGTGCTTGGCTGGCAGGGTCCACTCCTCGCCCAGCGATCCTGCCGTATTGCGTGTCCCCTGCGCAGCGTGGCAATGCAATCAAACGTGGAGTACGTAGTAGAATTCGTTACCTTTTTTCCCCATATGTGGTGACACCATTGCCGACCTCGAGTGCTTGGGGTACGATGGATCAGCGGAACCCTTTCATTTATCCCAGTAGCAACCTCCTTGTCATTGAATCGGTTTCTCTAGGCTGAGACATGCTTTGACAACAACGGGGAAATGCAGCTCTCCAAGTTGGGCCCCAAACTGCTTCACAGGTCCCCATGAAATCCCGTCTGGACTCGCAGCTGAAGGCTTGGCTGGTATCTAGACGAGGTGGACACGGACGCTTCCTCCCGATGTGTATCGGCAGGCAGAGGGCGAAATTCATCACGCAAATACTGTGCGTTTTTTTTTGTTTTGTTGTTTTTTTCTGAAGCAGTGGCGCCCATCTACTCCTTGTCAAAGCGCTCTAGCCAAATACTGGCTGCTTGTTGTAGGGGGCCACATGCGAACCCTATCCCCTCAGAAATCGTGGGGGGTAGGGGTATGGTTCGCATGTGCCCCCCTATGTTGCGTGCGTGGCCAATGCCGACTTGTTGAAAGGATCTCGAACGGTGCGGGATGGACGTGTTTTTTTTTCCGCGAGCACGCTCCCATTCCCTTCAACCGCTTAAATTCTTGACCGAATGGTGCCGTGACCGTTCTGACGCAATTTGGCATGCAATTGTTGATAGTGTGCCTGAGGGTCACGTTTCCTAGACCAGGGCTGGACCCAAACGGTGTTTTTGGCGATCTCGTGGGCCGTTTTCGTTTCGACTTCGTTTTGCGGTGAAGGCGCATTCGAGACAAACGCGATGGACAACAACAACAAAACGAAAACGAACAACAGTGTTTAGGTCAAGCCCTGCCGTAGACATCTTCACATGGTACTAGCATGTAGTGTGTACCAATCGTAGCTCTCTGATTGTGTGGGTCGCACGCATCACTTTGCCATACCTGCCTAGCACAACATGCGGCAGTTGAGTGCGCGTCGAGTCCACTGAGAGAACTTGTGAGGCCTTGTCGTACACGACCAGTGTGGGGGCCAGGGCGGACTACATGAGACGTCAATTGATGGCCCCCTTGGTGTCCGATTGGGAGCCCTGTCGTAGTAGCTCCTGATTTTCTGCGCATGCAAGCCACTGTTGCAAGTGGGTCACGCCATTTCGTAGTCTGCACAGACTCTGGCAAGCCGACCTCGCATGCACGGGCTGAGAGAGCGGCGGGGACACTTGCTGATCTGCTCCATCGTACTTTCGCTGGTCTACTGCCAGCGCCCCAGCAAAGCCACATACTGCAAGTGGTGCTGCTCCTGCCCTGTGATGTGTGTGTGCGTGTGTGTGTGTGTGTGCTGTGCATGTCGGAGCGCGTGTGCTCTGGCGTTTTTTTGACGGCAAGCGAGCGGTCTGAGATCCAACTCTGCCTCTGCGTGCGGCCATGTGCTCCTCTCAGCTTGACGGATTGCTGCACAGCTGGCTTGGGCTCCCCAAACCACGACTTCAGCCTCTGAGCGGCCAGCCCATGCTGTCCTGGCGCTTCGGCGCCCACCCGATGCACCTACACGGGCACCTTCAGCGCGGGACTCTGCGTTTGACTCTGTCTGTCTCTTTGTCTGTCTGCCTTTGTCTAACTCTGTCTGTCTGTCTAACTCTGTCTGTCTTTGTCTGACGTGTTGGTAGAACAGCTGAACGTGGTCCTTGGTGGACGCTTCAAACTCTACTGGCGGGCAACTCGCCATCCTGGCGCAGCAATCCGCTTGTGCTGCTGGAGCTGCGAGCATTGCGGGGTCGTGTGGTATCGTGTACCCTCTTGAAGGCGGAACAGGCGAATTGTGACCGATGAAATGAATGTGAGCTCCTACCGCACGGTGGTCCTGCTGTGTAACCGTGAGGTCGATGGCCTCGTCAACCCCCTGTGATGTTACCCAAGCCGTGTCCGACCCATATACACGCACTTATACACACGCACACAGTCGATACGCCTCCTTCAGTCGCTGAACCCTGGGACATCAAGTACCCGACTCACCGGAAGACGATGTCAAGAACGTCGATGGAGCCCACTGTCCGGTCTCCTGCAACAGTCGTGAAAGCTCTCGCCCGCCTCATTTTGCGGCTTTGGGGCAATTCCGCCACCGCATTCGATGTGACTACGCCTACGCGTGCGTTGGCTTGCAAGCACGACAAAAAGACCTCAGCATCATGTCAAAGCGTACGCACGTGTTGCGTAGTAGTACCACCGCGTACACAATCACGTGTGCGCGCGTGTACGGTTTTCCCTTGGTGAACGTGCTAACAAGATGTTGCATGGAATATGTGGCGCGCATTTTGCAACGACAAGTCGTGTAGGTTCTTGCTGTAGTACTCTACACATGGGCGGATGGTATGCAATATGTGGCGCGCGTATTGCAACGACAAGTCGTGTAGGTTCCTGATGTAGTACTCTGCACATGGGCGGATGTTACCTGAAACCGTCAGCATACTCCACCTGTATGTTGATCCAAAGTGCGCCTCCCTCCTGGCCTTGAGGCGTGGCAGCTGTCATGAAAATGTGGTAGCGGTCCACCTTAGCGTCTTGGAAATTGGCAGGCGTGTCTGGGTCGTGCCAACCACCAGAGCCACGCCGTACAAGCTTAGCTCCAGGCTGCTTGACCCTGGACTTGACCCTTCCCTTTGGAGGATGTTGGTAGTTGTAAGGGGAGGAGGGAGGGAGGAGGGAGGGAGGGAGGAGGGAGGGAGGAGGGAGGAGGGGGAGGAGAGAGGGAGAGGGAGCAATGAGGGTGAGGTGGAGGAGGAGGAGGAGGTGGAGGAGGAGGAGGAGGAGGAGGAGGAGGAGGAGGAAGAGGAGGAGGAGTAGGTGGAGGACCGGGCCCCCGTCGCCATTTCAGGGGCGATATCTTTCCGCTGTGCGAGCCCGCCTCTGCAGGCCCTCCCCCGTGCGCAGACCATATGGGAGACGGCGCCGATGCCCCGGCGAGCGAGGAGATCCAGATGCCGACCGGTGGCCTCGCAGACCTCATCTCGAAGAAGAAAGATCGGCACACGCATGAATTCTGATGGGCCTGTTTTCCACCACCACCACCACCATAAGTTGGAGGGGGGAGGAGGTGGAGGACGAGGAGGAGGAGGAGGACGAAGAGGAGGAGGAGGAGGAGGGGGAGGAGGAGGCGGAGGAGGAGGAGGACCCCCTCCCCCTCCAACTTATGGTAGTGGTGGTGGAAAACAGGCCCATCAGAATTCGGACGCAACTCCTGGGAGGTCAAACTCTGATTTTGTCCCGGTCCAACTCTGGCTCAATCCCGCTCAATTCTCGGCTCCGTTCCGCTCAATATCCGGCTCAGTCCCGCCCGACTCGGCTTCATCCCGCTGAGTCCGGGGCCCAGTCGGGCGTGACAGCCCTGCACTGGGGCCTAATCCTCCTCAATCCCTCCGACGAAGACCTCCCAGTAGCTGCCTCCTAGCATGAACTGTCGGAGCTCCCCGCGGAGTTGTCGGGCCGGCGCCGGGCTCTCCCCGTGCTGGCGCGCGGCGGCGCCGCCACAGTGGGGCCCCCAGCGCCGACGCAAGAAGCCCGCGCGGAGTTCTGAAGTTTGTCAGCCACGCGCAGAGGGGGGTGGGTCTCCCATCCCTTCGCGATCCGACCCTCCTCCCCCTCCTCCTCCTCCTCCTCCTCCTCCTCCTCCTCCTCCTCCTCCTCCTCCTCCCCCTCCTCCTCCTCCTCCTCCTCCTCCTCCTCCTCCTCCTCCTCCTCCTCGTTCTCCTCCTCCGATCCCTGTTCCTGAGGGGGGTGGGGGGAGGGGGGAGGGCCTCTTAGAAGCACCCCTGCTTCTTAGAAGGCGCGGGCCTTCTCGATAGACGTAAGGCCGGCGCCTTTCAGACGCAGCCTCCTTCTAAGAAGCCCCCCCCCCCGTCCCTCCATCCCCTTGTGCGCGCCGCCAAGTGTGCGTTCGGAGTCGTGGCTGTGACGCACGGGCCAGCTTGGGCTCGCGAGGGGCTTCGGGTTGTTGGGCCGTTCCCTAGAGCTAGGTCGGGGAACCTGTCCGCGGATGAGGCCCGTCGTGGCCAGAAATGGCCCCTTCGTTCCTTCTTTGGCGTTCCCACTGGTAGTGCCATGACGGTATGCCGATGTGTTTCTTCCTCGACCATCGCGTGCCTGGACGGCCTGCCGACCAAGGAGGTGGGCGACCCGAAGGGCCTCAAGAGCAAGGCGTGCGCCGTGTGCCTCGACAACTTCGCGCGCGGCGACTCGGTGAAGATACTGCCGTGCGGCGACGTCTTCCACAGCCCGGCGGGCCTGAAGCTCGAGCCCCGCGCCCCATACCCGCCTCCGGTCGGGTGTTATTTGGATAGACAGTATCAACAACAGTTGCGACAAAGTTTTTGTCCATATCCACTGCGTATTGGACTCTTTCTGGGTAGGGGCGCCAGAAGGCCGAAGCGCAGTGGATATGGATCGAAAGCTTGCCCCATGGGTCTTATCCATGTCCACTGCGCCTGCGGTCTCGGGGGAGCCCGAAACTCCAGGACGCAGCAGGGCTCGAGCTCAACGGTGTTTCGGCGACTTCGTGGACCGTTCTCGCTCCGATTTTGGCTCGCAGCGAATGCGTGACGAAGACAGAGTAAAGGAAAACGACCACAACACGACAACGAAAAACACTACTTTTGCTCCAGCCCTGGGACGCAGTGGCCAGGAGGGCGGGAGGAGGAGCAGGAGGAGGAGGAGGAGGAGGAGGAGGAGGAGGAGGAGGAGGAGGAGGACGACGAGGAGAAGGAGGAGGAGGAGGAGGAGGAGGAGGAGGAGGAGGAGGAGGGGGAGGAGGGAGGAAGAGGAGGAGGAGGAGGAGGAGGAGGAGGAGGAGGCGTTGCCAGGAGTGCCCCCGCGGCCCCGGGGGTGCCCCCAGGACTCCAAAGGAGGCCCCCACGGCTTCCAGGGCCCCCCCCCCCACGAGGCCCGGCGGGCCCCAGGGTCTCCAGAGTGGAGCGGTGAGCTGAGGGTCACCACCCACCAAACCACCCCAACCCAACCCGAAGGCTCAGATTTACCCTCGATTTCTAGTGGGGGGGGGTCCGGGAACATCGAAAAAACACATATGGAGCCCATACCCCCCCCAACCCGAAATTCGGGTCTTCGGGTTGGGTTGGGGTGGTTTGGTAGGTAGTCAGAGGGCCCCGGCCAGGGGCACCTTTTCACTGGGCGGGGCGGCGCTCCGCGCGGACCTCCGCCAGGCTGTTTCTCTGCTGCTGCTCCCGCTCGCGCTCCCGATCCAGCCGCCCCGCCCGTGCTGCTCCTGCTGCTGCTCCTGCCCCGGCCGCTCCGGCCAGGGTTGACAATGGCCAGAGGGCGACGGCAATCTCCGGGATGCGCCCTCGGAAGCGGAGGGAATGCTGCAGATCGGCATCGCGTCACCGGGCCCCAACGATGGCTGAGTGGCGCTCAGATTCGGGTGCGGCCCGAGTCAGGAGGGAAAGAAACACACAGACACAATTAATCGGCGATTCCCAGAAAATATGGGAAAACATGGGAAGTGAGGGGGAAGACAAAAACCCTGAAAACATGGGAAAATATAGGGAATGTTTTTATTTGCGTGTATTTATTTGTGTGTCCTGGGGCCCCTTCACCGAGAGCAAGCAGGAAGCGCCGCGCGTGCGCCCGTGAGCGGCCCCGTCTGTTACCTCGATCGAGTTGATCTTCCAACAACGCCGGACGATCAGAGCACGCCAGCGCAGTTTCTAAAACGACGCGAAGATCTGGACAAAATCGGATCGGGATAACTCGAAATCTCTGAGAATCGGCGGGTTTGGAGGATGTATTGGGCGCCGCGGCCGCTCCAGAGCGTTCCGGAACGCTCTGAGAGCGCTCCGGAACGCTTTGGAGCGATTCTACAGGCTTACGCCACTTTCGCCGACCCCTTCTGTGACTGTTGCGAGGCCAGGAGTTTCTGGCCAGCGGCGTCTTGTGTGAGGGTGCGGTGTCGCGCGCGGGTGGTGGCAGATACGTAGGGGGTCCACATGTTTGCGTGATGCCGGTGGTCTGGGGCGTGTTTTGCGAGCGCTTTGCGTGCTGTGCACCCGGGTGCGGGGTGTCCTTCTGGGAGGTCGGCCTCTCGCCCCTCAACCAAGTGGAGGAGCACCGGAAGACGAAAGGAGCAAGAGTAGCGTGCGGAAGCTGTGATCAGCGAAGCATCACCGCGAAAGATGTGGCAGATGAGTCGAAACGGGTGAAGAGGCTGTTGACGTTCGCAGCGCGCACGAAACAGTTCGCGTAGCAGCAGCACGTCGCGTAGCACAGCGCCGAGCAAGATTGTGAGCACGTCGCGAGGAAGAGCAAGGCTGCATGCGCGGAGTGCATTGCAGTTGGCTTGACGGCTCGCAATGCGGAAGCGTCTGGTGGTCTTTTGGAGGCCTCCTGGGGGCCTCTTGGGGGCTCCTTGGGGCGTCTTGGCGGCCTCTTGGGGGCCTCTGGCGGCCTCTTGGGGCACTCTTGGGGCCCCCTGGGGCTCGTGGGGGCGGGAAGCTAGATTTTTGAATTTTTGGTTGCCCTCTTGGGCCCCTCTTGGTGCCGTCTTGTCGGAAATGCGCGGAAGAACGTCAGAGGACGACGCTTGAGTCCAATAATAGGAAACGGAGAGCCGAGGCGGAAGCGAAGCCGCTGACGTGCGCGGCGTGCGGAGGAGCGTTCTCAGACACGAAACATTTGAGGCAGAGCCAAAAAGAACATCATCGATGGTCGAATCAAAAAAAGGTGGTGTGCGGAAGCTGCGCGGCACTCGGGTTCACAGCCCGCAGTTGCCAGGCGTATCAGTGCAGCGGCGCGTGCAAGAGAAGACTACCGAAGTCGGCGTTCCCCGACCCTCACAATGTCCCGCGCGACGCAAAAAAAGGCACTCTGAAGTGCAAGACCTGCAAATGATGCCGAATCGGGCGCGCGCGCTGAGGAAAAAGGAGAACGAGGACAGGAGAATGGGGGGTGAGGCGGAGGACACAGGGGAGAATCATCGAACGTGTCGAGGTGACGGGCCATGAACAAGAGGAGGGGGACGAGGAGGAGGGGGACGAGGAGAGGGTGGTTGAGGAGGAGGATGAGGGGGACACTGAGAGGAGGCTCTGGGTTATGGTCTTTGGGTGAGAGGTTCTTGTATGTGTATCGGAATTTCGCGGCACTCCTTTCGGGGGCCTCTGGAAAGCAGTTTTGACGCCACTGGGGGGCCGACGTGGACAAGGCGGGTGAGGGGGAGGAGGAGGGGGACGCGGAGGAAATGTTCTGGGTCATGGTTTTGGAATTCTTCGCCTCGGGAGCGCGAATCCCGCTTGTGCGATGATCGCTGGGATCTCTGGTGGTGCTTCTCGCGGGACTCTTGGAGGCAGTTTCGAAGCCTCTTGGGGGCCGTTTTGGGGCCGTTCTGGGGCCTCTTGGGGGGCCTCTTGGGGCCTCTTGGGGGCGTTTGGGGGCCTCTTGGGGCCTCTCGGGGCCTTTTAGGGCCGTCTCGGGGCGGAAGGCTCGGGATGTCAGTTCGGGCTCCCTCTCTTGGGCCCCTCTTGGGGCCGTCTTGGGGCTCTCTTGGGCCGTCCTGGGGGCCTCTTGGGCTGTCTTGGCGCCCTCTTGGGCGGACTTGGGCGCGTGTTGGGGGCCTCTTGGGCCGTCTTGGGGCGGTCTTGGGGTGCTCTTGGACCGTGTTCAACGCCGTGAAGGCCGAGAAGCCGTATATGATCAAAATGTACGTTTTCCATAGGAATTTGAAGATTTTCGGCTCTTCGGCCCTTCTGAGAACTGCTCTTGGAGGCCTCATGGGCCGTCTTGGAGGCCTCTTGGCCCGTCTTGGGGCCATCTTGGGCGCCTTGGAGCGTTCGTTTGGCGTCTCGGGGCCCTCGTGGGCCGTCTTGGAGGAGTCTTGGGGCCTTCTTGGGCCGCCTTGAGAGACTTTTGAGCCCCAAGAAGCTCCGTGAGTCGCTCGGGCGGGGCCATGGGGGGGGGGTCAAATCGCCAGTTTGGGGTCCCTGGGGGGGGACTGTAGGGGGGGGAACTATCTCACACGCCTAGGGACCCACAAGGGGTCGGCGGATTTATCCCGATCCTAGCCCTGTTTTAGTTTCTCTGTCAGCACCTGGCCAACATGTCGTTCTCTGCGGGACTCTTTCGAACCCACCCAGGCGAGGGAAAAACATGTTTTTGATATGAGGGGGTCGGGTTCCTTTCCGCCCCCCGCCCCGAGGGACTCCCGGGGAAAGGTCGATCCCAGCGGCCAGCGCGTGTCGCGGAAAACATTCACATTTTTTCAGCACCCACCTTCCCTCCGCGGAGCCGAAAAATTGCGGAACGCGTTTTTGACAGTGTCTGCGGCATTATTTTGGACCCTCTCTCCGCGGGCCAACAAAATTGCGGAGAGCGGTTTGCGTTGAGCATTTGATTTCCGCGCGCACCCACCCGCCCACCGCCCTTCCCTCCCCATGGGGCATCCGTCAGTTTCGTCGATGGGTCGTCGTCGTCGTCGCCGCCGCCGCCGCTGTCGTCGTCGTCGTCGTCGTCCGTCGTCCGTCGTCCGTCGTCGTCGTCGTCGTCGTCGTCGTCGTCGTCGTCGTCGTCGTCGTCGTCGTCGTCGTCGTCGTCGTCGTTCGTCGTCGTCGTCGTCGTCGTCGTCGTCGCTGGACATTTCGTTGCGCCCTCCCCCTCCACAGGGAATCCGCGGGCACCACGCTGGTGACCCACGCGCTTGTGGGTCACCTGCGCGGTGCCTGCTTCGTGCGGGAACTCTGGCGATCATGCATCGGGGAACCTGTACTGGCTTTTAACGGCGACTCACCCTGGGGACCGCCGCCAACTTCGGGAACGCCGTTCGCCTTGCACACACACACACACACCTGCAGCTTTCTTTCGCCCACCTCCTGGGGGCCGCCGTCGCCAGCTTTCGGGGAGCCCGTTCCCTCTGCATCCACTTGAGTTTTCTGTTGCACCAACCCCGAGCCAACGCGGTGTGGGGACGTGCATGTTCGGGTTGTACTACAGATTGCCCTTCCTGGGCAGCGGAGCTGGGGGAGGGTTCCAACATGTGTCCTGATGGGGTTATGAGTATAATTCGACCCGTCCTTGGTAGCTCAGATTTGCTGGGAATGAGGGTGTCACTGCACGCCGACCCCCTTATTCTTGAATCGTTCTTGCTCGATGTCATGCCCAACCCTCCTGCGTTGGGTTCTTGTTTTGACTAGAGCACTGCGGTGCGATCTTCTTCTGTCATTCCTTCCTGCCTCCTCCTTTTCCCCTCCTACCTGCCTGCTATTCTGCCTGCTACCTCGCCGTCCTGCCTGGAGATTCCCTCGGAGGCTGCGGTTGGCGAAACTGTCGCCACTTTCGAGGGCTGCTGGGGGTCCAGCATAGCAAAGTGACGTCCTATGCAGATTCAGATCAGTCCTCACAATCCCTGGGAGGCTGCGATGTGCGAAGCTGTCGCCACTTTCGATATCTGGGGTGGGGCGGGCCCAGCATAGTAACGTCCCACGCAGGTTCTGATTCGACCTCACCATCCCTTGGGGGCTGCGAACCGCGAAACTGTCGCCACTTCTGAGGGCCTGTGGGGGGTCCAGCACAGCGACGTGCTAGGCAGATTCAGATTCGATCTCACCATCCCGGGGGGCTGCGATGTGCGAAGTTGTTGCCACTTTTGAGGGCTGCTGGGGGGTGCAGCATAGCGACGTCCTACGCAGATCCAGATTCGACCTCACCATCCCTGGGGGGACTGTGAACTGGGAAACTGTCAACAGTTTCCAGGGCTGCTGGGGGGGCCCAGCACTGACGGCCTACGCAGATCTAGATTAGACCTCACCATCCCCAGGGGGGGCTGCAATCTGCGAAGCTGTCGCAACTTTCGAGGGCTGCTGAGGGTTCTGCATAGTGACGCCTTGCGCAGACTCAGATCAGACCTGACCCTCCCTTGGGGGCTGCCAGCTGCGAAACTGTCGCCACCGTCGGTGGCTGCTGCGGGCTCCAGCAAACTAACCCGCCGCAGATCCAGATTAGACCTCACCATCCCCGGGGGGGGGGTCTGCGAACTGCGAAACCGTCGCCACTTTTGAGGGCTGCTGGGGGTCCAGCGTGGTGACGTGCTGCGCAGATCCAGATCAGACCTGGCCACCCTTGGGGGGGCTGCGAGCTGCGAAACGTTCGCCGGCTTCGAGGGCCCTGATGTACGTCCCCGCGGGCTGCCTGGAGACCTGGCGGCGCACCTGCGGGCGCTTCGTGCCCACACCGAGAGGTGCAGGACGGAGGCGGGGAACCTCGCGGGAGAGCCCGGCCTCGCTCACTGTTCGCACCAGCTGTGGGCAGCCGATTTTTTTGGAGCGCCAAGGCGACACGGCGCGCGCCGCGATGCTTGCCCAGTGAGCCACGACATCGCAGGAATGTTGCGTCTCCCCTGCTTTCCTCCTCCTCCTCCTCCTCCTCCTCCTCCTCCTCCTCCTCCTCCTCCTCCTCCTCCCCCTCCTCTTCCTCCACCTCCACCTCCTCCTTCCTCTCTCCTTGCCTCCCATGCCGTCTTCCGAAAAATGTTGCGGGCGCGCCCTCGTCATTTTTGCTGCAGGATGCTGCGCACGGAGAGTGGCGACGAGCGTGGGGCGTCCTACCCCTGTGGAGGGATGTGCAGACTGTTTCCCGTTCAGAGTTGCTGGCCTCGTTTTGTGACGGGCCGCGAGCCGCTAGTCAGAGCGTGGTCGAGGCACCGATTCCGCGAAAAGAACGGTGCGAAACAGGACATTCGGTCTAGGATTCGCGGGTGTTTACCAAGAGGTCCACGGATGTTGTCCTGACATGGGTCCCCTTAAGATATGGACGAAACTCCGCACAGTGGCATGGACCTCTTAGACGTCTTTGAAAGTCCACGGCAACGGTCTGGCTGATGAGGAGGCGGGGCTGGTGGCGGGTAGGGGGTGGGCGGCTTCGGTGGGCACAGGAGAACCTAGCACGGACCATTGGGATACCGTTTGCACCCTTGTTCGAACCCGAGCCAGAAAAGCCCTAGCTCTGACAGCCGAGGCCGACCCATCGAGTGGGGAGCGGGCCCAAGCTGTCAGATGAGTGCCTCAGTCCAGACTCAGAGCCACAATATCCACGTCGAGCCACCGCTGGAGCAGAGCGGGGGGCAAGTGGCAGTGTGACCATTGCAAAGTTGTAGTGCCAGCGTCCCAAATCATCCGCGCCGCCTGCGCGACCTGCCGTGGTTTCCCACCTTCAGCCGGCAAGGGGGGGACTGTGGGAGCAAGGTGCGGGAGTGCATTTGCGGCATGCAGAGACGTGCACCCATCGCGCACTGCTCAGAAATGGAAGGAATACCTCATGATATTCTGCGCCACTAGCTGGAAGTACGCAGAAGTGGATTGCAGGCCTTTGGCATCGTAGTGCACGGGGCCCGCTCGTAAGGGCAATATTGGTTTGAGTCGCATCGAGGCTGGCAAGTACCTTCGCAGATACAGGGCCCCCAAGGACCTTAAGAATGCCCTCGTTCAGTGAGACGCACGCTTCCAGACGAGTGGCAGCCGGTCCCATCCCCCCCGTCGGGGGGGACGGATGACCGGCTGTTGTGGTGCGGTGATGGCTAAGCAGCGGTCCTGCCAGGGTTTAGGCTCCATCGTGCGGGGGTCGCCTTCGGCCTCCCCCGCGCGACTCTCTTGCGTTTGGCTAAAAGGACCAGCTGTCTTTCGTTGTCGTGCTCTTCCTCCTCCTGCCGTCTCGGTTCTGCTGTCGCGTTGACTTCTCGTGCCTTTCGTT
Source organism: Prorocentrum cordatum (assembly GCA_963575745.1). Taxonomy (NCBI): domain Eukaryota; class Dinophyceae; order Prorocentrales; family Prorocentraceae; genus Prorocentrum; species Prorocentrum cordatum. The sequence continues at coordinate 91,732 of CAUYUJ010018419.1, forward strand.
CCCGCCCCCATTGCTCAGGAGGGAAAGAAACACACAGACACAATTAATCGTCGAATCCCCAGAAAATATGGGAAAATATGGGAAGTGGGGGGGAAGACAAAACCCTAGAAAATATGGGAAAATATGGGGAATCTTTTTATTTGTGTGCATTTATTTGTGTGTCCCAGGGCCCCTTCATTCGAGCCTGAGGCCTCCGTCCTCGCCCTTCTCTTGCTGTCCTGCGGGCCGTGCAGCGCGCGCGCGTGCGCCTCCCATAGACCTGTCGCAGCCAAGGAGGAGGAGGAGGAGGAGGAGGAGGAGGAGGAGGAGGAGGAGGAGGCATCTATGATATTCTGGACCCGCCCCTCTTGTCAGTTAGGGCACACGGGTTGGGTCCGTCGCAGGGTGCTTCCTCGCTTGGTGCCAGTGCGGGCGGCCCCTCTTCGCGCGCGGGGCGCGACACTCCAGCCCGGCCGGCCGGCGCCTGCATGGAGCAGTGGGGCCAGGCCAGCGGTCTCTGCAAGACGTGCGGGAAGCCGTGGCGGCCGGGGTGAGCGCCCGTGCTTCGGGTCACTAGCCCAAAACATACCCGGACCCGGGGTCAGCTGGGGTGAAAAGGGCCGCCCGCTAGAGCGTTTTCGGCCTTGCCGCCACCTCGTCTGGGTACGGGTCGGTGCCCGAAACAACCATACATACCCGGACCTAGCTGGGGTGGTGGTTGGGTCACCCCGTCTAGGTACGGGTATGTATGGTGGTTTCGGGAGCCGACCCGGACCCAGGGGGGGTGATGCCCCGAGGGCCCCTTGCCACCCCGTCTGGGTAAGGGTACGGGTATCTTTCGCGCTCGAGATCGGGGGGGGGGAAGGCGGAGGGGGTCAGGGGAGGAATACCGACCGATGTTGCTGCGGTTTGTTTCGTTGGTGCTTTTTGGACCCGATCGCCACGGCTGGATTCGCCTCGAAATTCTGGTCAGAGAGCATCCTGGGAAAAGTGAGTAGCGGGAGCCAGGATCATATTGTATTCCGCGTGCGACATGAGGGGACGGGAGGGGAGGGAGGGTGGGAAGGATTGGTAAGGTTTCGTGATGCGAACAGAACCTTTCCAGGTTCTCGGGGCTGGCCTCAAAGGCCCCCCCCCCAGTAACCCTTGGAGGTCTCAACACCCTCCGCGCCCCACGGTTGGGATGTTCAGACCGCCCTGGGCTATTCGGTGGGGCCTTTTGAGGCCAGTCGCGAGTAGCTGGGGGGTGTGAGGGAGGGGTCCAAGAAGCGCAAACCTAGATTCAAGGCGAGTGGATTCGCGACGGGTCGCATACTTTTCGTAAGCGGCGAGGCGACGAACTCCGCACCAACGTAGCAGCCAGGTAGGGGCACTAAGTAGCGAATGGGCTGGCGTGCAAGGAGGGATGGGGGAGGCCGGCGAAGAAGGAGGGACGCTCGGACGCCGGAGAATTCGACGATGAACAGCCGGCGGGCGGCAGCAGCCAGGCGCGCCGGGCCAGAGCGACGGGTCGCACACTCATGCTGCATCGAGACGCTCCGTCGCCAAATCGGGCGGCGCTGGCTTCAGATTCCGCATGCTATTTTTCTCGGTCCGCGAATCTGGTGCCTTCGCGCTAGATCCACGGGGTGATCACCCATACCTATACGACCACCCTTCGGGTGACAAGGAGTGTGTGTGTGTAGGGGAGGGTGAACCAACTGACGACAGCGTCGATAACTTTGATGGCGACGAGACAGCGACGATGCACGATGATGCTGCTGGTGAAAGTGGGTAGTGGCGATGATAAGGAAGGCGACACAGACGCGACCCGCGCGGGCCGCAACGCACAATCCATCTCAAGATTGATTGCATTATCGTTCCCAATCGATCCCACAATCGCTCCACCGACGGGGCACCCTCCGCCACCGACGGGGTATCGATCCCACAATATGTCTCACGATCGGTCTCACAATCGATCTCACCATTGATTTCACAACCGGTATCATTACCGATCCCGTCTTGAATATCACTATCGATATCGCTATCGCGCCAACGACGGGCATCACCGGCGGGGCACCCCGGGCCACCGCGCGCCCTGGGGCGGGGCGGTCAAACGTCTCCATGGTCCCTAGCCGCGGTGGCATCCGTCTCGTCGCGCGCCCACACAGCTTCGCCTCGCCCGCACGCACGACCCGAACACGAAACCGAAACCTATTTCCGGGTGGGCGGGCAATCTCTTCCATTGCGATCTCACCCCCCGACCTCCTATTTCAGGGCGGAAAACAACATCATCCCGTCGCGTCGCGGCAAAGGCAATCCGCCTGCGCGCTCTAGCATGGCGCACGCATTGTCCGGCGGCGCGAAGCAGGGAAGGAGGTGAAAAACGGCCGCGGAAGGAGGACGGGGGAGGAGGGCACTCACCGCACGACGAGCTTCGGCAGGAGTGGCCAGGGCGGCCGGCCATTGTTGAGGCGACGTGGCAGTGGATGCGGAGCGGCATAGCGCCCACACCCAGGAGTTGAGGCAAAGGCGGCAGGCGATGAAAGCGTAACCAAATCGAACCAATAAGAGAGTAGGGGAGCGGTGAGCAAACCCACCGAAGCGGGCGGCATCGTGGCGTTCGTCGGGGAACCGTGGGTGACACGCATTGCTGCGGTACGTCGCCGGCGGGACGCGGGAAGGCCAGCTACCACGGGGGCTGGGCCAGTGACCAGTTTGCTGCAGCAGAATGCTGTTATATTGCTGGGCTTAGCTGCTGAAGACAAAACTGCAGGGCTGCCGGCTGCAAAGCCGCCGAGGGCTGCAAAGCAGAGCTGCGTTGCAGCTGGGGGGGCGGCGGGCGCCTCTTGCGAGAGACGCCCGGGCGGCGGCAGGGCGGCCGAACGGGCCGAACCCAGCCACCGCGCGCATCACACTTGGGAGTGGCGGGGACTCCCGGCCACAAGGCTGGCGGGGCGTGGGCGCCCAGCTGCAGGATGCAGCAGGACAGGGGCGGGGAAGGGCTGCCGACACGGCCGGCGCAGGCAACGCAGCTGGGACAGCCAGGGGCGCGCAACCGCAGGGCCAGCTGGCCTCGGGCGCCGATCTGCAGGAGCAGCGTGGCACGCGACGCGGCGGAACCAGGTAAAGGCCCCCCAGCGTGCAGCAGCCAAGGGCCGCCCGGGAACGGCGACGGCGAAACGATTGGCTGACGGGAGGGAGCGGCGGGAGGATCCACCAGAGGTGGCACAGGGCCGCGCCCAGGACCATCCCGGCAGACTATGGGAAACGCCGCGCCAGCAACGAACACATCAGCTTAGCCACTGATCCACCCAACTTGTCATGTAACCCCGCAGTTGGGGGGGTGGGCGCTCCAGCCGAGACGTGCAAAACGTCAGTGGCAGCGCCCGCCTGGGGGGGCGTGCGCGCCAGCCGGGACGGGAGTGGCGAATCCACCTGGGGGGGGCGCTCCCGCGGGACAGGAGAGGGAGGGCGTGCCACCTGAGGGGGTAGCGCGCGGGAGGAGGCACCCAGCACTGCGCGCGCGATGGGACCTACTTGGAGGGGTAGGCCCGCCTGCGACTCGATGCGGGCGCCCAAGGCACTGCCAGGCCGTGCATGGAGGCCCTGCGAGCGCGCAGCATTCGAATAAGGGATCGACTGCAGAATTGATTCACCCCGGAATCCATTTGTTCGCCGAAAACGGAAAATCCGTATAAGGTTCGTAGACCTACGGACATTACATGCATGTTCTCTACATCCGACGGGAGAATCACTTTTGAGGTACACCAATTTTGTAGTCGATCCCGTATTCGAAGCATGGGAGGCAAATGCCCAAGGAGGTCAAGGCCAGTTGAGTCGCGTCTTAGGTCGCGGTCGGAATCCACCTTGGTCGCCGGCTGGTTGATAGTGCGCCCCCTTGCCGCGGGGAGGCAACCCTACGCAATCTCCGCCGCGCAGCCCAGCTGCGGGGTGGACCCCAGGGGCTGGATCCCCCGCAGATCGGACTAGTCCCCGGCTGGCCAGGAGGCGCCGCTGGCATGCTTGCCTCCCTGGCCTTTTCCCCACCTGCATGCTGTTGCCGCCCCTGTTGCTGGCGCCACGCGTCGTCCCAGTCGACGTCATGGCGCCAGTGCCGGCACAAGGCCCGCATGTTGTAGTAGGAGTCGCACAAGTCTGCCAAGAATTGCCTGAAGAACTCGTTGGAGCCGCCAGGGTTGTAGCGCCCCTTGCCCTTTGCCTCGCCGTCCCGCTCGTCGCAGGCTTGATTCCAGCCTTCCACAATCATCGCCCCGCAGGTACCCAGACATCCGACGTTGTGAGTTGCTCAAGACGGCTTCCCTTGAGGCCGGAACCTCCCCCCCGGGGCCAGCCCGGCGAGGCCACCCAGAGGCCGAAAACTGCGAGAAATCTTCGTCTCGAGGTTCTCGAGACGTTGGGGGTCTGGGTGCCCTTGGGGCGGCCTGGCCTCCAGGCGCCTCCAGCGGATGACACGCCGAGGCACGCGGTAGAGGCTGTCGTGCGGGTCGTTCCAGTCGCGCCAGTGGTGGGTCGGGTCGCTCCCCCAGCCGCGGGCGCCTGCGGCTGGGGCGCGGCGCCAGTAGGGCGAGTAGCACCAGGTGCTGTCGGGAGGGTCCGCCTCCGTTGCCCCTGCCCCAGCCGGGCCAGCCAGCAGCGCGGTAGCGAGCAGCGGGGCAGGGTGAGGTGTCGGGGGGCGCCTGGCCCGCGCCGTCTTCGTGGCCGGTCTGGCCGGTGTGGGTGTCGCTTCCCGCTGGGGCGTTGTCGCCGATTGCGCTGCTGGCAGGGCGGCCGCCGTGGATGATCCACGCGAGGTGCGTGCAGTCCGCTCCGCCCCAGACCGTGACCCAATCGCCCCCTGCTCCGGCGCAGAGTTGCTGCCCTGCGCGGACCTCGCCCACAGGCCCTGCCGCCGAGCCGGGCGGGGCGTTGGGCCAGAGACGCTCCGCAGTCTCGGCGCGTGCGGGGCGAGCGCCGCCGTCGCCCCTTGCCATTCGGCAGTGGCCTGCCCGCGCGTCGGGCGCGATGCCGCTGTGCGACTGTGAGACGCTTGGTCCCGCGGCGGGGGCGAGCCCGCGGCGGTGCTCGTCAGCCCCCCCAGCGCCCCCCCCCGCCGGCCCAGGCCGTCGCTTGCGCCCGTGACGCCCCCGCCCGCCATCTTGGTCATGGGGGCGGGGCGGGCGCGGCGGTTCCTTCCTCGCCGCCGCTCTCGCCGTCGTTCCAGCCGGGGGCTGGGCTGGGCTGCTCGACGCCCGCCTGCTCGAGCAGGGAAGGGGTGGCCTCGCCCTCGGTCCTTCCAGGAGCGGAGCCTTCGGTCTCCCCGCCGCCGAGTTCCCCCAGGCGGAGGGACGGACCTGACGCGCTGCGTCAGCCTCGCTGGGAGGGAAGCGTCTGCGCCCCTTTGGGGGCGGGAGCTCGCGGTTCCCGCTGGCGCCGCCCGCCGCCAGCTCTCGCTGCCCGCCCGCGACTGTTGCCTCGGGGGCGCCTGTCGCTTCCCCGCCCGTGGTCGGGCGTCGGCAATGGTGGGCGAGCAGGGGGGCGCCCGGGGCGCGAGTGCCTTGGCCCGCCAGCAGGGGCGCACCTGGACGTGCCCGTCGCGCCTGGACGGGCCGGCGCCGCGTCGGGCCGTTCTCGGTGCCCGGGGCCGTGCTCTCCCACGCCTCCCTCCGGCCGTCGGCCCTGCGCCCTCGTTTTCGTTCCTGCCCTTCTCAGGAGGGAAAGAAACACACAGACACAATTCATCGGCGATCCCCAGAAAGTATGGGAAAATATGGGAAGTGGGGGGGAAGACAAGAACCCAGAAAATATGGGAAAAATATGGGGGGTACTTTTATTTGTGCGTATTTATTGGTGTGTCCCAGTTCCCCTTCACCTTCGGTCTGCATGCGCCGGGCGGCGACGTGAGCCTGGGCGGCCCGCCTGCCATGCCAAGGGGGCAGCGTCGGGCACCCCGGCGTCTGGGGTGGCGCTGCCGTATTTGCCTTCGTCGGGAAGGCGGCGCACGTGCCGCGGTCCCCACACCGGGTGTCTCCTCCTGTTCCTCCTCCTCCTCCTCCTCCTCCTCCTCCTCCTCCTCCTCTCCTCCTCCTCCTGATCCTCCTCCTCCTCTCCTCCTCCTCCTCCTCGGCCCTGGCACTGTCCTCGCGACACGTGAAAGCGAAACTATTTTTTTTTTTTCCGAGCGGTTCGCTTTCGATTTCGCTTTCTTAACTGTTAACTTTTTCGGGGGAGCTTCGCTTTCGGGCCCGAAGCTCGCCGTCTTCTGAGTTTCGCTTTCACGTGTCGCGAGGACAGTATTTGCCTTCGTCGGGAAGGCGGCGCACGTGCCGCGGTCCCCACACCGGGTGTCGGTTACCTTTGCCTCCGTGCCCGGTGCCCTTGCGGCGCTGCTCTTGCTCCTGGGCGAAAAATCCTGCCGCGCCTCCTCGATGCCTGGGTGTCGCCGCCTGGCGTGGTCCGCCATTGCGTGGGCAATTGTCTTGTCTTGGCGGCCACGTCTGCTCGCGGCCCGCCGGGTTCGCCGAGAGCGGCTTGCCCGGGCTGGGCATCAGGCGGACAGGGGGGGGGGTCCAGGTCTGGCAGTACTGTCCTCGCGACACGTGAAAGCGAAACTCAGAAGACGGCGAACTTCGGGCCCGAAAGCGAAGCTCCCCCGAAAAAGTTAATAGTTAAGAAAGCGAAATCGAAAGCGAACCGCTCGGAAAAAAGTTAATAGTTTCGTTTTCACGTGTCGCGAGGACAGTGCCAGGGCCGAATTTGACGGTGGCAAGGCTGGGTCCACGCGCGGCTTGTCCCGGAGAGACGGTGGCCGATGCGCTGGCGAGGTGTCGCCGACGTGCAGGAATCGACAGCGCTGGAAGGAGTCGGCCCCTGGTCCCAGCACGAACTTCCCGAGGAGCGTCGCGCCCATCTAACATGGGGGGACCTCGGCGACGCTGGCCGGCTTGTCGGGCTGAGGCGGCGCGCTGCCTTCCCTCGGGCCCGAGCGCCCAGGGCACCAGGTGGGCCGGCATGAACTGCTTGGCAGGTGCGTGGACAGCCCCACACGCCACGGTCCAGGTGGGCGGCGTCCAGGACCTTCCCTCAGAGTGTGAATGACCAAGTCATACCACGCGCCTCCTCGTCGAGCGGCCTGACCAGTACAGGCCGTAGTTTGGCATCGCTTGGTGTCTCTTGGAAGCGAGGGTGGCCAAAAGCGAGGTAGGTCTGTTTGCCCCCTATTCCCGTCTTCCCACGGTCACGGTAGGAACTGCTGTAGACATGGTTATGGGAGCCCCCGGGGCCGTGCTGCGGCCCTCCAGGTCTCCAGTGCTCGCTGCAGAAGCTGACCCAGTGCAGGTTGCTGGCCAGGCCGTAGCTGCACCTCGCGTGTCCGACCGCGTCGACCAGGCGGTCCTGCCCCCAGAGCCAGCAGGTCTCTGCTCGGGCTCTCCGGCGACGGGGGCGGTGGGCACGCGGCTGGGAACGCGGGCGGCCGCGCCCCGGGGCCGTCAGCTGCTGCGCGGGGCGAGGGCACCCAGGGGCCCGTGGTGCCCCTGCGGCTGCCCTGCCGGCTGCTCCGCCGCGGCCGCCTGCGCTGCCGCGGCCGGGGCGGCGGCGGGCGCCAGTCGGGCAGGCTGCTCCGCGGGCCTGCCCTGCCGCAGCCGAGCGGGACGGTCGGCGCTGCGCCTGCGCCTGGGCCCAGAGGCGACGATCGGGGCGAATGATCCTCTGCACGAACGAAATGGGTACGGAAAGAATGGGCACCATGCCCAACAGCGGCCGCTGCTGGTTTGGGACCACCTTTGTTGTTGGGCATTGTGCCCATTCTTTCCGCGCCCATGTCGGGCGTCCAAAGATTAGCCCAGGGGAGAGCCATGCACGTACCCATCGGTCGTTGAAAGTAGGTATTTTTGGATTCCCAGATTCCAATCTACTTTGAGCGCCTTCCTACTTCAAGAGTCGAGCGGGTTTCCCCCTCCCCTCCTCCTCGGGAGGCGGGGCGGAAACCCAATCTAATTCCCAACGCCTTCCTACTTCATGTTTCTACCTACTTCTTCCGACCGATGGGTATCCAGGGGCGCCGATGATCTATGTCTTCGACCAGGCGCCCGGGCGCGGATGCGTACGATGCCCGCCCCTGGGCTATATGCGCCCTCGTCGTCGCCGCCGAGGGGGCGAACGTCGGGCGCCGCCCCGTCGCGGCAGGGACGCTTGGTGCCTCGCCCCTGCACGCTGCCTCGAGCGCAGCCTTGTCAGGAGGGGAAAAAACACACAGACACAATTAATCGGCGATTCCCAGAAAATATGGGAAAATATAGGAAGTGGGGGGGAAGACAAAAACCCAGAAAATATGGGAAAATATGGGGGATATTTTTATTTGTGTGTATTTATTTGTGTGTCCCAATTCCCCTTCACCTTGGCCCTCTGCCGGTCGGTGATGGGGGGCCGATCGTTGCCTCCCTCGTGCCAGGTCAAGCGGACTCTCGGGCCGGGCGAAAGGGGGGATTGGGAAAGGGGGGGTTACGAAATTTGCTGCATGCAGCTGGTTTCGGCCTCACCGAGGGGCCCATTCCTCGATACATGGCCGCCTCTGGCGCCGGGAGGCGCCGGGGAAATCAGCTACGGGAGCTGATTCTCACCCCCCCCCTTTGCTATCCCCCCCTTTCGCCCGACCCGAGACTCACGGTGCCACCGTGGTCATTGGCTTCTGCAAAGGCTCCGAGTGGGTCGTCGCCGGTCTGGCCATGCGCTTGACTCTGGGCCTCCTGGATGGGGTCGGAGTAGATGGGGTCGGAGGATCGCGCCGCATCGCTGATGCATCGGCAGTGTGGCTCGGGGTGGAGCCCGATAACCTCCACGCTGGCGTCGCCGATGCATCGCCGATGTCGCCGATGCATTGCCGATGCGTCGGCGATGTAACACCGATGTATCGGCGATGCGTCGCGGTACCCCGACCCCATCTATTCCGACCCCATTCAAGTCGGATGCCTCTATTGCGGTCCTGGATGCTTCCGGCCGCTGGGGCTGCTTTGGCGTTCCTGGGGTTGGCGCCGAGACCGTCCCCAGTCGTTGCCTTTCCGCGCCTGCGGCCTTCTCCTTGTCGAGAGGGGGAGAACACAAACAGATACCATGAATCGTCGATCCCCGGGAGAGTGTGGGAACAGACCCAGACCTCCAACGTCTCGAGAGACTCCAGACGAAGGTTTTTCGCAGTGTTCGGCCTCTGGGTGGCCTATCGCCGGGCCCCGGGGCCGTCAGAAGACGACTCGGGGTGAAGAGCTGTCCCCAGGGGGAGAGTCCAGGCCTCCGGGGAAAAGCCGTCCTGAGAAGCGCACGGCGTCGGAGGTCTGGGGAGGGGAAGTGGAGGGGAAGACGGAGATCAAACAGACATGGGAGCTATGGGGGCTCCTGGGATCTGTGATGTGTGCCACTTCCTCCGTGTGTCCCTGGGCGCCTTCGATATTGGCGCGCGCCCGAGGGATAGGGGGGGGGGGGCGGCGGAGGCGGGGAGGGGGGAGGGGACAGCACCGATGGGCAGAACTGGACTGTTGGAGCCCTCGCCGGTCAGGTTCCGCGCGGCGGTCGCCTTGACGCTCGGACCCTTTCGAGGAGGCACGGGCTTTCACTTTCGGACTTTTGCGGGTGGCGAAGGCCTCCGCGGCACTGCGCTTGCGTGGAAAAAGGAGCAGGCCCCCCTTGCGTGGACAAAGAGGAGCAGGTCCCCCTACCGCACTCTACCAATAGCCCCCTGTCATGGGCCCGAACTGGGGTGCTTCTGCACTGCGAGCTCCTGGCTCTCCTCCGAAACACTCATCTTCCTCCTCACCCCTCGTCCTCCCCCTTTCCTCCCTCCTCCCTCCTCTCATCCTTCATCCCTCCTTCCCGGCTCTTTCCCGCGTCTATCCTCCCTCGTCCCTCCACCCTTTTCTCCAGATCGCCGCAGATCGCCAGAATCGTGTTCCTGCCCGCCAGGAGTGCGAAGTTCTCTGATGGGTCCTCGGGGCGCCGTAGCAAGCAATTTGTAGCGTTACACGCTGGTGCTAACACACCTCGGATGTGGGAGTCCACTACAGCATGGATTGACCCCGCAACTGATTGTGAGTCGAATCGAAGAACAAACTTAGAGCGCTCCGTCGGTCTACGGAGTGTTCTACCTAGATCCGACGGAGGAGTCAATTGTGGGGTTCACCAATTCTGTAGTCGATCCCTTGCTCGAACACCAGGAGTGGCCTGCCCAGGCCTCCCACGAGTGGACGAGTCGACTTGCTGCCCCCGAAGCTCGATTCGATTCGAATCCACCCGCTGATTCGCCCTCCGCCTTCTTCCCCTTGCTCGAATCGAAGCCCTCTTCTCCTTCCCTCCGCCTTCCCTCCTGCCTGCTCATTCCTCTCTCTCGCCTCTTCCCCCGTCCCTCTACCTTTTTCGAAAGGATTCCACAGTATGAGTACTACTATCCTCCCTCCCCTGACAACGTGCGGGAGGTATTCCGCCGCCCTCTTTGCGTATTGTTTCCACTCGATTTCAAACGATGCAGTGTCCTACGTTTTTTTACACTCAGATTGTCCTCAGAGTTTCAAGATGATACTGCAGATGCAGCGTGGGCCTCATTGTCAGATCTGCGCTTTGCTCCCGTCTTTCCGAATGGCGTTATTGCCTCAGCGCGGGGAATGTTTCTGGATCGGAGTCCTTCTTCATCGTTGCCGCCCCCTCGTTTCCCATCCGATGCCTTCCCCTGATTCTCCTGCTCCTGCCGCTCCTTCCACTTCAACTGCTGCTGCTGCTGCCGCTGTTCGTCCTCATCGTCCTCCTCTTCGTCCTCGTCGTCCTCGTCGTCCTCCTCATCCTCATCCTCCATCTCCTCCTCCTCCTCCTCCTCCTCCTCTTCCTCCCCCTCTGAGTAGCAACGTCGCCATTTTGTAACAAGGCCAATCGGGGTAGGCTCCCGTCCAAGCATTCTCTCTGCAGCGCTACGTGCCCGGCGCTCCCATCTCTTCCCCCATTGCTGCTGTAGTCTGCTCCAACTGAGGGGAATAATGCACGTCTAGGATGTCTCGCCCATTCGCCGGCCCCTTTGAGGAGCCGGAAGACTTGCGAGGGCGATATCGGCAACGTGTGGTTTTGGTGGGGTGGTATGGGCAGTCGGAGTTTCAGTCTCAGTAGGGTGTTTAGCGAGATGGCAAGGCGAACGAGCAGGCGATCTCGTTCGCGCTACGCTGATGGACCATTTTCCACACAGCGCACCAAACTTGAGCCAACGTTCACGGACCACGCCGCGTCTGGAACGGGAAGGGCGTTGCCGCCCTTCCCGTGCCAAAAAGACGCGGCGAGCACATCGCGTGCAACCATGCAGAAAACATAAACGCCATGGCGATGATGATGGAGATGACGATGGCGATGATGCTGACGACGACGGCGATGATGATTGTACTAATTGCGGTAATTGCGATCGTTATGGTGACGCTGGTTGCTATGATGGCGATGGTCATGCTTTTGATGGTGATGTGGACGGCGATGGCGGTGATGATGATGCTGATGATGATGATGATGCTGGTCAGGTCGATGGCATTTCCTTGGCGATCGTGGTATAGATGACCGCAACCACAGTGGTGATGGCGGTGATGACGATGGTGATGCTGCTGATGATGCAGGTGGTGCTGGAGGTGGTGGTGGTGGCGATGTCCAGAAGCGATGACGATCATAGTACTGGTGATGAGGGTGACAACGATGATGCGGATAATGGTGATGATGGCGGTGGTGGCGATGTTGATGACGGTTCTGATGATGATGATGATGATGATGATGATGATGATCATGATGATGGCGATGGTGATGGTAATTCTGGTGACGATGACGATACCGATGATCACGATGTGGTGATGACGGTGATTCCGATGATGCTCACGGTGACGACGACGATGACGATCATGCGGAGGACAGTGTTGATGATGGTGATGCTGACGGTGATGGCGATTATGATGGTGTTTGTGATGGTGATGATGACGATGGCGATGATGCTGGTGATGATGACGGTGATTGCGTGTCAGAGATGGTGATGGTGACGGTGACGAGGACGACGGCGACGACGACGATAATGATGATGTTGGCGGTCATGGCGATGCTGATGATGATCAGGGCGGGCAAGTTGGATGTGGATGGTTGGTGTGGGGATGGCGGACGGGTCTGTGAGTGTTTGGTCGTGATGGCCGTTATGGTGATGATGGTGGTGGTGGTGGCGATGGTGGTGATGGTGGCGGTGATGATGGTGACGGGATGACGGTGACCATGATGATGACGATGGCGATGGCGATGGTGATGATACCATGTGTGGCGATGATGATGCTTATGATGATGATGCTGATGATGATGATGATGATGACGATTGCTATGGTGATGATGATGATGATGATGATGATGATGATGATGATGGTGATGATGATGATGATGATGATGACGGTCACTGCATGATGACGATGAAGATGATGGTGACGGTGGCGAGGAGGACGGCGACGACGACGATGATAACGATGATAATGACGATGATGATGATGCTGATGATGATGATGATGATGATGCTGATGATGATGACGGTGATGTTGATGACGACGATGATCTTGGCGAGCATGTTGGGGATGGATGGTTAGAGTGGGGGTGATGAAGGGTGTTTGTAGTGATGATGGCAATGACGATGACGATGATGATGCTGATGCTGATGCTGATAATGATGATGGTGCTGGCGGCTGTGGTGGTGGTGGTGTGAGTGGGGTGATGGGGAGTCTGACGATGGATGATGATGATGATGATGATGATGATGATGATGATGATGATGATGATGATGATGATGATGATGATGATGATGATGATGATGATGATGATGATGGTGATGATGATGGTGGATGGTGATGATGATGATGCTGATGATACTGATGATGGTGATGGTGATGGTGATGATAATGATGATGTTTGTGATATCGATGGTGATCCTTATATTCCGATAGCTCACAAAGTAGAGGCCCACGCTGGCGAACATATGTTTGAACACGTTTGGCCTCTTGGGGTCTGTCTTGGACCATCTTCGGCCTTGGTGGGGCTATCTTTTTGCCGTGTTCGGTTCGTCTTGGGCCTGCAGTTCATGGATATCCTCAGTTTTCTTTTCCTTGGGCCATCTCGGGCCTCCTGGAGCCTTCTTCGGGCTGAGCGCTCCTGGGGGTCCTGGCGCCATCTTGGAAACCTCCTGGGCTCCACTTGAAGCCATCTTGAGGCCCGATGGCCCCCTCGGCAGCACGAGATAAATCCAGCAGCCTTGCGCCTGTTGGGGCTGTGTTGGGGCCATCTCGGGGCCTGCCACAATGATGCCTCCTGTTCGGTCGCTGCTGGACCTCCTCGTAGGACCCTCCCTGGAGCCTTCTTGGGGGCGCTCCTCGGACGATCTCAGGGGTACTCGGAGCCTCTCGGGCCGTCTTCGGTGGTCGGAAACCGGAACAGGCGAGAACCGAAGGACAATCAATGGTTTCGGCTCCCTCGGGCTCTCCAGGAAGGCCTCTTGGAGCTTTCTCGGCCAGTTTGGGCGGCCTCTTGGGCCTCTCGAAGCCTTTTTGGGCTATCTTGAGTCGTCCTGAAGCTTTTTTGAGAGGCTCTTGCGCTGTCGTCATCCATCGTGACCCAATTTATTGTCGTCTCGGCTGTCTTGGAAGTCGTCTTGGAGGCCATCTTGGCCGTCTGGAGGCCGAAAAGAGCGCCGTGGAGCAACTTCAGGGGGGCGATTTTTTCAGCCCGGTCGTGAACTGGAGGGCGGGGGTCGACCTTAGAAAATATGTTACGTAAAACATGTCTAGAGGGACCAGAGGAGCATTCTAACACGCCCACTCCGCGCAGGCACGGTGGCGGATGACCTAACTTGGAAATTTGCTGGCGGATTTCTGACAAATGGCCGTTTCGCTCGGACATCCTCAAAACATCGGCCCCGGAGGGGACTCCGAATCGACATCGTTGTAGAATCGCTCCCAGAGGGCTTTCGAACGGCCCAAAGGAAGCCCAAAAGATTCCCCGGAGGGCCCCAAGAGCGCCCAAGAGCGCCCCAAGAGGACCCCAAGAGACCCCCAAGAGCGCTCCAGGAGGCACCCCCCAGACAGCTCACAAGAACCCGAAGACGGGCCAAGATGGCCCCAAGAGACTCCCGGGAACGCCGGAGGCGGCCCCCAGGCGGCACAAGAGAGCCCAAAGACGGCCCAAGATGGCGCCAGGACGGCGCAGGGAAGCTTCCGAAGAACCCAAGGAGGCGCCAAAACAGCCCAAGAAGACCCCAGAAGCCAACAGTGTTGGCTTCTGGGGTCCACGTGTTGGCCCAACACGAGGGCCCAAGAGGCCCCGAGAAGCCCCCAAACAGGCCCCCCAAACAACCCCCGCGCGGCGCCAGGAGCCTCCCGATAGGAGCAGCCTTTTCCAAGTGCCTCTTACTGTCCTCCGTCGTCGTCGTCGTCGTCGTCGTCGTCGTCGTCGTCGTCGTCGTCGTCGTCGTCGTCCTCCGCATTCCTCCTCGTGCTCGCCCTCGCTCTCTTCGTCCTCGTCCTTGTGCTTCCCTTTCTCCTCACTGTCCTCATGCTCCTCCTCGCTATCCTCACGTTCTCCACGCCGCCTTCGTCATCGCCTCCTCGTCGCCCTTGCCTTCCTTTTCCTTTCCTTTTTCCCATACGCCCATTGGACTGAAGCGGCGCTTCCCGTCCTTGTCCGACCAGGTTACCGCGCAGGGATGCAGAGGTTCCTCTTTGCCGTAGCCGCCGTTGCTGCTCACTGGAACCCAGCCCCTGCGCGCCGTTACCCTGCCCTGCCTCCCCTCAGTCGTTCTCCCCCCGCTCCTTGGGACCTGCGCGCGTCGCCCCGCCTCCGCGCTCCGTCTCCGGCCGGCCAGCTCGTGCCTTTTTGGTTTCTGTCTTTTCCCCGTCCAGTGATCGTGGAGCTCACTGATCCCTGGATCCTCCCCGCCCCCCCGCCTCCTCCTCCATCCTCCCTCCTCCTCCTCCCTCCTCCTCCTCCTCCTCCTCCTCCTCCTCCTCCTCCTCCTCCTGCTTCTGCTCCTCCTCCTCCTCCGCCTCCTCCTCCTCCTCCTCTTCCTCCCCCTCCTCCTGCTCCTGCTCCTGCTCCTCCTCCGCCTCCTCCTCCTCCTCTTCCTCCTCCTCCTCCCCCCTTCCTTCCCTCCTCTCTGTTTCAGGCCCTTCACCTCTCCTCGTGCCCCTCTTATTCGGACGCAGGAGCACCATGTAAGCTCCTCTCCTCGCTCCCACCGCCGATTCGCGCGTGGGCTCCCATCCTTCCCTCCGGCGATTCGTGCTCCCACCGACGATTCGTGCTCCTCCCCTCGCTCCCCACCGTGCTCCACTCTCGCGTGACATGGTTTTCACGCCCATGTGCAGTCCACTGTCGGGTCGGGCGAAAGGGGGGGATTGGGAAAGGGGGGGTTACGAAATTTGCTGCATGCAGCTGGTTTCGGCCTCACCGAGGGGCTCATTCCTCGATACATAGCCGCCTCCGGCGCCGGGAGGCGCCGGGAAAATCAGCTACGCGAGCTGATTCTCAAAACCCCCCTTTGCTATCCCCCCCTTTCGCCCGACCCGATCCTCGCTCCCCACCGTGCAGCGGTGGCCACCCCTCAGGATCGGTGCCTTGCCCTTGTCGTTCAGCATGGCGCCGTCGCCCCAGCGCGGGTTCGGTCTTTGGATCCGGTTCGTTCCTCTTGGCTGCCACGCCAGTATTTTCCCATCCTTTATTCCCGACCAGCAGGCATGGCAACATATAAAACGTGGTGCTCGGCGTCAGGACGCACAGGTACCCACCCGCTGCGAATCGCTGGACGCGGTGTGTGCCTGTCACCTGCTCACCGTTACCTGCTTACGGTTTTTCTCCTCCCACCGTCTTCCTCTGCCGTCTCAGTGTGCCATTTTTCCTCTCGGCAAGAGCCCAGCGACCCCCGTTCCTGCTGGAACCATGGCGTTGTCTGCGAGCTACTCGAAGTGGGACAAGCTCGTGGTCGAAGAGGACCATTCGGTGGCGCACTCATGGGGGGTGAGGTGAGGGCTGCGGACTGTTGACAAGGCAGGGCTCTCCTGCTTCGTCTTCTGAGGGGTCTTCCAACAGACCTCCGATTCCCATGAGGGCGGGGTTTCTTCAAAGGAGTCCTCTTTGAAGCGAGAGCTGCCGCCTTATAGGAGCGGGTTTTGGGGAGCGGCCCTCTATGAGGCCCCCTCTTTTATTCTTAGAGGGCCGCGTCCCCGCCGCACCCAACTCTGCGCGCCGCCGTGCCATGACCAGTGGGAGGACCCCATGAGTATGCCGGTGTGCTCGGAGATACCGTGGCAGCAGGTGACGCCCTTGATGAACAAGATGCTCCACGAGGAGTACGCCGCCGAGGATGCGGCGCTCGGGCCCGCCCCTACGAGGAGGGCCAGGACCGACCCCATGGCGCAGCCGCCTCGGCTGGTGTCGCCGCCCCCGTCGACGCCCGCACCCCCAGACATCTTCCGCTGTGGCTTTTCAATCTGCGGTTCCGACCCCCTCCCCTGGGGGTAGTTTTACGCCCCTGGCTTGTCGGCCATACGTAGCAGTGACCTTTTGCCAGAGCGACTTTCAGTGCGGACGCAGTGGGATCACCAGATGGCTAAACGTGACATGAGAGTACAGTCGGCCTGGATTAGTAGGTCGACCCTGCCAAGTCAAGTGTCCTGTGTCTCGCGACCCATGCTTTTTACATTCCTGCGGCAATGTGGCCCTCGGAAGGGTCTCGTGTCCTCTCGCGCGTCCTGTCCGATCGAGTCCGACTGTAGCACCTTGCGCGCTCTGGTCTGGCCTCCCCGCGGCTCCCGAAGGTCGCGCACTAGAGGTCGCTCTTGCCTGGGGTAACTCTCATGTGTAGCCGAGTTTATTGGGACGGCCGTGCAGCCGGCGCCGCCGACCCTGAAGGGTGGCGATGACGACGACGACGACGACGACGTGACGCTGACGCTCTGGAGCCCTTCTTGGGGCTCTCTAGGGAACCTGTTGGGCTCTGTTTGGGGACCTCTTGCGGGACTTCTCGGGAAGCTCCGTGGCCTTTTGGAGCCCGCTCGGAGCAGATCTCACTCTCACCTTGATGGGCCTCTTTTCCACCACCACCACAAGTTGGAGGGGAGAAGGAGGTGGAGGATGATGATGATGATGATGATGATGATGATGATGATGATGATGATGATGATGATGATGATGATGATGATGATGATGATGATGATGATGATGATGATGATGATGATGATGATGATGATGATGATGATGATGATGATGATGATGATGATGATGATGATGATGATGATGATGATGATGATGATGATGATGATGATGATGATGATGATGATGATGATGATGATGGATGATGAGGAGGAGGAGGAGGAGGAGGAGGAGGAGGAGGACGAAGAGGAGGAATATGAGGAGAGGAGGAGGAAGAGGAGGAGGAGGAAGAGGAGGAGAAGAGGAATAGGAGGAGGAGGAGGAGGAGGAGGAGGAGGAGGAGGAGGAGGAGGAGGAGTGGTGGTGGTGGGTAACAAGCCCATCACACCCGGGGCCACTCTCACCTGCAGCCACGCTTACTTTTGATCGCCCAGAGGCCGAAGTCGTGAACCATCGCCCTCGGTCCTCGGGGCCTCCCCGCGGCCCGCGAGAGTCG
This sequence comes from Prorocentrum cordatum, assembly GCA_963575745.1. Lineage (NCBI taxonomy): Eukaryota > Dinophyceae > Prorocentrales > Prorocentraceae > Prorocentrum > Prorocentrum cordatum. Next base: position 109,358 of record CAUYUJ010018419.1, read on the forward strand.
CGCACCAAATGTCTCTTGCCTGGGGCCGCTCAAGGAGGAGGAGGAGGAGCAGGAGGAGGAGGAGGAGGAGCAGGAGGAGGAGGGAGGAGGAGGAGGAGGAGGGGAGGAGGAGGAGGAGCAGGAGGAGGAGGAGGAGGAGGAGGAGGAGGAGGGAGGAGGAGGAGGAGGGGAGAGGAGGGGAGGAGGAGGAGGAGGGGGGGAGGGGAGGAGGAGGAGGAGGAGGAGCAGGAGGAGGAGGAGGCCCAGATAGCCCCGAAAGAGCCTCAGGACGGAGGGGAAGTAGGATCCTCCATTTTCGGCCTCTGGGGGCCCCGCCTTACCAGGCCCGGGGTCGGGGATCCGGGCCCAAGACCAGCAGCGTCCTGATAACGCTCCTCCTCCTGCTCCTCCTACTCCTCCTCGTCGTCGTCCTCCTCCTTCTCCTCCTCCTCCTCCTCCTACGGGCCCCAGGAGCGACGAAGAACAACAGTTAAGCTGCGCCGACATTTGCGCGCAGGCTGCCCGCGTAAGGTCGTGCGTGAGCGCCCTCGTTTCCAGCGCAGTGTGCCGCGCGTTGGCGGCCCGCGCGAGCTGCGACTGTACTCCGGGCCCCTGACGTCGTGGTTTTTTCACAGCGTCGACTCCCAGAGGTCTCGACCCATTCCCCAGGGCCGGTTTCTCGTCCCGTTTTTTTTTGAGGGCCCTGAGGCCCAGCGAGGGCCCCCTGGAGGCCGAGAGTGGCGAGAAGCGTCCGCCTCGGTTTTTGTCGCAGCGCGAGGGGGTCTGGGAAGGTCGCTACGGCATCTCACGTGAGACTCACTCCTGTTCGTCGCCCACTTCAGGCCCGAGGTGATCCTCCAGCTTCGGCCTCCATGGGGTCCTTCCTACGGGGCCCCGGGACCACCTCGACGCGACGCCTCGGGGCGAAGAGCAGGCCTGTCGGGGACGAGGCCGGGGCTATCTTTGGAGGGCCCGCGCTGACCGGCTTCTCGGCCAGAGTCGTTTTTGGATGGCCATGAGGCCCAGTGATTCAGGGCCCCCAGGGGAACCCCTCCCGCTCTGGTTTTGCAGGATTCGGGGGGGTCGGTGTCCTCTTGGAACCCTCCCAGGTTTCTCTTGGGCTCTCCAGAGGTTCAGGGGTTCACTCGGGTAACTCTTGGCCATTGAAAGCGGGAGCGGCCAAGAGAGGGGCGATGACTGGGAAGGGGTGGGTATCATGGCGTGGGCCATGATTTTTCCTCAGATGTCATGGCGCCTCTTCTTGTTCCCCTACGTCCCTGGCCCCCCCCGTGGGCCGCGCACGTGCCGCCGGCCATGCTTTGCGCCCCCCCCCCCCTCTTGGACGCCCCCCCTCATGGCCGCCCCCGATGAGAAGCTCAGGACGTCGCATGTCTGGGGGTTTTCTTCGCCCGCGCGGCCTGCGGCCGGGCCGCCGGGCGCCGCCGCGACCCCAGCGGCGCAGCGCCTGGCGCCGCAGGCGGCCGCGGCGCCGCCGCCCGGCCGAGCCCCGGAGCAGCTGGCGCCGCCGGCCCCGCTGGCGAACGCGGCGGCCAGGGGAGGAATCGATTACACGTAAGAGTGACCTTTCGCCGGAGTGACCTTTGGTGCGGGCCCAACGGGGTCCCCCGATCGCTGCACGCGCAGCGGTAGCAGCGGCTTGCCCCCCCCTCGTTTGGTCATTCTGTGTGCCCCCGGAAGTCGCGCACCAAAGGTCACTCTTGCCTAGGGTCACTCTTACGTGCAGCCAAAGGAAGACCCTCTCCAAGCAGTGGCGAAGCGTCCCGGCGCGCCGATGGCCCTACCAAGCCATGTTCTAAGAGCCTTGTGTGGTTTCCACGAACTGGTCTTAGAACGTTTCTGGCGGAGTCTGTCTTGCTTTAGCACATCGGGTTCATGTTCTAAGTTTTTTTCGATTTTTTGATGTTCTAATAATATTTCGTGGTAGGACTATAGGAATGCCGGGACGGTCGGTCCCTGCTCAACCTCTTCTCTCACCGAGCACGTTCCACTACTCGCACAGTGCCTACTCGCAAACGCTCGTCTATATTCGGGGAACGAACAATGACAAAAACATAAAAACTCGGAGGTCCGCGCGGATTTCTCGGTTCGGCGCTGGAGCCCCCTGGCGGCGCCTCCGGCGTCGCCCCTGGCGCGCTCCGCGCGCCAAGGAGGGGGGTTCAGCGCCGATCCGAGAATTCCGCGCGGACCTCCGAGTTTTTACGTTGATGTCATTGTCCGTTCCCCTATCTACAGCCAAGGTGCCCAAACTCAGAGGAGGAAAAGGTACCGATGCCGCTGCGCACTACTCAGCAAGCAACCCCCACCCAACCCGAGGGTCCCAGACTCTCCCAAGTTTCGGGTTTGGGGGTATACGGTTTCCATCGTGTGTTTCCTCACTGTTCTGGAGTGCTCCCCCAGCAGAAGTTGAAGATTTCAATTGTGGCTTCGGGGTGGGTTGGGGTAGTTTGGTAGGTAATCCTTACCCTGGCCTCGTTTTCCCTTGGATGGGCCTCCTGGGAGGCCCTCGTCGCCACCGCTGGATTCGCGTCGAAATTCTTGTCAGAACGCACCTCTGGACAGGTCTGGGGAGTAACAGTATGGGTACCTTTTGGTCTCCCCCGACATGAGGACCGCTTTGGGTTCGGAAAGGAGCTCGCGGTTCCTCGAGCTCTTCCGCGGCTGTTCCTCCTGCACTCCTCGTGCACCCGTGGGCGCTTCTGGGGCCAAAGAGGGGCCTCGCTCCTGATCTAGCGTTCCTCACAGTGGGGGCCCCGGGGTTTCTTGGGTCGCGATGGGTCTGCTGTGGAGAGCGCGGCGCTCCCGCACCAAAAATCAATGGACGTCCTGGGGTCTCAGGTTTGGGTTTCTTGCGGAAGGTCTCTTGCCTCAGCTTTTCCTTATGTTTTCGATAGGAAATCGAAGTTTAACTTGTGGAAAAAAGGGGCATCGTTCCTCATTTAGGGTTCCTTAGGTCATCGCGTCGACTGTACCACGCAAAAGCCCACGCCGGACTTCCTGGTATACGCTCCGTCCCCTGGGGCCGCAGGTGGGGTGGTGACGTCCTGGGGTCTCAGGTTTGGGTTTCTTGCGGAAGGTCTCTTGTGGCCGGGCCCCTATTTTTTGCCAGGGGGGGAACAACGCACACACAGATACAGTTCACCGTCGATTCCCCGGAAAATGCGGGAAAGTGTGGACAGTGGGAGGGAAGCCCAGGAAGTGTGGGAAGATGTGGACAGAGGACTGGCCTCCACTGTATTCAGCAGCAGCCGGCTGTACAGTCGTGGCGCTGAAGTATCGGGGAAACGTAACTTTAAACGGAGAAGGTTAAAGGCGAGATGTATATCGAGCATGCACCGCTGCCGTGCCTGGCTCAAGCCGGGCCCGGCCTAATATGTGATTGTGCCTCATTGAGGCGCACGACTTGTATCTGAGATCGGAAAATACCTTTTCCATTGACGATGCCCCTTCTATCCTTTACTCCAGATCCCATGCTTCGTCTTGCTCTCTTGCTCATGCGATATGAGCCAAAGCCTGGGATATGGGAGCGCCTAAGGCGGAACATATATCATGGCTTACCAGTGCGTTTTCGACTTGGTAGCGGAGCTGGCTACACTCTCGTGTGGCTGGCTCTCGCTCTGATTCCTGTAATCCACGGCACAACTTGGTGGACTACTACTACGGTGGAATACCATGTTGCGCCGGCTCTGCGAGGAGCGGAGCCAGTCCGCGATCGAGCTAGCGGGGCGACCCGCGAGCTCGAGACGCTCTCTCCTACTTCACTGCGCTACTTCACTCCCGACTTCCACCAGATGCCAATCGGCAACTCGATCGAGAACGTGGTCACCCTGCGGGGCTACCCGCAGCGGGGCCACCTGCATCCCGTGCCGGTCAGGCGCCTTACGGCTACTACGCCAGAGCCTGACAAACCACAGCCTAAACCAATCACCGAAGCCGAGATGCACATGCACTGGATTAAGATAACTATCTTCGGCATTCTATGGGTGATAATGGGATGTGCTGTGGGATACATGCGGCAGGGGATGGACGACACGCGTACTACCGGCCCTTCGTGGGACCCAGCCGGTACTACGCCTTTTCGCGGATACGTTCGCGAAGTACATGCATGGATAAACGTAACGAGCGGCAATATGACGCCACCTCAGCAAGCTGCAGCACTACAACGTGGCCTTCAAGGCCTTGCTCGTCGTATCGCCATGCAGGTCCCCTCCCAGATCATCAACTATGGTGTAACTGTCAACGGACAGCCAACGGATGCAGTTACTTATATACTGTACCTATTGAGCACCAAATTTGAAAATCTGGAAGATGAGCGCCAGCTCAACTCTGGCACTGCCCTTATCGACTTTCGCGTCGAAAGGGGCGAGCGAATCGACTCAGTGTTAGCTCGATTCGAGATGGCCCGTGACGAGGCTAACTCTGTTGGCTTTGTCATCCCCAACTTTCAGATCCTAACGCTGATCCTTTTCAGAGCGTTAGGCGTTGGCGCGTCACGAGCCCAACACCTGCTGGAGCCCTTTAATCATCAGATGCCCAGAACACAAGCAGACTATGACAGGCTGCTGACCAGGATGAGGAACTACGGACATGTTGCCGAGCGCTCTCCTGGCAACATTGCGGGTATCTTCACAGGGCACCACTCACATGCAGGTGTCTACGCCACGACTGCGGGGTCACCCGCTGGTCCTGGCGAGCCAAGTCCCTGGGCTGACCCAGCCGATATGCCCAACGAGGCCACTGCCTTCTTAGGGCAGACCGGCCAGGCATCGGCAGAGGCAGCTGAGGCGAACGCCTGGTCGAACTACACGCCAGGCGCCGCCTACACTGCAAGCCCGCCCTCGGGCACAACCCTCTGGGGCCAAGCGGAGTCATCCGCTCAAGGGTCCCAGCCACCCTCACCGTTTGAATCTGGCACTGACACAGATACCTCATCTGACGATGAGCACAATGGCATAGTCTCTGCTGGTAATGACTATCCAGCTGATGACACTCACCTTTCTGAACAACAAAGAGCGGAAGCCGCTTTTATGGCTTATCGCAAATCAAAACGCCGTTGGAGGCGCTTTATGAAGAAACCAGTCAGAAAAGTGAGACGTGCAGTACGCCGACATTTCAAACGATATGGAAAGGGTCGTGGCAAAGGGGGTCGCAGACGTCGTATGCATGGTAGGGGTATTACTGCTTTCCTCACGTCCTTAACTGATATAGTTTTTGAAGAAGTTCTTATCGGAGGCAAAGGTCGGGGTCACAGGCGGACCTCTGGTAAGGGAAAAGGGCGGAGGGGCAACCCTAGGGACGCTTCTGGCAATACTATGAAGTGTCATACATGCGGTAGTACAGAGCATTTGCGCGATCAATGCCCGAAAGGGAAAGGAAAGGGATCCGTACATTTGGCTCAAACTCTTTTATGGATGACATAGACTACATTGACTACGAGTTTTACGTCAATCCAGAAGCGGCTCCCGCCGCGGGCTCCTCCACGTACTACGTGATGGCCCGCTACGCTGATGTGACCGTAGCCCTGGAAGAGTACGCGGTGACCCTCTTCGACGAGTTCCACGGCTGGGACGAAGTCGACGAGGTCGCGTTCAATGCCTGGTTCGGTCTTCCAGCGGGGCCACCCGCCGACGACGAGATCTCCGAAGCTGAGACCGTCCCGGCGACCGAGGAGGAGCTCGCCGCCGCGCTGGCACCGCAGGTGATTGGCATGCCGTTGCTGCCAGATCTTCCGCGAGCTGGCTCGGAAGCGGGAGACGCTGATGACGAAATGCGGGGCCATCCCGCTTATTCTGACTCTGAAGAGGCCGAAGAGGACCATAAGGACATGCTCCAAGAGCAGGTCGCAGAAGCGATCCAGCTCCTGAGTGCGCCAGCACATCAGCAGATAACCATGAACGACCTGCTGTCGCGCCCAGGGGCCGCAAGGCTGCGTCCATACCTGGATTCGGACATGTCGGCACCTCAGATGCTGACAGCACTCCAGGTTCTAGCGGGGTCACCCGCCGAAGTGGCGCCAGCCGCAGCAGCGGGGCCACCCGCTTGGTCTATGGACGTATTCATGCAGGGCTGCGACCAGATGGACCTCAACGACCTCACGATGGAGCAGCTAAACGACATCGGGTACTTTCGAAGCCCGCATCAGCACTATTCATGGTCCAGGACAGCTCAGAGGACTCGGAGGACAGGCGCCATGCCAAGAAGAACAGACGACCATCGCCTCCCCGAGACTCAGAGCATGAAGATGAAAGGCCCATGGAACGTGGCAGTGCGTCAGCGGGGCCAGCCCGCAGGAGGAGCCGTTCAGCTCCACGACGCCCTACACATGATGCATCTGGCTACCCGTGCAGTACGGAGCACTCCGTAGGCGTATCCGCTCAGTACGTGCCGGAGTGGTACATCAATTGGTACCCCGGCTACTCGATGGACGTGATCCGCCACTGGTATTCTAAGGAGTACTGCACCAAAAGGGACGAATCTGGCATGATAATACGCACCAAGGGTGGCAAGACTACAACGCCAGAGGCTTGGGACAAAAGGGCTAAGAAACAGGAGATCATCAACGACCGCAAGACATACAGGAAACAAGTATGTCAATGCGAGCCCTTCAAAGGTCACATGCGCAGCTGTCCAATGGACCGCCCCTCCAGGAGCCCTCATCACGGTGAGGCCCCATGGAATTGGTCTCATGGAGATGACGCTGGCAACGTCCACGATCCTAACAAGAAGGTCCCTGGAGGAGGAAAGCGCATCACTGAAGCCGATCGCGTCCCTATGACCGAGGAGGTTGCTAACGCTGTCAGGGAAAATTGGGAACAGCTTCCCAATGACCATCGCCTCAAGGAATGGAACCGCCGATTCCATAAAGAGGCGGGGTCACCCGCAGAATCCAGCGGAGAAGCGGGGTCACCCGCAGACGCGGCGCCAGCTGCTGGGCCCGCGGACGAAGAGTGGATAGCTGTTGCATCTGCTGCCGGATCCGCCGCCGGTACTGACCAAACCGAACTGAATGAAGAATGGGCGGCGGAAGACGGCTCAGAGAATCCATTCCCTGATGGATGCGCTTGCTGGTACTACAGCTCCTCGGCGCAGAAGTGGTTTTGCACGAGGGCAATTCACCGCCACGAAAATGGCAAATACAAGCTGGCCATAAAAGGTACTGCCGACATCGACCAGATGAGGCAGATCATCCATGATCATGGCCAGCCAGAAGGCCCTCCTAAAGACCCTCCTGGTCCACAACCAGGCAAGGGCAGCAGACCGCCTCCAAGACCTGAAACCGACTCCTCGTCTTCACCGTCTCCTGCAAAGAGGCACCCTTCCAAGAGCCCCGAAGGCGCACAGGGGCGTGCGAAGGCCAGAGGGATCGCCAAGAAGGACGACCCTGAGCAGGGAGAGCCTACCGGCCCGTCCGTGACGGAGAGGAGGAAGGCTTTTGCTGGACCATCAACCCCGATGCCACCGGCTGCCCAAGGCGATGTCAAGGACGAAGTTCGCGATCAGCCTAAGGCAGCCTTCCGAGGTGACTGGACTCCAACTCTGCATCAGCCGCGCCTTGCACCACGACCAGGCTCGGCACGAATGAAAGCACAGCCGAAGCCCGAGGCTGGGGTGAGGTCGGTGCGGGCAGAGGCAGCCGCCAAAGCTAAGGAGGACAAGGGCTCTGCGGGGCCACCCGCTAAAGCGGCGCCAGCTGCAGCAGCGGGGACACCCGCAGAGGGCATTCTCTCAAGAGAAGAACGCTTCAGAGCCCTCAAAGAATTTGGCGACCGACAGAAAATAGCCGACGACGCGGTGGCTGACCAAGGTCACCCGCACCCTGGCGCGGGGTCATCCGCTGGAGCTGCCTCGGCAGCCGCAGGCTCTGCGGGGCCACCCGCTAAAGCGGCGCCAGCTGCAGCAGCGGGGCCACCCGCGCATCGGCAACCAGCGTCGTCTGTTCTCACGAACATCCCTCTGGGAGCCATTGAATAGTGGCAAGGCATCGAAGGCAATGGCCCGTGACGCACCATAAACCCACGAGTCACTCGAGACGATACAGATCGATGCGAGGTCAATAATTGCCCTGATCGTCGTAACTTCGAGTGCCGTAACGATTGGGAACGCGAACAACAAGCCGTGGGAAAGATGTTGCGGGACAGGCCGCCATTGCGCGTCGCGCAGCACAGGGCAGAGCTCATGAAGGTCATGGAGAAGTTTGACACTGATCCGACTCTGCCGCGCGATTGGCAAATGACCAAGGTGTCAATATGGTTCTCTACAGCCCTACGCCATAGTCCGTATTGGAAAGATGGATTCAGCCGACACTTCGAAAAGATTAACACTTTCGATCCATACGATGGCTGGGTTGTTGTTGACGATTTGCTGACAAACTGGACTGACAACGATCAGTGGAAAGGTTACCGGGACATGCATGATGTGCTGATCAAGGGCAACCCTCACTGTTCATACGTGTACTGGGTGTTGCTAAACTGCTGCGAGATGATCGACAATCATGGTATGCAGAAGGGCAGGCTCCAGATGAAGTGCGTCGAGGATAGCATGAAGCTGCCTCCCAGATTCCGACCAACGGCACGTAGGCCACAATACTTCATCAGAGCCACGAACGGCCATAGCAGCCCAGGCATCCACTGCCCCGAGTCGCTCTATAAGCCGATCACAACATGGATGAAGGAACCAGATGACCCAGTATACTTCATCCACGGGACACAGTGGGAACATGTCAAGGGCATCCTTGATAATGGCCTTTCATGCCTCGCACAGGACAACCCTAAGGGGCAGGGGGGGCGCCAATTCGTACACGGCTGCCCCTACCTCCCGGGTGACCCGAGGATTCAGTCGGGCATCCGTCCTGACTCTGAGGTGCTCATCTTCTGCAGCATCAGCAAGATGTTGTCCAGCGGCTTTTCTCTATGGAGGTCAGCGAATGACATCGTCATGACACGGGGCCACGACGGCCGCATACCGCCCGATCATATCCTCCAGATTGTGAGCATTGCAAAATATCGGGTCGGTGAAGCCTGGAGCAATCCGCTGGCTTATGACAAATCGCGGAGGCGGGGCCAACCCGCAGACAGGATTCGCACCGATGATTACCTGCCACTTAAATTATGTGACAGAACTCTGGGTGTGATGGAAGATCACGCCATGTACCTAAAGGGCTGGACTAAGACGGGCGGTCGCCCATTCAATCTGACCATGACCGAGCAAGATGTTGCTCCACGACCGTACCTCACACAGACAGTCCTCATGATACATGCCCAGGAAGACGAGGTCATGCCTGAGGCGGGGCCACCCGCAGGAGCGGGGACACCCGCGGCAGACACCTCGGATGGTTCATGGCAGCAAGTGGTCACGCCAGTAGCCGCGGTAGCATCTCCTTGGAGGCCGGACCAGCAGACATGGGTCCAGGCCCTCAACAGCTACCTGTCACCAGCCGACGTTTCTGGACTGACCGATCAGCTATATCGTGCTGACCCGTGGGCAGTGCATACAGGTGTCCAAGACGCACAGCAGAGGAACCTGCGCACTCCTGCGGGGCCACCAGGCGCCCTAGGACCGCAGCCACAACGCCCTCCGCAGCAGGCTGGAGGTGCGAGGTTTGTTCCTATGGGCGGCTCCGATGGTGGCTCGCCGTTCCGGACTCCGCCGTCTGAAACGAGCGAGAACAGCTTGTGGCAAAGACTCCAGGCGATTCGCGGGAATCCAGCACTCGCGGCAGCACTCCAAGCAACCACTCCCTTTGGCACTCCGAGGGGTAGTGAAGGAGGAGTGGCTGCGGGGTCACCCGCCGAGCGAACGCCTGCGGAGCCACCCGCTCAAGCGGGGCCACCCGCTGACGGACAGCAAGGTTCAGACTACGAACGTCGGGCAGCCAACTTAAGAGCACAGGCTACTTTTCTGCAGCAACAAGCTGATAGAGTGCCCAGCCTGTTGCGGAACCGCAACATAGATGTTACGAATCATGGCGACTTTCGACCTCTCTGGAGTTGGACTTCTGAAGATGCTCCAAATGCTGATCCCACGAATCCATATCGACAGGTGTTTATTCCAGGAATAGCATCACACCCGATATATGGATGGGACAATCACGGTCCAGCAGAGGCGCAGGCCATGGACGCGCCGATGTACCCGGAGTACTACGCGCAGATGAATAACACTCCTATGATTGCGGGGCCACCTGCGAACGAATACACTCGGAACCTAGCTAATGAGATGTTTCGTTTGCAGTTTACACGAGCGGTCGATGCGCAGTCTATGCCGCACTACGCCTACATGCCCACGCCGACGGACCCCGAGACCATAGTTCAGCCAGCTGGTCTCGCGGTGCCAGCCGCTATGGGCAGCATGCCAGACTACATCCGCGACGTGCACAACACGCAGCAAGCGATACTGGCATCCAGGCAGCAGGCTCGGGACAACACCAGGCTGCGCCAACAACGCGCGATCCAGAGAAGGATTGAGCGCGAGGCCCAAGCGGGGACACCCGCAGAAGCGGGGCCACCCGCTGAACGGCCAGACAGACGGCCGCCACCGACGCCATATCGGGAGGGCGAAACCACTTTCGAGCGCCAAGCTCGGACTCGCCCTGACGTGCCTGCTCCAGTCATTTCAGACTACAACTTCACTCAGTGCCCAATCTGCATGGACAACTACGAGATGGGCACTACAGTGTGGAGACTGGCGTGCGGGCACTTCTTTCACGACATATGCTGGGACCGTGTTGCACAGCAGCACGTCCGCAATCAGCGGCCAGGTGCGCCGAATGAGGCCCCCTGTGCCGTATGCCGTGGACCGGGCATAGTGATAGCACACTTCCCGTATGCTGGACAGCGCGACGCTGAGTCGGACCAAGCGCGCCAGCAGGAAAGGTACGTTGCAGATGCCCGAGAAATGCGTCGGTTACGCGAAGCAGTGGAGGCGCTGGAGGCTCGAGTCGCTCTGTCAGCGGAGCCATCCGCACGTGCCCCAGCTGCACAGGCATACCCCTGGCCAGCGCCAGAGCAAGGCATTCAGATGCCGACCCTGTCCACGCTCCGAGCGCAGGAGCCCCCAGCTGCGGGGCCACCCGCTGAAGCGGCTCCCGCCGCCCAAGCGGGGCCACCCGCAAACGGACCTCCAAACCCAGGTTTCTTGAGAACCATGGAGGCCAACATCAGGCGGAGTGGCAGGAGCGGAGGCGGGATTCGGAGGCCAACTGGATCAGCCAGGACCTCTCGAGTGGCAAGCCCGGTCAGCGCCAGAAGCCGGGCAAGCGCTGAGAGCGCAGAGGCAGCCCAGTTTCATTCCACGTTCATGATCGACACAGAGGGGCCGACCTACGCGCGTGACGATACTGACACGCTGCCACCAGGAGGCGAATGGATGTCCACGCTATCTGCAAACTATTGGGTCCTCCAGCAGGAACCGATTACTGTGGAGGAGCGCCGCCAGTACGAGCAGATGTGGTGCACCGAGCTGACCATGAGTCAATGGGTTCTTGAACAGCGCCTGTTGAGGGGTACACTCGGATCGCAGATCACGTACCACACCAACGACCACACTGGCGTACAGGTCGCTCTTGCAGCGCGCAATGGGACATTCTTTCCTGATGAAGGTGGTATGCCCTGTATCTCGTTCATGCTGGACATTGGTTCAAATGTGAACATCATTGGATCCAACACGGCGCGGACCTTCCAGGAGATAATGGCCAGGTACAACTACCGACCTGCCATCTGCACCCTGAGCAAGACCCTCTACATCAATGGTGTTGGGGAGGGCGCTGCGATATGTCGGAAGATGGGCAACTTCAAGATCGGGGTACAGTATGCCAACGAGGCAAGCCCCCGAATTGAGGAGTATGCCTCCAACATCGCAGAAGGCTCGGGTGCCAATCTCCCGGCCATCTGGGGCCTAGGAGCCATGGAGGCACGTGACACGATCATCGTGTTGAAGCCGGGCTACCAGAAGGTCATCTTTCCCAGCGGTGACTACACCCTGAAGCTGGGAAGAGGCGCCAAGGTCCTGAAGGCGAAGAAGACTCCCTCGGGACATCTCGCGATTCCCTGCGGGTTGTACGATGGGGCCAAGAGCCACGCGGTCACGAATACCTTCGCGATCCGCAGCAGTCGAGATGGCTACACCGAGACGGAGAACGAAGAGGACCCCGTCAGTGCGGGGCCACCCGCTGAAGCAACAGCGGGGCCACCCGCGACGGGACAGTCCGCGACCTTCACGACCGATGCGTACATCGTCGAGCCGTGCATCGACAAGCAGCTCCTGGAGGACACGACCCGTTTGATCGTGAACAGGACGCTGAACAGCTGGTGGGAGGGCCGACAGGGTCCCGAAGGGATTGGGCCACACATGAAGGCTGCCCTGAAGTCCAAGATCTTCTGGGCAGTCCAGGAGGCGGTGAGCAAATGGACACCTGAGGATCCAGCGGGGCCACCCGCGTCGCCACCACCACCACCAAGCTACACGGGCGGAGGTTCGTCGGACTCTGCGGGGCCAACCCGCGTGGAGAACGTGGGTCACGCTACGGATCGGACGGAATACTTTGACATTTCTGAAAACAATCCGCCGATTCTGTCTGCGAGCGTGGCCACACCAGCGACTCCTGCGGAGCCATCCGCTAACAGCATGCCTCCGAGCCAAGCGGCAACTTGGTCTCACGACCGCCGCTGACGGGGGCAGGCGGGCGCGCCGGCGGCGCTCGCTTGCGAAGAGAAGCCGAATACCGGCCTCCTCGCTACATACGTTGGCCGCGCTGAGGCCCGAGAGGAAAAATATCATTCAAAATGTCTTGTCATCGAAGATATTCGCACAGCTTGCGCTGAACTCCGAACCCGTGGCTATATATGTGACCGGATTACCCATAATGAGGTAATGACTTCAACTGGAACACAGTATTTGGGAAATTTGTTGGCAGGAGACTATAATATGTTGTGGGTGGCCACACCCTCTGATTGGTACGTTCGTGCTCCAGGAAAGAGGGCGGGACCACATTATCAACGTATACAACATCTCCTGATCAAAGCGCGTGCTCTGAGAATGCAGATTGTTATCCTGGGGCCACCCGGGTTTTTCTGGAAACAGGGTCCGATCAAAGATGTTATCGAAGATTTGAAGCTAAGCATTATACGAATGAGACTCTGTCATTTCGGTATCAAGTTTGACCGCTCCAGTAAATATCCCAGTGGTTCTTATATACAAGTTGCTACATCCTGTCCTCATATACAGATAAACTTATGGAGATGTACTTGTGGCTCACACAAAGAACATGATTTGGATTGGTATGGCCAAGATCAGCAACGTGCCGAGTTCCGGCATAAAACCCTGGCTATCATCATTGCACGCTTCCTTGATCAACTCAATAAAGCCAACATGATTAGGAATGAGCGGAGTGCGGTGCACCTCAGTGTGTGTACGCGCGTTGACAAAAAGGTAAGACACTACGTTCAATGTCCACAAAAGGGCCCTCAATGGGACCATGTTGTTCGTAGAGTCACGACCGACCTGGACACGAATAAGATCGTTCAAGATATCAAAATCCAGGATCAGCCGACTGGGTACAATTATGGAGCTCCATTACCTGATGGGGTTACAAACATCAGTACTCGGTTATACTGGGAGCCTCCGGCTCCAGTTCTTCACGGCGACGGTGAGTCGCGAAGGCCACGCCCAAAGCGTGTGACGATCGTCGATGACGATCGGTCTCCTCCCCCTTCGATTGAGCGCTGCCAAACGCGACCCACCAACTTTCCTGAAATTCCGCCATTTCCTGACTTAACAGCGGATCCTTCCGCAGCGGATCCCTCCGCAGCGGATCTCTCCGCGGAAACTGCGTTGCCCACGGATGCCAGGATAAAACAAAAAGAAAAGCAGAAAGCTGACAAAGAGGCTGGCATCAAACCGAAGAAAATCCCGAAGAAAGTGGAAGACGGCAACGACGACTGTGGAGAGGACCTCAAAGGGCTTGACTGCTCCACATATTTCAACGACGTTCCTCTTGATGACTCGGACTCGGACAGCGAATCAGAGGACATCTTCATGATGTTACCGGCGGGGCAACCCGCTGACTCACATGCTGATGTCTTCTCGATAGTCCAGTCACTATGCTACGGCAGAAACAATCAAGTGGACATGCTTGAATTATGTGGGGGCAAGGGTGGTATATCCATATTAGCCTTCAAGAGGGGACTCTCGTCGGGCGGGAACCTTGATAAGATATCTATGGTTGACCTTGGAAACTCGGAAGTACAAAGAGCAGTCCTTCACTACCTCAAGACTTGCTTTGTCAAGATCACGATTTTGCAGCCAAGCTGCAGAACTACTGGACTTCCTTCCTACTTCAATGCACAGGTCAATCATGATACGTGGCTTAAACACCACAAAGAGGACCTGCCTCATATCACGTTCTGTGGAACAGTCGCTCTATTACAAGACGACCTAAGACGTTTCTTTCTCAGGGAACAACCAATGGGCACGTGGGTGGATGAGATCCAGCCATGGAAGGAACTGGCACAACGCAAGGTCACTTGCCAAACGATTATTGATCAGTGCACGACTGGTCTCAAAGATTCGTTTGGACAATACATCCGCAAGCCAACACAGATGATGGCAAACAAAGAAGAGTTGTTGGCACCTTTCAGAGGCAAGCGTTGTCCAGGTAATCATGTGCACGCCAATGCTTGCAACAAAGAACTAGCAAGGGCGGCGCAGTATACCTACATAATGCAGTCACTGATCGTTGATGCGGTGCAAATCGCCAAAGATCTGTTTGCTTACGGTCGCGATCCATTCGCGAATCGCGAACGCAGTTACGCGTTCGTAACAAACAGTGCTGGCTACGACTTGGACGACCCAACAATCCAGAGACACCCAAACGGAGAAATCCGGCGACCACCACCTGGCGGTCTTGGGTGTCCTGGCTGCGTAGACAACAACTACAAACAATCACCAAGACACAGCAGGGATCCGAAGATGTGTCGATGGTATGATGTTGAACCATACTATTGGGACTGTCCAAGTTGTAAGAAGGAATATCAGAAGAGCAATCCTCACCATACCAAGATATCTGGCCAATGTAGATTCGCCGAAAAATGGAAGCTGCCAGATAACTTTGGTCAGCCGCGCCCAGCGGGGCAAGCCGCTCCTGCGGCGCCAGCCGCGGAAGCGGCTCCAGCCGCAAAAGCGGCGCCAGCCGCAAAAGCGGCGCCGGCCGCGAAAGCGCGCATGCGCGCGCCTAGGCCGCCACGGCCCGGTGAGGGCGATCCAACCGCAGGCGCCAGCAGCCATGACATTACCAGGGCCGAAGGGGCTCATGGTAACACCACTGGCGCTGGTAGCTCTGACGATCACCGCAGACTGCCACAAGTTGCAGCAAGGCGCGGACGCATGGAGGGAGGAGATCCTCCACCGCCGCCGCAGCCTCAAGCAGAGCCGAGGCCAAGGCCAAGGCTTCCTGATTGGACTCGCTTCGACGTTCAGCTCAGCCTTCAAAACCTGCGCAGCTTTGACCCAGCTGTAGTGCAGCGAGAACTCCGCAAACTCCACTTGAGATGGTTTCATGCCAAGGAACCAAAAATGCGGATGATTCTAACTAAGGTTGGTCTGGGTGAAACCCGTTTGAGTCTGATCAAAGGCATTTGCGACTCGTGTAGAGAATGTCGAGCCTGGGACAAACCAGGCAACACGGTGATGCCTTCTGTGTCACTGCCAGGACGTTTCAACGAGGAAGTCGAATGTGATCTTTTCTTTTACAAACAGGAACATATTGTTTTTCACATCATCGACCGTTGTATTCGCTGGGCAGCTGGCACAGAGATTCCTGATAAGACTATGCATACTGTTCTCGATGCCTATCACACAACTTGGATGCAACATGGCCCTGCTAAGATCCTATACTCCGATGGGGAAGGAGCGCTGAATAACGATACAGCAAAGGCCATCCTTAAATCCAAGGGAACAGAGCTTCGTATCCGAGCGCGTGGCCAACACGCCACGACTATCGAAGCTAGGAATGGCATCCTGCGACACCTCATACACGTGATGGGAGAAGAATTGAATAGATTGAATATTCCTCTGAATTTCACTCGTCTTTTACATGAAGCCTTGTTTGCCAGCAACGCATTTACCTTCTACAACGAAGTTTCTCCGTATAATGCGCTGTATGGCAGACAACCAGCTATGCTTCCCGATTTCCCTGTCTTGGATCATGATCAGTCCGCTGAATCATCAGATCACTCAAGGGAGGAGACAATCAGGAGGGTTAGTCTGGAGGCAATCACGCAGGCCACTGCGGTTGCCAAGACGAACAGGGCTCTCCGTACGAAGACTACTGCTACGGGTGAATTTCACTACAAAGAGGGAGATCTCGTGGACTATCATCGCCCGACCACCACGAAAGACGACTGGGGTGGATGGAGTGGTCCATACCCGGTCATCCGCAACGAACCTGACCGAGGTCAGGTCATCGTGAAGGTCGGCAGTCGCGAAGTGCGAGTACAGTATCCTGACACACGACATACGCTGTACATCGAAGCACTGATGGTCCGCGAGATAGGATCGGACAATACGGCCCTTCGGACAGTATTGGCCTTTATTGCCGGTCTGCCAGCGGGGAAACCCGCCATGACTTTCGGATATCTCCCAGCGAAACAGGGCCGGCTGCAGATGACTGCTGCGAGCCGGCTTTCGCCTAAGGTGCACTTGGCTCTTCAGTATCTCATTCGCAACTATTTTCGCATTGAAAACGTGGTTGCTGTACGACTTGCTAAGAGCCTGACTAAATTGCCTGCTGCACCATATGCAGACAGCTGTACACTAGTGCACTATGATAACGATGTGACCCCTGGCTTTCATTATTATGAAGCTGATGGCACTGCCTTGAATATCTATGACATCACAGGATCTACACACTCACGCATCATCCAGTGTCTTAAATCCAAGAAGCCGCCTGCTGGATTCGACCGAGACCTCACTAAGTTTGAGGAACTCGCTGATGGTCCACCACCAAGCGAGTCACCTCCAGCAGCTGCTCCTGAGCAGCCTCCTGCGGAGAACGATGGTCGGCTCCCGACCATCATAGAGGAAACAGAAGAAGATCTGGATGCCTTTGTCTTGAAGTCGTGGTATGCTGAACTGATGGATGACAGAACACTCCTTGAAGCTGACACAGAAGAAGTCATGCATACAGTTCCGACATACATGACAGACTCACAGTGCGTGTTGGTCTCTACGACCTGTGAAGATGTGCAAGGCCACTTGCCGGTGCGGGGTCACCCGCCAGGATACGACATGGACACTTCTTACTACGTTCCTTTGTGCTCCACGGATCCGGACAGCAAATATGATCTGGATTCCGACGAGCACGGGAAGTACATCGAGCTTTGCTTCGCAGCAGACATGTCCAAAGTCGTCCTGTCCGAGCAGCAACACCGATTGTTGGATGACAGCAGCGTCACAACTATGCGAGTATATGTTAGTGCTGCCTCCAAACGTGCCGTGGTCGTCAAGGAAGACGATCTACTCACGAAGGCCGACATTCAAGCGAATCCGGTCAAAGTTTCCAAAGCCCTTTACACAGAATTGAAGACTTGGCTTGACAACAAATGCTTCCAGATGACTGACTTGAGCAAAGCATCGAATATCATGACTTCGCGCTACGTATACAAATGGATGTTTGTCAAGAACGAGAAGGGCGAAATGGAACGGACGATCAGGTTACGCTTGGTACTCCGTGGCTTCATGGATATTGAAGCCTTCGATGTCGAATCCTTCTCTGGCACGGCAAGGAGGTCAAACCAGAGACTGCTCGCAAGTTCTGCTGCATGCAACAAAGCTTGGATCATCGCTTCCCTGGACATCAACATGGCTTTCCTGAAGGGACTGACCTATAGCGAGCTCGCCGCGGCAACGGGCGAGAAAGAGCGTGTGGTGTGCTTCGCACTACCCCCTGGGTCAGCAGCTGTCCTTCGCACGCTGCCAGGCTTTGAGTCATATGACGAATCAAAGCATTGTCTTCGGTGTCTGAAGCCGGGGACGGGCACGAAGGATGCTCCCAGGGCATTCTCGTTGAAGCTCAGGGTCCATCACTAGGAGCTTTGGACTACAGCCTACTTCATACGACGAAGAGTTCGAGATGAGCTCAAACCTCTTGACAGCCAAACACGTTGATGATATCAATATGACTGGGAAGGAAGATTCTATTGACAAGTATGTCAAGTGTGTTGAAGATACGTTTGGAAAGTGCAAACTGAACAAGCACACATACACAAACTGTGCCGTTCGGTACAACAAGACCGATGATGGGAGCGTCACTCTTGATCAGGACGAATACATCAAACAGCTTCGTCCTATCACACATCCAGAACTCACAGGCGCTGATCCTGAGAGCAAAGCGACAAAGACGATTTCTGACATGTTCGTCAGTCTTCGTGGTGCTCTAGCCTATGCGTTGATCACGCAGGTATGGCTGATGGTCTATGTTGTCTCACTACAACGTATCCAGGAACCGACAAACATCCAGGTACGACGACTGAACGCGGTTACCAGGAAATTGCAGGCAGGCCCGAAGAAGATAGTGTATCAAGCTATGACTCCAACAGGAGAGGTCGACCTGCATAGCGACTCTGGCTATCGTCGTCTCAACGGAGATGAAGACGACGAAGTCAAAGGTTACGGTATCCGCGGGGCTAACCTGCTGAGGCGTGGCCACACGCAAGCGGGGAAACCCGTCGTGCACCTGGTGGACGCATATTGCAAGTCTCATCGACTGCAGGTGCGTTCGAGCTACTCTGCGGAAACACTGGCAGCAGCCCACAACTTGGAAGACTGCTACCCGACCATTGTAACGCTCCACGAGCTACACTCGGGACCATTGACCCCCACACAGTTAAAGAACATATTGGAAATGGGTGGTCTATGTATCAAAGTCACTCTGACTATTGATGCCGAGTCTGTCTTCAAGTCTTTGTCTAGCAAAGATCTGAAGAAGCCCACAGAATGTACTCTGCTTGGGCACATTAGCTGGATCCGCCAGATGATGGAGCGCGGAATCGTTGAAAGCGTTCAATGGTGTGACACGCGGGATATGACTGCCGATGGTCATACCAAAGGTAGTATTGACCGCGCGTTGCTCCTACAAGTAATGGCCGGCCAGCAATCCTTCAAGCACGAGCTGAAGAAACATACTCCGTATAGGG
Organism: Prorocentrum cordatum; assembly: GCA_963575745.1. NCBI lineage: Eukaryota > Dinophyceae > Prorocentrales > Prorocentraceae > Prorocentrum > Prorocentrum cordatum. The sequence goes on from CAUYUJ010018419.1 coordinate 128,539, forward strand.
CGGGCAGGTCGTCTCAGGACGGCCCTGCCTCCCGAGCTAGCGGGGAAACCCGCATGCAGGTGCGCTCTAGTAGCGAGGAAACTCGCCGGTAGCGAGGCTACTCGCGCGCCCTTGCCTTGTAGGCAGCCGCCGTTGCCTAGCACTGTTTTTCCGTGTAATGTAGAAATGCGGTGCCTGCTCGTCTCCTCCCCCTCCGACTTTAAACGGAGAAGGTTAAAGGCGAGATGTATATCGAGCATGCACCGCTGCCGTGCCTGGCTCAAGCCGGGCCCGGCCTAATATGTGATTGTGCCTCATTGAGGCGCACGACTTGTATCTCAGATCGGAAAATACCTTTTCCATTGACGATGCCCCTTCTATCCTTTTCTCCAGATCCCATGCTTCGTCTTGCTCTCTTGCTCATGCGATATGAGCCAAAGCCTGGGATATGGGAGCGCCTAAGGCGGAACATATATCATGGCTTACCAGTGCGTTTTCGACTACGTAAGACTCGAGTAAGCCGGAACTCGGGTTTGCCGACGTTTCTTGGCGAGCTCGTCCTGGATGTTGACGGTCAGGCTTTTCGTGGTATGTTTGCAGCGGGAGCCCGCGTCGAATTTCAGACTGGGTCTCGCCATTTTCATTGATGGCCCCGAGGGGCCAACCCGAGTCCCCCGTACCCGAGTCTTACGTCTCCCCGAAATTTGCAGGTCCAGCTCGGGTTCGGAAGGGGCTCGCCGGTTCCTCGTGTTTGCTTGCGCTCCTGCGCAATTCTGCCAGGAGGCCCACCCCTCAGGCCTGGGACGAGGAAGGGGGCACTTTTCAAGACGAGAGGCAACGATAGGGGGCCACATGCGAACCTTACCCCTACCCCCCACGATTTCTGAGGGGGAGGGTGGGGTTCACTTCGTGCGGGAGCCCCCTAAACGACGAGGGAACGCCTCCAGAAAAGGGCTCGGCCGTTCCTCAGAAGTGCCGTTCTTGATCTGATTCGGTTGCAGTCCTTAGAGCGCTCGGCCCCCCAATGTGGTTCCTTTCCGTATTCAGCGTTCCTTCTGGCAGCGCCCCCGCTGTAGGCCCCCCAGATGGGGTCGGAGTACGCAGACATTTGGCGTCTCGACAGACATCGAGACGGAGCTGTCTTCCGCGGTTTTCGGCCCCTTCGGGCCCCTCCCGGGCCTCGGTCGGGGCTGTCGAACAGCGACTCGGGAGGGACGCCCGCCCCGGGGGGAAGTGGTCGAGGGGCCAGGGGCTCCAGTCTCGAACAAGTCGAGGCTCCGCATGTCTGAGTAGACTGGGTCGGAGGATCGCGCCGCATCGCCGATGCAGCGCCGACGTCGCCGATGCTTCGCCGATGCTTCGCCGATGCCTCGCCAGAGCATCGGCGATGCAATGGCGATGCAATGGCGATACATCGGCGACGTCGGCGGTGCAACGGTGACGCGAGCGCGGAGAAAGTGAGGCTCCACCTCGAGCACGTCTGGGGCATCGTTACACATTCGACCAAACAACAAAATCGACACCACCCCACCTGCGGCCCTCCATGCCGCGCTACGGCCCATCGGGCGCCGTAGCGTGCACCGCGCAGAAGCCCACGCCAGACTTCCGGGTATACGCTCCGTCCCCTGGGGCCGCAGGTGGGGTGGTGTCGTCTTCTTCCTGATCCACGAGTTCCGACCTGAGCTCGAGACCCGAGCTTCCTGCGGCACGTCCCGAGCTCGGTCGATCCGCGTGGGCCCAGGGGCCCGAAGCCTGACGAAACGCCTGGCTCGAAGAAAAAGATTGAGACGCCAGGATCTCGGCCTGGGTCGGGCGGGGCCAGGACGAGGCTCGTGGCATCGCTCGGACGCGTACATTTTTCCTTCGGCGAGGGCCATCGAGGAGCATCCTTGATCATTTGGCGAAAAACCACGCACGAAACCGAAAAAAACACAAAAAAACAGGGAATGGACGTCCGAGCGATGGCGAGGGCTGAGTGCGTCCCAGAGCGTTCCGGAGCCTTCTGAGAAGGCCGCGGCGCCCGAGACATCCGCCAGAGCCGCCAGACTTCAGAGATTCACGACTTGTCCTCGCCCGCTTGTATTCTCGTCTTGGCTTCGCCCTACGTCTTCTGGTCACCCCAGATGAGCGACACAAGAAAACGGGGTCGTCTGCGCCGACATTGGCGCGTAAGCTGCCCGCATAAGCTCGCGCGTAAGCGCCCTCGTTTCCAGCGTAGCGTGCCGCGCTGGCGGCCCGCGTAAGCCGCCGCGTAGGGTCCCCATGCCATCTCGCGTAAGGCCCTGCCGTTTCCAGGGCCCACCACGTCCCCTCCTTCTTTTAACCTCGTCCTGGCTTTCAGTCGGGCATATCCCTCTACAGGAGGAATCTGCAAAAATAGTCAGAAAATAGTATAGGGACGATTTTTTGATTACCTTTGGACCATTTCCAGCATTTTTGGGCTATCTTCTATTTTTCCTCAAAGCTCCGCCCGTAGGGGGACATGCCCGACCTAATCCTGGCTTCGTCTTGGAGGGTCAGTTTTTCGGAGCCTCCGCAGGCGGTGGACATGGATCTATTCGGGCCCCCCGGGGCCGAAGTAGATCCACATCCGCCGCCCGCTGGGGCTCCAGGGCGTCGGTCCCCGGCGGTGGATGTGGAGAACTCCCCGCCTCGCACTTCGTGGCCCCGTTGTGCAGCCCTCCGTGGCCCCTTACCTGCCCTTCGTGGTCCCATGCAGTGTGTGCCCCTCGTGTCCCCCGCTCGCTCGCGCCCGCCGTGGCCCCATCTGTGCGTGCGCCTCGTGGCCCCGCTGCCCCCCGGGCGAGGGTGAGGAGGAGGAGGAGGAGGAGGAGGAGGAGGAGGAGGAGGAGGAGGAGGAGGAGGAGGAGGAGGAGGGAGGCGGAGGAGGAGGAGGAGGAGGAGGAGGAGGAGGAGGAGCCCGCTGCCCCCCTGTCGGGGGCCCCCTCGCGGCCCCTTCGCGGGCCCCTCCCCGCCCAGGCGCGCGGGCCCCCGGGGGCGCGCGCCCGGGCCCTCAAGGGGGCGGGCAACGCCGCGCTGCGCCGGGGGAGGCTGCTGGCCGCCCTGGACGCCTGGAGGGAGGCCGAGGACCTCGGGGGCGCGGGCCGCGGCGCGCTCGGCGCGGCGGCGAAGGCTCGCGTTCAGAGGCGGGCCTCTCCTCCTGGCCCAGGAGGAGGAGGAGGAGGAGGAGGAGGAGGAGGAGGAGGAGGAGGAGGAGGAGGAGGAGGAGGAGGACAGCTGCCGCCCTAAGTTTGCGCATCGTCAAAAAGAGGGGGAGGAGGGGGATGAGGAGGAGGAGGAGGAGGAGGAGGAGGAGGAGGCATTATGGCTCCTCCCCCAGGGGCGTGCCGTTTTGCAATCCCTGGACTTCTTGTGAGGGTCGGGGGCGGCGTCGGGGTGGTGTGGTGTACCCCTGTTTCCCCGTCTGCCCCGGGGAAGCAGCGCAACATGTACACACCAGGATCCCGTATTCACCAGACTCCGCGTTCCTGTTGCGAATTTCAGCGCAGGGTCGGGAAAAGCGTCGGTGTCTATAGAGTTCGTTTCCCTAGAAAAGGTGCCGATACCGCTACCCTTCGCCCGTTTTCCCCTTTTTTCGGCCTCCTCGGAGGCTCTCTTTGTCACCGCTGGATTCGCCTCGAAATCATGGTCAGAACGCACCCCGGGAGAGGTCCGGGGAGTAGCGGTATCGGTACCTTGTGGTTTCCCCACGTGTGGTGTCGACGCAGCACGCGCAGGTCGTTCTGGCTGGAGACATGCCGCATAACGATTCAGGGGTCTCGAGACGGGGGTCAGTGCGAACGGGGGTCAGCCAGAGCGCCCGATCTTGCGAGGTCCTGCAGGGCCAGGGTTGCACTGGACCGTGTGTGTGTGTGTGTGTGTGTGTGTGTGTGTGTGTGTGTGTGTGTGTGTGTGTGTGTGTGTGTGTGTGTGTGTGTGTGTGTGTGTGTGTGTGTGTGTGTGTGTGTGTGTGTGTGTGTGTGTGTGTGTGTGTGTGTGTGTGTGTGTGTGTGTGTGTGTGTGTGTGTGTGTGTGTGTGTGTGTGTGTGTGTGTGTGTGTGTGTGTGTGTGTGTGTGTGTGTGTGTGTGCAGGATCCTGCGGGATCTTGCAGGGTCCTTCGCATTGGCCCAGGTTTGGGTGCAGGATCTTGCAGGTTTCTGCAGGGCATGGCAAACCCTGGTTTGGATTGACCCAGGTCAGAAGATCCCTGGACGATGACGCGTTTGGGCCGGATGTTTGGGCCTGCTCCTGTGGGTCCCACCGACGCTGGGGCATCGGGTGTCGGACACCCCCGCAGGGGTTCTCTCCGCTGCAGGCATTCTTTGGATTCTGAACCCCTGCCAGTTTTTCAGCAGTGTGACCTGCAGTAGGGTTCACATGAGCCCCAAGATCTGGGCATTGCAATGTTTTCACACTGGGAGTTTTCACCCGTCTGCGGGCCTCGGGATTATCGCAGATCTTTCCAGCTCGAAACATGCCGCCTAAGGATGGCGTTTCGTGATTTCAGTCACGCAAGCATCCGATGTAGTGAAGCCGTCAAGACGGATCATTTCGTTGTTTTCGGCCTTTGGAGCCCAATGTTTACACACTGGGAGTTTTCACTCGTCTGGGGGCCTCGGGATTATCACAGATCGTTCCAGCTCGAAACATGCCGCCTAAGGATGGGTTGTCGTGATTTTTGTCACGCAACTCTCCAATGCAGTGAAGCCGTCAAGACGGACCGTTGCGTTGTTTCCGGCCTCTGGAGCCCGTCACCGGGCCCAAAATTGCTCTGGATGGACAGCCGGTCCCCTGGGAGGCTCGAGGCTTCGGGAACGCCGCGGTCAGACGGTCAGGACAGAGGATCATTGGGAACTCGTCCTCGGGAGTCCTGGGAAGGCCCAGGTGGCCTCCAGAGTACGGTTCGCGAGGCCCAGAGGCCCCCGGAGGAGCTGGGGGCACCTGGGCCAGGACCACTTCTAGCAACACCCGAGTTTTTTTTTTTTTTTTGTGTGTGTGTGTGTGTGTGTCCTCCTCCTCCTCCCTCCTCCCTCCTCCCTCCTCCCTCCCTCCTCCCTCCTCCTCCTCCCTCCTCCTCCCTCCTCCTCCTCCCTCCTCCTCCTCCTCCTCCTCCTCCTCCTCCTCCTCCTCCTCCTCCTCCTCCTCCTCCTCCTCCTCCCTCCTCCTATCCTGCTCCTCCTCTCCTCCTCCTCCTCTCCCTCCTCCTCCTCCTCCTCCCTCCTCCTCCTCCTCCCTCCCTCCTCCTCGTCCTGCTCCTCGTCCTCCTTCTCTCCTCCTCCTCCTCCTCTCTCCTCCTTCTCCTCCTCCTCCTCCTCCTCTCCTTCTCCTTCCTCCTCCTCCTCCTCCTTCTCTTCCTCCTCCTTCTGATGCTCCTCCTCCTTCTCCTTCTCCTCTTCCTTCTCCTAGCACCCGCACCCGATACCCTCCCCTGTTCCTTCCAGGCCGTCCCAGCTCAGAAGGCGCCTTCTCCTGCAGTCGGAGATCCAGGGTGTGCGCCTGCACCGATCTTGGTCGGGCCAGGCCGTGGGGCTCAGGTCTCGAGCAGTGGCGAAGCGTCCCGGCTCGCTTACAGGCCCACCAAAGAATGTTCTAAGAACCCTTTGTGGTCTACAGGAGCTGTTATCAGGACATATCTGGCTGAGGCTGCCTTGATTCAATGCATCGGCGTTATGTTCGAAAGAACATTGGTTTGTCATTCGAACACTGTCTTGTTCTAAGGAGATGTCGTGGTAGGCCTGTAGAAATGCCGGGACGGCCGATCCCTAATCGGAGGTCGGGCCTGCCAGGCATCGGTGTACGGTAGGTTCGCGTCGAGTTGACGCGGCAGCGACCTCGGCGCGGGCGTTCAAGGTTGGATGCCGCCAGCTGCCCATAATCGGCCAATATGGAAGGATCGGGCGATCGGCACGCCGCCCATCGTTCAAGGTTGAAGGATCCACGTGGTGGCAGAGACCAACGCCGGGGTCGTCACGACAAGAACCTGCCGTGGGTGTCTAGGTCGGCACCCTCCCAGAGGAGCTGGCGCTGGAGTCCGGCGACCCCGAGCTGTGGGCCGCTTGCCGCTCGAACGCAGTACTCGGGGAGCTGCGGCGGGGGGAATTCGCCGCGGCCGAGCCTGAAGAAGAAACAGCTGCATAATTACAGTGGAGGCCCCTGCCAAGAAACACCCTGCTTGCCTCCAGGGTGCCCTGGTTTTCCTGGGTTTCGGTGGCTTTGCTGTGGAAGGCGTGACGTTCCCACACCAAGAACAGATGGACGTCCTGGGGTCTCAGGGTTGGGTTTCCTTTGGAAGGTTTCTTGTGGACGGTCCTCCGCTGTACACAGAAAGTTCTGAGGTTTTCCGCACGGATTCTTCGGATCGGCGTTGGGAACCTCCCTCCCCGGCGTTTGGATCGGCGTTGGGATTCTTTGGCGGGCCGCCGGAGGCGCCGTCGGGGGGAGGGGGGGCGGCGCCAAGCTACGAAATCCGCGGGGGCTTCCGAAACCGTATTTTTCGAAGAAGCAGCGCCAGAAACATAAACTTCTGGCGCTCCGCGCGGACTTCCTGGATCTGCGCTGGACCCCCCTTCCTGGCGCGAGGAGCGCGCCGGGGGCGGCGCCGGAGGCGCCGCCGGGGGGTGCACAGCGCAGATCCACGCAATCCGCGCGGAGCGCCAAAAGTTTATGTTTATGGCGTGTGTTTTATTTGTTAATTTGTCTGTCTGTTTGTTTGTTTGTTTGTTTGTTTGTTTGTTTGCGTGTGTGTATATATATGTGTAAATGTTGTACGCAGCTTTCTCTTCTTCCACGAGCAGCTGGCGACGGAGCTCCTGGAGAGGTTCCCCAGGCACGAGAAGGGCCTCTACCGGCGAGGGCTGGCGCGCGAGTCCCTCGGGGACGTGCGCCGCGCCCGGCAGGACTTTGCGCGGGCCGTCGGCGTGAACTTCATGAACGCAGAGGCCCAGGAGCCGCGGACGTGAGCGTCGTGGAGCCGATCTCTATTCGGGGGTGGACAGACCTCCTACCGTTGTACAAACGGCACCTCTATTCGGGTGGGCGAATTCGGCACGCGGTTGTACAAACGTCTGCCCCACCCAGGGCCCGAACAAATGACAGGGGGCGCCGCCTGCCGAGGTCATCGAAGGATCGATCCCCCAGGCGGTGGTCATGGCTGAGCGCTCCTCGGCGGCGCGCCCGCGGGGTCTCCGTAAACAGTTTCTCTCGACGCGTGTTTTTTTCCATTAACTGTCGGGGGTGGACAGACCTCCTACCCTGACACGTCGAACAAGGAATTTGCCGTTTTCGGTTCGCGAGAGGGCGTCGCGGCCGTCGTTTTTGCGGGTCCAGGTCCGTCGGTTTCGGTCCCAGGTCGTTTTCACTAAGGGGAGGTCTACGAAAGGGAGGTTTGTCCAACGCCGATCTATCCCCACCTGGCGTCGCCTTGGTTCCCATAGGGCGAGTTACCTCCCAGATGGGATCTACGATCCAGGGTGGCTTCCCCCTCTTTTCTCCCGCAGTGCATACGGGTTCGAGCGCACCCCCCCCCGCGCTGGATGGGTACGCCAGTGAGCCTCGCAAAGGCTTCGCGAACGGGTCGCTCCCCCCCCCTCCTGTGGTCGTGGCCCTGTGGGCGCGGCGTGGTGGAGGGTGCCGGTGCTTCCCCCGCTCCTCCCTCAGGGTGTGGGATGGTTCGTCGTCGTCGCCGTCGTTGGTCGTCGTTGTCGTCGTCGTCGTCGCCGGCGGCGGCGGCGACGGCGGCATCGGCGTCGGCGTCGGAGTCGGCGTCGGTGTCAGCGTCCGTCGGCGGCGTCGGCGTCCGTCGGCTGCGTCGTCCCCCTCCAACCCATCTGGGGGGTGGGGGGGGGGCCTGTGGAACCCTGGGGCCCATCTCATCGGGGGGGCCTGTAAACCCTCGACCGGGGATCATTTATGCGGTTCCTGTCGGGTTTCGCAGGGTAGATCCCCAACGGGGGGTGGGCTGAGATACAGCGGCCCGGTGGGGATGGGGATCTGTTCAACGATCTTGAGGGCGGCCTGTATGCACCGTGCCGCGTTGGCGTCTCTCGAGGCGTCGTCGATCTTCGATCCAGGAATGGTGCGGTGCGTAGTTTGCTCGGCCCTCGGGGCAGAACGGAGCGATGCACCGTGCCGACTTGGAGCGAGGCGGGAAGAAAGTCCAAACGTGGCACGGGGCATGAGTCGGACGGGGCTCGGACGAGGATAACTCCGTTCCAGAGCAGTTCGGAACGCTCTCAGATCGTTCCGGAACGCTCTGCGAGGGTCGCGGCGCCCGAGACACCTTCCAGAGCTGCAGGGCCTCAGAGATTCTCCATTTACAGTGGAGACCCATGCCAAGAAACATCCTGCTCGCCTCCAGAGTGCCTTGGGTTTCTTGCGTTTCGATGGTTTTGCCATGGGAAGCGTGACGCTCCCACACCAAACATCAGTGGACGTCCTGGGGTCTCAGGGTTGGGTTTCTTGCGGAGGTTTTCTTGTGGTCGGGCCCCTATCCCTGACCTTCCAGAGAGCTATTTTTTAGCACTGGAAACCTAAAACCTAAAAAACGAGACGAAACAGCCTAAAACCAAGACGTAAAATAGCCCTGGGACAGGTTTTTACGTCGGGTGCTATCTTTTAGCCCTCCTGGAAGGTCAGGGATTGCATCCTCGGCCCGCTCGTTCTCCTCGTCCTGGCTCCGTCTGAGCCGCGGGCCGTTCGCGCGCAGGAGGCGCTGTCCCGGGTGGGCGGCGGCCGCGCAGCGCCCGAGGGCGACGAGACCGGGCCTCGTGCCGCAGAGACAAAGGGCGGGCGGCGGGCCGAGGGCAGGGGGCGGCGCCGCCATCGCCCGCCCTCCCCCGTCGTCCTCCTCCCCCTCCTCCTGCTCCTCCTCCTGCTCCTCCTCCTCCTCCTCCCTCCTCCCTCCTCCCTCATCCCTCCTCCCTCGTCCTCCCCCCCTCCCTCTTCCCTCTTCCCTCCTCCCTCTTCAACCCTCCTCCCTCCTCCTCCTTTTCCTCCTCCCTCATCCCTCCTCCCTCCTCCTCCCCCCTCCTCCCTCCTTCCTCCTCCCCTCCTCCCTCCTCCGTCCTCCTCCGTCCTCCTCCTCCTCCTCCCCCTCCTCAGCCTCCTCATCCTCCTCCTCCTCCTCCTCCTCCTCCCCCCTCCTCCTACATCCTCTCCTCCTCCTCCCCTCCTCCTCCGCTCCTCCTCCCTCTCTCCTCCCACCTCCCTCCTTCTCCCCATCTTCTCCCTCCTCCCTCCTCCTCCTCCTCCTCCTCCTCCTCCTCCTCCTCCTCCTCCTCCTCCTCCGCCTCCTCCTCCTCCTTCTCCTCCGCCTCCGCTCTCCTCCCGCCCGCCCGCCCGCCCTGCCGCAGGCCCCGTGCTCCCTGGCCCAGCCGCGGGCCGCCCGTTCGAGGCACGCGGGTGCTTCGACCTTCCCCTCGGTGCCAGGAAGGCTGCCCTGGCCTTCGGGCTTCGTCGTGCACTGGTGCTAAGTCGGGCACGTCCCCCTACAGGAGGGACATTCAAAAAGAGTAAACACTAGTATGTGGCCGACTTTCATATTATCTGTTGTGTAATATTTTCTCTTTCGTCCAACATCCGCCTTTAGGGGGACATGCCCGACCTAGCACTGGTGCCAGGGGGAGGGCCTACGGCGCTTGCGCGCCTCCTTCCCGCCTCTCTGGATCCTGCGGCCTCTCGCCTCCCGCTCGCTCGCCCGCCCGCCCGCCCTCCCCTCCCTCCCTCCCACCTCCTCCTTCGTTTGGGGCTCAATGACTTCTGCCGTCCCTCGACTCGCGCAGCCACGATTTGCTCCAGATGTCCTTGGAGATGTCTTGGAGTTACCTCGATTGATCTCGATTTACTTGGATTGCCGGGGTTTCCTTGGACGGATCCCACCTCCTCTTCCGCCACAATAAGTTATATACACAGGCGCCCTCAAGTGCATTGTTCCTTGGCCTCGGGGGGGGCGGTGTATATCCGTAAGGACGTCGCCTTCTGCCGCCGCCCCCTCCCTCTCTCGGAGAATGGAGTATACAAGACCTATGTTTGAGGCCTCGGCGCCGTCGTGAAGCAGCGTCGGAACTCCGAACGGGGGCCGCCGTCTTAGGCCCCTCTTGAACTGTTTTGGGACGCTCTTGAGAGCCTCTCGGGCCGTCTTGGGGCGTTATTGTGTGGCCTCTTGGGGGCGTCTTGGAGCGTCGGGAGCCCGCAAAGGCGAGCGTGCCCAAGTCCATCAGAAACCTACTCTCGGGGACCTCTTGGGAGCCTCCTGGGCTGCTTGAAACCATCCTGGGCGCCTTGGAGCACTCTTGGGCTGTCCTGGAGGCCGCTTGTACCATCTTTGCGGCATTTTATGAAGGATTGTGCCCTCGAAAGCACGAATACTGAGTACTTGCGCATGTTCATGATTTCGGGGACTCCGAGGAACGCGTAATTCACATGGGATCGTGGCTTCGAGGATGCAGATCTTGTATGATTTACAAGGGATGATGGCCTAGGAGGCGCCATCATTGAATGATGTATGATGAATTTTGGTCCAGAGCGCGACCACATCGTAATTTGAGAGGGTTATGGCTTGGGAGACGCGAATATTGACGAGGGAATATGGCCTCGGGGGCGCGAACATGGAGTAATCCACGCGCAAGGGATTCTTGTTTCGAGGGCGCGAATCTCATGTTTTTTTTTTGCGTGTCCCAGGACCCCCCAGAAATTCTGAGAACCCCCCCAGGTGAAGGTAACCACGCCCATTCTCGGCCCCCCCCCTCGCGCGGACTACCACGCCACAGCAGGGAGCATAACACAGAGTTGCAACATCGGAGGCTGGAGACTGGACCTGGAGCAGGGGGCAGCAGGCCCAAGCCGTGGAGCCTGATGGCCCCGCAAGGGGGGCCAGCGGATGTCGCCACCGAGACACCGCCGCCCTCCCTGCAGGTGCACGCAAGACTCGTCGGAGGGCGTCACCCACGCCGATCCTCACTGCCGCAAGTGTTCTGCAGAGGTTCCTCATCATCCTTGCTCTTCCTCGTTCTCCTCCTCATCGTGCCTGGCACTTCTGCGCATCTCGAAGAAGAGAACGCGGCATACACATAAACTTGTGGCGCTTCGCGCGGAATTTCTGCCTCCGGCGCCGCCCTTGGCGCGCTCCGCGCGCCAGGGAGGGGTGTCCAGCGCAGATCCAAGAGATCCCTTGGGAGCGCCAACATTTTATGTTTATGCCGTTTTTTCCTTCCAGCGTCAGGCTGAACCTCGGGAGATGCAGACGGCCTCAGAGTCGCCTCAGGGTACACCCTTGCTCCGGGGAGTCGGTGTGCTCGAAGAATCGCCTGGTATCGTCTGGAGGTGCTCTTCTGGCGCCCGATTTGTTTTTCGAGAGGCTTCTTCCGTGTATCTCCTATTCGCCGAGTGATACGTCTTCGCGCGTTTTCTTTAGCACTGCTGCCTTGAAGAAGCCCCTCTGCTCCATTTTATATCGCCCATGTCATGAGCTCTGAGTCGGGTATAGCGTGCCACTTTCCTCTCGTGGGCCTCGGGTGTCAGGTCGGAGCCGACTCGGCACCTTGATTTCGGAGCCCACTCCTCGGGGCCTCGGCATTTTCAATCGCCGTGTTTCAGCAGTTTCGAGTGCGATGTAGATCTGGTTTGTCTGTAGGTCTGACCTTTCTTCTCATCCTCAGCATCGTCCTCATATTCATTCTTGACGCTTCGCGCATCACCACAACCTGCCCATCCAGAAGCGATGCCCAGGAGAGTCGTCTTGAGAACGGACGAGAATAACAAATACTGGAATCGAGGTTGCAGCAGTCGAGGAGCTTCTTGGGGGCCTCTTGGAGTCATGTTGGGTCCCTCTCGCGATTAGCTGCTTGGACTTTGAGGACCTCTTGAGGGGAAGCCTCTTGCCTCTTGGTGGCATCCTGGAAGCCATCGGTCGAACATGGAATGGCCCATAATTGCCCCCCACTTGGAGTCCGGCAAATCGCTTCTTAAGGCCCGCTTGGGACGCTCTTGGGGCTCTCTTTGGAGTTGTTGGGGTCGTGTCGCAGCCACTAAAGACCTCCCTTCAGGCTCTCTTCGGCCATCTAGGAGCCGTCTTAAGGCTTCGGAAGCCCATCGGAAGCGAAACGGCGATGCAGCAACGATACTTTTGCTTGGAGGGATTTCGGCATCTTGGCGGAATCCTTCGGGATACCCTGTAGCCACGTGGAGCCGTCTTTGGGCTTCTTCGAGGCATGCTGGCGGCCATCTTGAATAGTTTTGGTTTATGATGTGCCAACTTTGAGGCCATGTCGGGCTATCCAGGGTCATCGTAGAGCTATCCAGAAGCCAGAGCGGACCCTCTGCCACCTCCCGCGCCCAACCTCCCGCCCAGACCCAGGACGGCATGTCTGTTCACAACGTCGACGCTCAGAGGTCTCGACTCCTTCCCTGGGACCGGCTTTTCCTCCCGAGCAGTCATTTGATTGTCCCGGGGCCCCGCGATGGCCCCCAGAGGCAGAAGCTTGCACAAACCCTCCCGTCGTAGTTGTTGTTACGACGCGAGGGTCCGTGTCTGGGGCTGTCCTGGGAGGGGCGCGGCTCCCGCCAGGAGGCGGCGCTGGCGCTGGAGGGGGTCGCCGTGCTCCCCGAGGCGGGGGACAACTGCGCGATCCTCAGGCGCAGGTGCGGGCGGCTGGGGGGTCTCCTGCCGGTACTCAAGGGCGCCCTCGAGGGCGCGAAGTTATTCGCGCTTCGCGCTTCGCGGTTCGGCTCCGATTCCTCCTCGTTCTCCTCTTCTCCCCTGGGAGGCGGCGCGAGAGCGCGAAGTGTATTCGCACTTCGCGCCTCGCGCAGCGCGAAGCGCGAATTTGGGAGCCCTTGTGTACTGCTGCGCGGAGGAGAAGGAGAAGAAGAAGAAGGACGTGTCAGAGGAGGAGAAGGAGCAGCAGGAGTGCCACAGCAGGGCGACGCACCGATACCACTACCCTTGCCTTGTGTTCGCCTTTTGGGGCTTCTGGGATGTCCTCGTCGCCACGGTTGGATTCGCCTCGAAACTTTTGTCGAAACGCACCCCTGAAAAGGTCTGGGTAGTATTGAGATCGGTACCTCCTTGTGTCCGCAGAGTGGGGCGCAGGATGATGATGGAGATATTTGTGATGAACGGTGATTTATCATGGCATCATGGTAATGGGGAGGAGTAGGAAGAGGAGGAGGAGGAGGAGGAGGAGGAGGAGGAGAAGTCTAGTTCTGATTCTAAAGGACGCAGGGGTCCCGCTCCAGGCAGGTCGCTTCAGACAAACTCTCGGCTCGCATCGGGGCATGCAGTTAGTGCCCGACTTGGGAGGCAGACCCCTCAGGAACCGAGACAAAAAACCTTCTTGCCCGTCTTCGAGGAGCACGGCACTCGGGACGTGCCGCCGCTTACCCTTCTCAATATCAAGAGGAAAAGAAACACACAGACACAATTAATCCTCGATTCCCAGGAAAATACGGGAAAATATGGGAATTGGGGGGAAGACAAAAACCCAGAAAATATAGGAAAATATAGGGTTGTTTTTATTTGTGTGTATTTATTTGTGTGTCCTAATTTCCCTTTATTCGAGGAGCACGGAACTCGGGACGTGCCGCCGCTTGCCCTTCTCAACACACGGGGAGGGTCGACGGCACGAGAGCCCCCACCTGACGGCCGCGCGGGCGGCCGTTGCCGCCCCACGGGCGTTGAGGCGTGCGTCTGTTATCCCTCTCCCCCCTCCCCCTCCTTGGCAGCGCTCGGGCGTGTGCACTTTTCCTTCGGTGATGACCATCGATGGGCTGTGCCGCTGGGTCAAGAGGAGCGCGGAGAAGTCGCGAGCCAGGCGCCTCTTGTATGACGATCATTGAGTTCATCTATTTTGCTGTCGCTTTCACTCGTTACCCCGTGCGGGGTGGCGGGTTCTTCGACTCTAAACGATACACAAAAAACAAGTAGTGGCCCGGACCCGAGGAAAAACAAAAAACAACAACAACAAAAAAAAAAACGGTGATGACCATCGAGCAGCATCTTGGTCCATCTTGCGAGCATTTTCAACGTACGAAGCCGACACGTGTGCAGAAAATTGACGTCCCAGCGATGGCAAGCCTCTTCTTCGACTCCAAGTTCACCCGTGGCCGACCAATCGAGTACAACCAACGATTCTGACATCGACATCAGTCCACCACCACCTGGAGCCCCCCCCACCAAACGGTGCCGATAGCGACAGTGACACGGACAGTGACGAGACTTGGGCCGATTACATCCGACGGTCGACACATCGTGCAGAACAGCCCATGCGATTACACAACATGACGGACTGGCTGAAAAAAACAGTGTCAGTTGCATTGGAGGCTCGCGGCGCAGGTGGCAGCAAACCCAGCGACAAGATGGACGATGGACACAAAGAGCGGACCAGTGGCACCCCGGCCACACAGCAACCAAAATAGTCCATCACCGCCAGGGTGGGACGACGACGGTGGTGTCGACACGATGCCGGGATAGCCACAGAGAGGGCACATGGCGACATGAACGATACCAGTCGGATCAACATCACGAAGCAGAATGCGATATGGCACAGTGGAGGCCGAACATGGGCGGAGTGCGAGTACGCGCGCATGGTTTTGCATGTGCATTGCGGGGGCTCCGGCCCGACTCGTCCCGCCAAAACGGGCGCGGTCCTGCGACCAGTGGGGCCGAATGGACGTTCGCCCGCTCGCCCTCTTCTTTTCTCATTTTTCTGTCTACTGTTAAGTCGGGCCTGTCTTTCTACAGGAGGAATATTCAAAAATTGTTTCGAAATGGTCTGGTGACGATTTTCCAACTATTTTCAATATTTGTGAAGATTGCTGACTATGTATGATTCCCTACCTAGGCTCTGCCTAGAAGGGTTCTTACTCTCTTAGCTTAAAGGGGCCGGGCAGTGGAAATCGCCCCGGGCGGTTCCCCCAGTCCCCTGGGAGCGGTTCCCCCCAGTCCCCTGGGAGCTTTAGCTTTAGCTTTAGCTTTAGCTTTAGCTTAGCTTTAGTTTAGCTTTAGCTTAGCTTTAGCTTAGCTGTAGCTTAGCTTTAGCTTAGCGTTTCGCTTAGCGTTTCGCTAGCTTTTCGCTTAGCGTTTAGCTTAGCTTTAGCTCAGGTTGAGCTTAGCTATAGCTTAGGTTGAGCTTAGCTGCAGCTTAGCTTTAGCTTAGCTTTAGCTTAGCTTTAGCTTAGCTGTAGCTTAGCTTTAGCTTGGCTTTAGCTTAGCTTTAGCTTAGCTTTAGCTTAGCTTTAGCTTAGCTTTAGCTTAGCTTGAGCTTAGCTGTAGCTTAGTTTTAGCTTAGCTGCTGCTCAGCTTTAGCTCAGCTTTAGCTCAGCTTTAGCTCAGCTTTAGCTCAGCGTTAGCTTAGCTTTAGCTTAGCTTTATCTTAGCTTTAGCTTAGCTTTTGCTTAGCTTTAGCTTAGCTTTAGCTTAGCTTTAGCTTAGCTTTAGCTTAGCTTTAGCTTAGCGTTACTGTTACTAATAATGCTGCTTTCCTAGGGGTTCCAACTCCTAGGTAGGGTCGCACTGGGATAATTTTTCTTCCAGGATCTGCCTGTAAGGCGACATGCCCGACCTGAGTCTTTTGTAGCGCTGTCTGTAAATCCTCAGATATTGCATAATATTTGATCTTCGCGTCAGGTGCGGCTTCCGGTCACAAACACGGCCTTCGCTTGGACAGAGCTGTTTTCCCCCTTCTGCCTTTTCTTCCTCCTCTCCTTCTCCTCCTCTTTCCTCCTGCTTGATGTCGTGTCAGATGTATTGTGTATTTGCGTGCCCTTTGGGGACGCTTACAGTTACAACGCAACATTTGTGCAGCAGCTGAGCCGAGAAGTACCCAAGGGAATTCACATCATTCGCCATCCGTGTATCATTTTGTCTCATCCATTTCCTCCAGGGGCCGGTGATGCTGTTCTTTCTGGCATGGGCCAGTGCTTCAGCAGCCGATGTGCGTGACAGCCGTTCTGGGCAACCACGCTGCCCACTCTCCCCTCTCGCCCTCCTCGTCTCCCCTCCCATCCCCCTCGTCCTCCTTGTCCTCGTCTCCTCGTGCTCCTCCTCGTCCTCCTCGTCCTCCTCGTCCTCGTCTCCTCTCCCCTCCCCTTCCCCTCTCTTCCCCTCTCTCCCCCTCGTCTCCTCGTCCTCCTCGTCCTCCTCGTCCTCCTCGTCTCCGTCTCCCTTCCTCCTCTTTCTCCCCTCCCCTCCTCCTCTCCTTCGGCGTCGCGTATGTCTGTTCCACACGCTCGGCGAGCAAAGCAATTGCACTCAAATGTCACATTTCTTTTCAAATTCGTGCCGCACCTCGCCGTCCTCATCCCGATGCCTTTGAACCCAGCCTTCAGCGCAAGCACCTTTGGCACCAAGCTCGGCGCAAGCACCGTTAGCACCAAGCTCGGCGCAAGCACCGTCAGCACCAAGTTAGGGTTAGGGTTAGGGTTAGGGTTAGGGTTAGGGTTAGGGTTAGGGTTAGGGTTAGGGACTCAGCTGTACATGGAGCCAACCGTGGGAAGCCTTCTGCTTCTGAACATCCACGTTTTGGCTCCAGCCGTGGAGGCGTGTTGTCCGCTCTCACCTTCTCCCACCCCAATAAGCCCACACGTCTGACCGTGCAGGACACCAGGCAGCGCAGTCTACTGGTGGGTGCAGCGGCACTGCTCAGCCAGGGGCTGGTCCAGGGCACCTCCACACAGAGCAGTCGGCCCAAGGTCCTGAGGGGCGGTGTCAGGGTCTCCGTGACTCCACTTCTCACGTAGAGGCAGAACCCTCAATTCGCTGCTGCAGGAGGATCCTGGGTTTGCAGGGGGCCGGCCCAAACTCAGCCAATTTACCTTTGGAGCTTAATCCAAGGCCACACTGATCACATCGTAAACATAGTAGCCCTCCTGACATAGGGACGATGGCCCGCATCACGGAGCATGCAGAGACGCTCAGATTGAGAGGTAACGGTGGCGCGTGTTCGCCGCGGCTCGCGGAGTCCATTTCGCTCCCTCTCTGACGAAACATTTGTTCCTCTGCACAGTAAGTAAACACGTCAACACGTTCAGGGCGAGCTCGTCCGCCCTAAGGGTGGTGGCGGCGTGCGCATCGCTGACCTGGGCTTGCTTCGCAGCCCAGTCTGCCAAGCTGTCCGCCCTTTTGTTCGGATGCACTTTACTTTGTAAAAGGTGCATGCTCCGGGCTTGGGCCTGGGTAGGGTGTCCGTTCGTGCAAATCACGTTGATCGAACCCCTTCGTTCTTTCAAGGCTCTGTGTCATGATGGATCGCCCACAGATCCAACAGGCTAGATTACCTCGAAGCTCGCAACCTTCTTCTGGCCCCTTCGACAACCATCAAACATTCACGGTAGATCTGAGCTTCGCTGGTCGTTGCCATGGCCATCTGAATCAACACAACAAGTTCGGCACGTGGCGAAGACTGTCCTTCGCATGGGAGGGTGCCGCAGCGCACGGCGCCAACATCACCATTGGCACCTGAGTGGGCAATGGATCGGCCGCCTCGGCGTGGAGTTCCCCCCCGATGCGCCGATGCCCCCGACTCCACCCCGAATGGGCCCCCCCCTGGCATCGCTCGGACGCGTGCGTTTTTTTCCTCGGCGAGGACCACCGAGGAGCATCCCTGACCACTTGCCGAAAAAAAAAAAAACCACGCACGAAACCGACAAAAAACAGAGGAAATGGACGTCCGAGCGATGGCCAGGAATGGGCCCCCCAGGAAGACAGCGGCCCCCCGCCCAGTGCCAGACCCTCCGGAGGGGGACGGTGGCCACCGGAGGCAGCCAGCCCGGGGAGGCCTCTCCCCTGACCTTCCAGAGAGCTATTTTTTAGCACTGGAAACCTAAAAACCGAAAAAGCGAGACGAAACAGCCTAAAACCAAGACGTAAAATAGCTCTGGGATAGGTTTTCACGTCGGGTGCTATTTTTTAGCCCTCCTGGAAGGTCAGGGTCTCCTCGGCAGCGCGCCCGCGCGGCGCGCGAGCCCTCCCCCGCGGGGCCCCTCTTCTGCGCGGCGGCCCTCCGCAGGCCGGGACCCGCGGTCCGCTGGGGCCACCACCGGCCCTGCACCCGGGGAGGGCTCTCCCCGTCGCCTCGTCCTCCCCGCCGCCCTCCCCAGACTCAGGAGGGGAAAAACACACACACAGAGACACAGTAAATCTTCGATTTCCAAGAAAATGTAGGAAAACATGGGAAGTGGGGGGGAAGACGGGAACCCGCCGCCCTCCCCAGACTCGGGGCGGGCGAAAGGGGGCTCGAGTGTGTCCATAATCCACCGCCTGCCGATGCCCCCGGAATTGATCCTCCAGGCGGTGGTCATCTAGAAGTTCCCGCCTTGGACTCGAGGGTGTCTGGGTCTCCTGCCCGGCAGCCACGAGCCTTTCGGGTCGGGCGAAAGGGGGGGATAGCAAAGGGGGGGTTTGAGAATCAGCTCACGTAGCTGGTTTTCCCGGCGCCTCCTGGCGCCGGAGGCGGCTACGTATCGAGGAATGGGCCCCTCGGTGAGGCCGAAACCAGCTGCATGCAGCAAATTTCGTACCCCCCCCCTTTCCCAATCCCCCCCTTTCGCCCGGCCCGACAGACCCCCTCGAGCCCTGGCAAAATTCACGGCCGGAGGTTTTTGGCTACCTTCGGCCTATCGGTCGGAGGGAGGAGAAGCGATACCAACAGCACCAGGGGGCCCACCGCCAGCGAGGAGGTCCACGATGCCTCTCCGAGCTTGAGGCTGGGGATGTCTCGAGCGAGAGGGGGGGACCACACCACCAGGGAGTTCCCCCTTGCCTCCTCGCATCTCCTCGCCCTGTTGGTGTTGGTGTCGCCTTTCCTTGTTCCTATTCGGGGCCCTTACCGGCCTCGGGACCGTCAACAAAGCGATTCAGGATGAAAAACTGGTCCCAGGGAATGGGTGGAGACCTCTCGAGGTCGACGTCACGACAAAAACATGACGTCGGGGGCCTGGGTCCTCCTCCTCCTCATCCTCCTCCTTCACTCTGCCCTTCTCATCCCCTTTCTTCTCCTCCAGCTCCTCCGTCCTCGTTCCCTTTCTCCTCCTGCCTCCTGCTCTGTCGTCCTTGCCGTCGTTCTCGTCCTTGTCCTGGTCGTACCTCCTCCTGTTCCCCTCCCGTCCCATCCTCCCCGTAAGACTTCCTCCCCGTTCTCGTTCTCGTTCTCCTCCTCCTCCTCCTCCTCCTCCTCCTCCTCCTCCTCCTCTTCCTCATCATCATCATCATCATCATCATCATCATCATCATCATCATCATCATCAGCATCATCATCATCATCAGCATCATCATCATCATCATCATCATCATCATCATCATCATCCCTTCTCCCCTCATCCCCGCACCTCGCCCTCATCGTTCGATGGGCTGCTGCTGCCTTTGGTGCGCTCGTAGAGGTTGGCCGCTGGCACGCTCGTGAAGCTCTTCTCTGGCGAGGAGGCCGTGGTCGACGCCACCGTGTTGGAAGGCCAGTTGCCATCGCGGCGGGTGGGCAGCGAGGGACGGAGCGATACACGGGGCCCAGTTCGAGTCCATCGATCCGATTCGATATCGAGTTCGGACGGCCCCATTCGATTCGATTCCGATGTTCTGGCGATCCGATTCGTCCGGATGCTGGCATGGCGCTGCTGCGCATCCTGGCGCTGCGGATCCGGTCCGGTTCCGATTGTGCGCCGATGCCGCCCGATTCGTCAGAGTTTGCGAATCGGTCCAATCTTCCGATTCAAAGCTGATTGATTTTGACAGCAGGCGGCAGTGAGAACCGGAACGGGGGCGATATTTAGTTCGGGCTTCACTGTCGGCGTCGCCGCGGACTTTCCCAGGTTCAACAAGTAGCCTGCCCAACAGCGGCCGCTGTCGGTTTTGGATAACCCTGGGAGGAGGAAGAGGAGGAGGAGGAGGAGGAGGAGGAGGAGGAGGAGGAGGAGGAGGAGGAGGAGGAGGAGGAGGAAGGAGGAGGAGGGAGGAGGGGGAGGGGAGAGGGGAGGAGGAGGAGGAGGAGGAGGAGAGGAGGAGGAGGAGGAGGAGGAGGAGGAGGAGGAGGAGAATGAGCAGGAGGAGGAGGAGGGTCGTGTACAACGCTGGTCGAAGAGTAGATCTGCATCAACGCAGCTGCTTGGAGCTCCGGAACGGATTTCTCGGATCGGCGCTGTGCCCCCTGGCGGCGCTCCTGGTGCCACTCCTGGCGCCACTCTCGCGCCCCCAGGGGGGGAGGGGGCCCAGCGAAGATCCAAAACGTCCGCGCGGACCTCCGAAAGTCTTTGTCTACAGTGGGGGCCCATGCCTAGAAACACCAAGCTTGCCTCCAGGCTGCCCTGGGTTTCTTGGGTTTCGATGGTTTAGCTATGGAGAGCGTGGCGTTCCCACACCAAACATCGATGGACGTCCTGGGGTCTCAGGGTTGGGTTTCTCATGGAAGGGCCCTTGATGTATGCAGTTGTTGGTCCTCCTGTTGGGGGGGGGCTAGGCTCAGGGGGGGATGCATCGACCTCCGATCGCCCATTCGTTGCAAATGGGGGGGCCAGATAGCCCACCCCGCCCGGGACTGTGAGGACCCCGCCCGGGACTGATCGGCGATAGGCCCCGCCATCGGGGCCTATCGCCGATCTATCGCCGACTCAAGCTCAATGTCCCCCCTCCTCCTCCTCCTCCTCCTCCACCTCCTCCTCCTCCTCCTCCTCCTGCCCCCCTCCTCCTTCTTCTGCTCCTCCTCCTCCTCCTCCTCCTCCTCCTCCTCCCTGAGTCACTCCTCCCGAGCCGCTCCCCCCTAAACGTTGTCCCCGAGCCGCTCCCCCAGTGAGCCGTTTCCCCCGAGCCGCTCCCCCCCCAAACGGTGCCCTTCAGAGGGGCCAGGGAAAACAGGAAAGTGAGCAGGAGGATGAGGAACCATTTTAGCTCAAGCCATTTCGACTCAAGCCGTGGTGCCGTGTCATTCTGGAGGCGCTTTCCGATGTTGGACATCGGTTGAGGGTATCAAGAAGGCGCTATGTCCCTCGAAGCGCTGATGAAGAACCCGAGCGTTGGACTTAGCAAAGTTCGAAGGTTCTGTCGTCGGCTCTATGACCACGCAGTCGCTTGCCTGCACCTGTCGTTCTTCAGAGAGGTGTGGTTCACTGCACAGTTTCCAACGCCGTCTCCACTTCTGGGGCGCGTGCGACCTCCGTGTGCGACCCGGCCTTGCCTTGCCTTGCCGTGCAGGTCAAGGACTGCGGTCGGACAAGGCAGTGGAGCGCAGCACTGCGGTTGCTCCGCGAAGGAGTTCGATTTGGTGTGCAATTCGTCCCAAACCGCTACGTTGCCACTGTCAGCTCATACAAAACAGGCGAGCAGTGGCAACACGCGTTGTTAGTGCTCATTGAGATTCGGGAGGCGAAGCTGGAGCCCAAGGTCATCAAGGGCAGCGCTTGGATCAGCGCGTGTTCTAATGGCAGGCGGTGGCAGCGGGCCCTGTCGCTGCTCAGCGAGATGCTTGATAAACAGTGGAGCCCACTTTCGTCAGCCACAGCGCTGGGACCAGCGCGTGTGAGAGGGGTGACCAGTGGCAGCCGACGCTTGCGCTGCCGAGCGAGATCCGGGAGGTGAAGCTGGGGCCCGACGTCATCCACCCCGCAGTCAACTCGCATTCCTTGGCCGCGCCCCTGTCGAGAAGCTTCGAGACGGGCGTCCAAGGCCGTCGCGTCCTGATCGCGCACCCTCACGATACGGGGTGACTGTACAGTCGGGGCCCTGAAGAAGGGACCCTTTTCGTTGGGGAGGGGCTCCGCGTTCCTGAAGTGTTTCGCAGCTTGCCTCAGGCTTTCCTTATGTCTTCGATCGGACATCGAAGTTTGACTTGTGGAAAAAGGGGCCTCGTTCCTTCTTTTGAGCTCCTTAGGTCAAGGCCCCGACTGTACACCCAGGCGATGCTTAAGAAAACTTAAGTTTTCGTCCAGAGTCTCGATTATTCTTAATGTTTCAACGTAAATCCTAAGATCTGAATCGAAATGTTGGGTTTTTATTCCAGTTCTGAGACCATGAATTTCTTAACCCATGATTTCTTGAGCATTTCGCAGGCTGTACAGCCCCCGGGGCCCAGCGCGCGCCCGAAGCACGCGGGGGGCCCGCGCCCGCCGGAGGAGGAGGAGGAGGAGGAGGAGGAGGAGGAGGAGGAGGAGGAGGAGGAGGAGGAGGAGGAGGAGGAGGAGGAGGAGGAGGAGGAGAGGAGGAGGCGGAGGCGGAGGAGGAGGCGGCGGCCCCGCCCGCGGAGCGACGCCGCCCTGGCCTGGGAGGGCCCCGCGAGCGCCCCCGGAAGGCCCCCCCCCGGCGGCGAGCGCTCGCGCCCCCTCCTGCAGCGCAGGAGGCCTCCCAGATGATCGGCCCGTTTTCCACCACCACCACCATAAGTTGGAGGGGGAGGGGATCCTCCTCCTCCTCCTCCTCCTCCTCCTCCTCCTCGTCCTCCTCCTCCTCGTCCTCCTCCTCCTTCCCCCTCCAACTTATGGTGGTGGTGGTGGAACACACGCCCATCACCAGAGGGGCCCAGGACAGGCCTCCCGCAGTTGTCCACGGTGTTGACGACCACGGGGTGCTCGGAGTGTTGCACGGCGTTCCGCTGTCGTCGCGTCGGCGCCAGCCTTCTTGCAACATGCACCTCTGACGTGCGTGGTCTCCCAGGTGGCCTCCCAGAGGGCCTCCGAGGGGGGCCCACGAGGGCGTCCCACTCTGAGATGCGGTCGGGCGGCGTCTCCCCAGACTTCCTCCTCGTGCGATCGCTCTCTGGCCCCAGGACGCCCAGCCCGCCCCGAGGGGGCCTCCCGAGGCCTCGCAAATCCTCCAGAGGGCGGGGCCAGGCAGCTCCCGAGAGATCCCCTGCTGCCGCCCTGGGGAGAAGGCGGCCGCACAGCTCCCCACGACGGCCCCACGAGAGGCCCAACAGGGCCAACTATGGAGCGCCCCCCGCCCCTCCTGCCCGCCCCCCACTGCCAGCAGGCCCCCAAGACGCCCCCCCCCCCCCCCAGAGGCTCCCAGACGGCCTCCAGGACTCACTCCCCAGCGGCTCCCGGAGAGCCTCCAGCAGCTCCCTCGAAGCGGCTCTCACATGCTCTAAGAAGGCTCCATATCATTCAAGAAACTGTACCCCACGGGGGCTTCCGGAAGGCCTCCAGCAGCTGCCTCACAAAGGGTCCCAATAGGCTCTTAGAAGTACCAGATGATTGGAACACAAACAATGCGAGCTGGCCTCGCAGGGCCCCAAGACGGCCCCAGAGGGCTCCAAAACGGCCTCCAGAGTGCCCACCAGAGTCCCGACAGGACTTACCCAGAGGCTCCCACGACAGCTTCAAGAGAGAACCGAAACCAGGGCACATGATGCAGTTCACAAAGAGCCCCAGACGAACGGACGATGTGACCCTGCTGAACTTGGACACCCCACGCGCGAGCCACCTTGTCCTCGGCGCCTTCACGCCTCACCTCGCTACAGGGGTCGCGGATTAGTCTCTGAGCGTCGGCGACCAGTCCGCGCGGATTTCTTGGACTGGCGCTGCCGGGCCTTCCTGGCGGCGCCTCCAGCGCGGCCCCTGGCGCGCTCCGCGCGCCGGGGAGGGGGATCCAGTGCCGATCTACAAGATCCTCTCGGACCTCCGAAAGTTCATGTTGATGGCGTTTTGTTTTCTTCCAGTCGGGGCTGCCGAGCTGGCCTTGCGCGCCCGAGGGCCCCACGGGGTCCGAGCGCGGCCCCCCGGGGAGGCCGGAGGCGGCGGGAGGCCACCCCCCAAAGTTCGAGCCCGCGAGCCCCGACGACCACGGACCCAGACATCGCTCGGACGTGTGCGTTTTTTCCTGGCATCGCTCGGACGTGTGCGTGTTTTCCTCGGCGAGGACCATCGAGGAGCATCCTTGATCATTTGCCGAAAAAGCTACGCACGAGACCGAAGAAAAACGCAGGGAAGGGGCGTCCGAGCGCTGCCTGGGGAGGCGGCGGGAGGTCATCCCCGCCCCCAAGTTCCAATTTGCTCGATGCGTCGGCACTGGGCTTCGAGCCCGGACGCAGACATCCGGCCGCTCCAGTTCGCGCGACGCGTCGGCCCCGGGGGTCTCGACGGCGTCCCCGCAGACTCACGCGGTCCGTCCCGCGCCGGCAGCGGGCCCCGGGGCCGTCGCGGGGCGGCCGCCCTGTGACGGCCCTGCAGGGGCCCGCTGCGGGCTCCCAGAGCCCGGCGGAACGCTAAAATCTGGCGGCCCAGTTCTGTCCGACGCGCCCGATGTCAGCGAGCGAAGAACGGTATAAAATCAACTTTTTCGCTGTCGGGGGCGGCTGGAAAGTTTATACCCCTACGGTGCCACCGCAAGGGTATGAGCTTTCCAGCCGCCCTGGGACAGGCGCCCCCTGACAGCGATAAAGGTTTATCTTATACCGCTCTTCGCCCGTGAACAATTCAGGAGGGAAAAAAAACACACAGACACAATTAATCCTCGATTGCCCAGAAAATACGGGAAAATATGGGAAGTGTGGGGGGGAAGACAAAAAACCAGAACATACGGGAAAATATAGGGTTTTCGTTTTCTTTGTGTGTGTTTATTTGTGTGTCCTGGGGCCCCTTCAACAATGTCCAAAGAATCTGGACGCCCAGTTCCGTCCGACGGAGATCCACAGGCGGCGCTCGCCCGGCTGCTCGGGGAGGGCGGCCGACGACTGGGGCCGAGAGCCCCCTCCTCCTCTCTCCCTGCCCTCCCCCCCCCCTCCACGTCCCTCCACTCCCCCTTCCCTCCTCTTCTCCCTGCCCTCCCCCCCCCCCTCCACGTCCCTCCACTCCCCCTTTTCTCCTCCTCTTGCGCCGCCCTGCCGCCGCGGGGTCTCGTCGACGCCGGTCTTGGTCGTGGTCCGTGCCGGTCGTCGCCGCTTCGCGGGGGCCGTCCACGACTCGACGACGGCCACGATGATCCGTCGGCGCGCCGAGGGGGGCTTGGGGGAGGGGGGGGAGCGCTTTGCCGAGGCCTTGGTATCGCTCGGACGTGTGCGCTTTTTCTCGGCGGGGATTATTCAGGAGGGGAAAAAACACACAGACACAATTAATCGGCGATTCCCAGAAAATATGGGAAAATATGGGAAGTGGTTGGGAAGACAGAAACCCAGAAAATATGAGAAAATATGGGGAATATTTTTATTTGTGTGTATTTATTTGTGTGTCCTGGGGCCCCTTCAATTATGCAT
This sequence comes from Prorocentrum cordatum, assembly GCA_963575745.1. NCBI lineage: Eukaryota > Dinophyceae > Prorocentrales > Prorocentraceae > Prorocentrum > Prorocentrum cordatum. The sequence continues at coordinate 153,682 of CAUYUJ010018419.1, forward strand.
TCGGGGCCCTGAAGGAGGAACCCTTTTCGTTCGGGAGGAGCTCCGTGTTTTCCTGAGGTTTTCCATGGGCAATCGAAGTTCAACTTGCGGGGAGAAAGGGGCCCCGTTCCTCATTTATGGTTCCTTAGGTCAACGCCCCGACTGGAGAGGAGCACCCTGGATCATCCCACGAAGCCGAGCAAAAAGCAGAGGGAATGGACTTCCGAGCGATGGCCAGAGGCAGGCTGGGTGCTTCGCAGAGCCCCTCGAGGGCCGGTCCACTCGGCGCGCTCTCCGGGCGCTCCCGGAGGCAAGCGGAGTCCCGCCTGAAGCCGCAGGGTAGGCAGGAGCGGGCCCCGCGAGACCACAAGGATCAGGAGGAAAAGAAACACACAGACACAATTAATCCTCGATTTCCCAGAAAATATGGGAAAATATGGGAAGTGGGCGGGAAGACAGAAACCCAGAAAATATGGGAAAATATAGGGGATTATTTTATTTGTGTGTATTTATTTGTGTGTCATTGGGCCCCTTTAAAGGAGGCGTCGAAGTCGGCTTGAAGTGCATTCCGAGAGAGCCCAAGAGCACGTGGCATGACGCCACTCGCTCGGGGCGCTCTCCGAGCGCTCCAGTGTGACCAGGGCGGGCCTGTTTCGGTTGAGGCGATCCCTCCAGCGAGTCCGTCCGTCCGACGGGGGGCGGCGACGTAGTCGTCGACTTGTCGTTGTCGCCGTCGCTCATCGTCCGCATTCGATCATACATGCGACCGGACAGACAATCCAACAGCATGTCAGATGCGGCCGACGCCATCGTCGTTCGTCCACACTCGATGAGTGATTCGACCAGAAGAACTGTTTCCTTCTGTGTCGCAGGCACGCCCTACAAGCACTGCCCCTCTCAACGTCGATAGCGGTGATCACACCACATGTTCACACTAATCAGCTACAATGCTGGGATCTGCGCGTGCGTGAAGGGCGAGCAGTGGCATTGGGCGCTTGCGCGGCTGAGCAAGATGTGGGGGGCGAAGCTGGAGCCCCCGGCGAAGCCAGCTACAGCCCTGCGATCGTCGCCCTGCTGCGGAGAGACGATACGACAGGCTAGTCAGCTACAACAATGGGGAGCAGCTCGTGAGTGAAAGGTGGGCAGTGGCAGCGGGCTCTGGTGCTGTTCAGGGAGATGTGGGAGGCGGTGATGTTGTTCGGATGTTTTCCGAACTACAGCACTGGGATCAGCGGGCGCAAGAAAGGATGAGCAGCGGCAGCCGGCGCTGGCGCTGCTCGGCGAGATATGGGAGGCGATGCTGGAGCCCAATGCCATCACCAAATTCAGCGATGGGATCAGCGCGTGCTGGAAGGGCAATCAATGACAGCAGGATTTGTTGTTGCTCAGCGAGACGTGGGAGGTGAAGTCAGAGCCCGACGTCATCAGCTACAGCGCTGTGCTCAGTGCGTGCGACAAAGGCGTTCAGTGGCTGCGTAGTTGAGCGCTGCTCGGCAACATTGGAGCCCGACTCCATTCTTTAGCGTCATCTCTCTGCGACGGCGAGCGGCTGCAGCGGTCGCTGGAGGTGCTCGGCCGCGGAGGCGGCGGCGTGGGAGGGGGGGCCTGCGAGCTCCCGTGCGCGCAGGGCCGTGCCGAGGGTAAGCAGCTTGCACGCCGACGCGGGCGATCCTCGGGCCGGGCGAAAGGGGGGGATTGGGAAAGGGGGGGTTACGAAATTTGCTGCATGCAGCTGGTTTCGGCCTCACCGAGGGGCCCATTCCTCGATACATAGCCGCCTCCGGCGCCGGGAGGCGCTGGGAAAATCAGCTACGTGAGCTGATTCTCAAACCCCCCCTTTGCTATCCCCCCCTTTCGCCCGACCCGAGATCCCCAGGGGCTCGACGGTGCACTCGACCCCCCTGTGTCCACCTCCAGCCTCAAGGGCAGGATCTTCAGCTTCAAGGGAAATGTATCTTGCAAGTTGCCATAGCTGAAAAGGACTTCGCAGCGCGCCTCACTTCTTGTCCGTCACTCGAACGAAGGATTGCAAAAAGAAGGATTGCAACGTGGGATTTTTTTTTTTTTGCAATGCAACGTGGGATTGCAAAAAGAAGGATTGCAAAAAGGTGCGCTGTTCGCCCATGTCCGAACGTGCCAATGCCAGCGCTGTAGCTGAGGATGTTCGGCGTCAACTTCGCCTCCCACATCTTCGTGAGCAACGTCCGATCCCTAATCCCAGCGTTGTAGTTGACAACGGCGGGCTCCAATTTCGCATTTGTTTTACCGATCGGCGCGGGCCCTCCCCCCCCCTCCCCCCCCCCTCATGGAGTAGATCTTGGCTGTTTTTTGGCGCCTGTTTCGAGCAGGTAGAGCCTCCCCCATCGGACTCACTGTTGTAAACAGTCGCACTAAGCATAGGTTCGGAGCCAGCCCTTCCCGTTTCCCCCCCCTTCCGCCCAAAGTCGAAATGCCGAATGAGAACACGTTATCCTTCTTTCCCCGGGACTGGCTTATCACCCTGGCCAGTTCTTGATTCGATGATCTTCCGAACCGTGTGAGCCCAGTGTGGTTTTGCCCCGTGTAATTTCGCCGATAACACGCCGCCAGCGTCGGCCCTCATAGAGCCGCCTTCATCGCGCTGGAGGGCTCGGATGGACAAGCACACGTTGGCGATAACACGTTCTGAGGAGGCTAGCAAGCCTTCGAGTAGGACATCGACTACATGATTGGCTTACGTACCCCCAACAGTTTTTTTCGTCGAGCCGACGAAACAGATGTAGAATGTTCGACGGTCTGGGGCGCTTGGAACGGATACCTGGAGGCTCGAGTTCGGGTGCTGCTCGCAGCGGTCCTGGCCCAGTGCGTCCCCAGCTCTTCGCGCCGTTTGTCTGGGATCCTCCGGGGCCCTCTGGGCTTCATGAGTGGCTTCGGTGGCAAATCATGGGAGACTTGTACATCGTCGTCGACTAGCGTCTGGTAATCAATGATATTACGCCGGTTTAGCGTTGTTTAGCGTCGGCTGACGTCGATTTAGCGTCGATTTAGCGTCGATGACCGTCGATTAGCGTCGGGTAGCGTCGGTTAGCGTTGGTCCACAATATGGTATGGGAGGCTCCCATGAGCTGCCACCGGAAGGGGTGCTCTAGAGGGCATCTGGGCGTCCCTGGGAAAGCTGGTGCCACTTTGGGCCTGGGCCACCTCTTGGGAGTATCCGACCATGGTAGCTCGAGTGGGCGAAATACCCGTCTCGACCTCCCCCCGACGCCAGAAGCCCTGACGTATCCGCCGATATGATTTTCTCAACCCGCGGCCCCAGAGGTTCAGACCCCTTCCCGTCTTGCGCCCCAGCTCCGCTCCAGGCGGCCCCGGGTCCAGAGAAGGATCACGAGCCGCGCACGTGTCCATACCCTCCCCTCGCCCTCGCGGTCTGGAGTCCGGGGCGTGCTCCCGCGGACGCGCGGTCTCACGGACACGCTTTGAGCGGGGCATCCGCGAACAAAACGCTCCGTATCCGCAGGGTCGCGGCCCAGGGGCCCCGCCCGCGAGTCGGCGGCGAGCCCGGGGGGAATGGAGAAGGCCTTCTCAGAAGTCTCGGAAGTCCCCTGGCCTTTGAGAAGTTTTTTGAGTCATCCCCGAAGACGCAGAAAGCCTCTCGTGAGGCGCGATGGTTTCTGAGGAGCCCCGCCGCCTTCTGAGAAGGCCTTCTCCTTCTTATTTCCCCCCTCGCTCGCCGCCTGGCGAGGCCGCAGATGATTATACGGACATGTGCCTCGCCCTCGAAAGAGGAGCCCTGGTGGAGAGCCCGAGGGCGAGTGGGAGCACCAGGGCTGCAGGAGGATCACAGCGTTGGAGATGATT
>CAUYUJ010018419.1:162500-190000 GCA_963575745.1 Prorocentrum cordatum
TTTTTTGTTCTGACGTTTCCGTAGGATCTCGGCGGCCTTCCAGCCTCAGCATGCCTTCCAGGATGGGGATGCATCGAGGGGGGGACGCATCGAGGGGTGAGGTTTCGAGGATCGCGGTTTTCGGGCGTTTTGCAGGTAGTTCGGCGGTCTTGCACCCCCCGGGGTGCCTTCCGGCGGCTGCGCCTCGCCAGGGGCCCTCTGGGGGTGCCCGAATCGTCCTGGACGGCCGCCAGGAGCCGAGTTGTGATTAAGTCGGGCATGCCCCTCTGCAGGAGGACTATTCAAAAACAGTCAAAAAATACTGTTGGGACGATGTCTCGACTGTTTTTTTGACAATTTTTTGTTTTTTGTTTAATCTTTGTTTGATGATTTGTTCATCCAAAATCCGCCTGTAGGGGGACATGCCCGACCTAAAGTTATGACCCTGAAGCCAGGGGGCAGCGTGGGGGGTGGATTGGACAGGCTCAGGGGGGGGGACGCACCGACTGGCCCGAAGGCCCGCCCCCGCCCAGGAGCGTGTGGCGTCGCAGGCGGGGGCAGATCGCCCACCCATCGGCGATGCGTCGCCGATTCAAGCTCGATGCCCCCCCGCCCGCCCCGCTGAGCTGAGCTGCCCTCCCCCCCCGCCCCTCCTCCTCCTCCTCCCAATCCTCCCAATCCTCCTCCTCCTCCTCCTCCTCCTCCTTCTCCTCCTCTTCCTCCTCCGCCCCCTCCCAAGCAGAGGCATATCGCCAACCCATCGGCGATGCGCCGCCGATTCGAGCACGCAAGCTCGACGTCTCCCCTCCGCTGAGCTGCCCCCCCGTACAATCGGGGCGTTGACCAAAGGAACCCTAAGTAAGGAACGAGGCCCCTTTTTTTCCATAAGCTAAACTTTGACCTCCCATCGAACACCTCCGGAAAACCCAGGGCAAACTGGGAAGCCATCGAGGAACACCGAGCCCCTCCCCAACGAAAAGGGTTCCTTCTTCAGCGCCCCGACTGTATGGTTACCTCTCAGGAGGTGGGCGCCTGGCGTGGCGCCGCTGAGCTGCCCCCCCCCCTTTGGTTACCTCTCAGGGGGTGGGCGCCTGGCGTGTCGACGTCTCCCCCCCGCTGAGCTGCCCCCCCCCCCTTTGGTTTCAGGAGGGAAAGAAACACACAGACACAATTCATCGTCGAGTCCCCGGAAAATGTGGGAAAATATGGGAACTGGGCCGGAAGACAGAAGCCCAGAAAATGTGGGAAGACGTGGGGAATCATTTTATTTGTGTGTATTTATTTGTGTGTCCCAGGGCCCCCTTTTGGTTACCCCTCCGGGGGCGGGCGCCGGGCGTGGCGCCGCAAAAGAGAGGGTGGAGGAGGAGGAGGAGGAGGGGGAGGGAGGGGGGAGGAGGAGGAAAGGGAGAAGAGGAAGAGGAGGAGGAGGGGAGGAGGAGGAGGAGGGAGGAGGAGGAGGAGGAGAGGAGGAGGAGGAGCTGCCCCCCCCCCGCCCCCTTTTTGGTTACCCCTCCGGGGGCGGGCGCCGGGCGTGGCGCCCCGCAAGAGAGAGAAGGTGGGCAGAGGGGCGGCGCCCCCCTCGAGCGCCGCTCCTCTGCGGGCCCTTGCGACCCTTCTCCCGTCGACCTTCGCGGGGGTCCAGCGTCTCGAGGGGGAGGAGGGGGAGGAGGAGGAGGAGGGGAGGAGGGGGAGGGGGAGGAGGAGGAGGAGGAGGAGGAGGAGGAGGAGGAGGAGGAGGAGGAGGAGGAGGAGGAGGGGGAGGAGGAGGAGGAGGAGGAGGAGGAGGAGGAGGCGGAGGAGGGAGGAGGAGGAGGAGGAGGAGGAGGAGGAGGAGGAGGAGGAGGAGGAGGAGGAGAGGAGGGGGAGGAGGGAGGAGGAGGAGGGGAGGAGGAGGAGGAGGAAGGAGGAGGCGGAGGAGGCGGAGGAGCGCCTCGTTCCTCATCTAGGGCTCCTTGGGCGACTCGCGGGGGTTCAGCCCAGCCAGATATCGGGGGCGGAAAAGAGGGGGGTTGATGACTAGGGGGGGGGTGATATCATGGTGGGGGTCATGATATTTCCCCAGATTTCATGGCGCCTCTTCTTATTTCATTACGTCCCTGGCCCCCCCGCTGGGCCGCGCACATGCCGCCGGTCATGATTTGCACCCCCCCCTCTTGGACACCCCCCTCTTGGCCGCTCCCGAAGATAAGCCGATGTGAATCTCAGTCAGCCTGCGTGAGTCCAGACGTGTCGAAGCAAGTCCGGAGGTGTCCAGGCACATCTGGAGCACTCGTGGAAGCTCTAGCGCTCTAGCGTGAGTCGAGAGGCAGCTGAAGTCGTTGAGCCCGTAACGAGTCTTGGAGCAAAAGAGCGTGGCGGGAGGCCCGTCGTAATCCTTCGTGATCTGGCAACCAGCTCCTATTCCTATGCGACCCCCAGATTTCTCGGGTTGGAATTCTGGAGAGGGGTCAGGTTGTGTGTGTATGTGTGTATGCGTGTGTGTGTGTGTGTGTGTTGTCGGGTGGGGGCCCCCGCTCGAACGCGTGCCCCCGCATCGGGGTCCGACAGCTCGCACCCAGACCCACAGCGTTTTAGAGTCGCCTTGCCCTTCCCAGTCCCTCCTCCCTACAGGCCCGAGCCCGTGCTGCTGTTTCGCAGAGCGTGAATTGCCTACCCCGCTTTCGCTTCCAGGCAAAACCAAGCCAGACCACAAGCCTCCTCGTCGAGCGGGCTGACCAGTACAGGCTGCAATTTGGCATCGTTTGGTCTCTCTTGGAAGCGAGGGTGGTCAAAAGCGAGGTAGGTTTGTTTTCCTCCAAAATTTCGCCCGTGCTCGGCCGGGGGGCCGCTCCCGGGCCCCGGCGTCTGGGCCAGAGAGCGCCGCAGGGTGCGGAGCAGGCCCCCGGGGGGGAGGGGGTTCCGCAGCCCCGGGCGCCCGCGTCGCTCGGGGGCGGCCAGGAGGGGAGGCGAGGGACGACCAGTCTGGACGCCCGAGATGGGCACGGAAAGAATGGGTACGATGCCCAACAGCAGTTCCTGTTCATTCTGAACAGGATTCGCTGTCTACGCCGCCGCGGCCTGTGTCCATTCGAGACAGAAGGCCGCCTGCCCCACAGCGGCCGCTGTTGGTTCGGGACAACATTTGTTGTTGGGCATAGTACCCATCCTTTCTGTACCCATTTCGGGCGTCCAAAACCAGGGGGGAGACCATGGCCGTGGCCAAGAGCGGGACAGGGAGGGGGGGAAGTGAAGTCGTCGTTGGCGGTTGGAGATGTTCTCGCGCCAGGGTGCTTTCCAGCAGCTGCGCCTCGTCGAGAGGGTTCCGAGGGCGCCCAGATCGTCCCGAACGGCCGCCAGAGACCCGAGTCATGATCCGAAAACCACCAGACCGGGCGTTCAAGAGGAGGGGGAGGAGGAGGAGGAGGAGGAGGAGGAGGAGGAGGAGGAGGAGTAGGAGGAGGAGGAGGAGGAGGAGGAGGAGGAGGAGGAGGAGGTGGCGGATCTCATGGCCGTGGCCACGACATCTCCCCCTATCTCGTGGCCCCCTCTCCCCGCGGCACGTCCCCATACCCCCCCGCCCGTCCGCGCACGTGCCTCGGGCCACGAGCTGCTAGTCTGAAGCCGGGACGCGCCTCCGTCGGCCGAAGGAGCTCAAGGGCGGTGCCGCGCTCGATGCGTGGGCGGGCCGAGCGGGCCGATCGGCGACAGGCCCCCGACACCGAGTCGGCACGCTCCCTGGCGGGGTGGGCCATCGGGCCCCCTGTCAGCGACGAGTGGGCGATTGTGGGTCGACGCATCAACCTGAGAGTCTACCCCCGTGATGGTGATGATGATGGTGGTGATGATGGTGATGATGATGCTGATGATGATGCTGATGATGCTGATGATAATAATGCTGATCATGCTGATGATGCTAATGAGGACGATGGTTGTCGTGGTGATGATCATTATGATGACGATGGCACTGAAAATGTTGATGATGAGGATGATGCTGATGATGATGCTGATGATGATGCTCACGTTACTGATGATGATGCTGCTGCTGATGATGATGAGGATGAGGATGATGATGATGATGATGATGATGATGATGATGATGATGATGATGATGATGATGAGGAGGATGAGGATGAGGATGAGGATGAGGATGAGGATGAGGATGACGCGGATGAGGATGAGTACGTAGCACCCCGCGCAATTGTGGATAAGAGTGAGGGGGCGGGCGCGGGCGACGCGGGCATCGAGCCGGCGGATCTGATGGCCCTCACCTTCCCTGTCGATGGCGCCCTCCTCCTCCTCCTGCTCCTCCTCCTCCTCCTGTTCCTCGTGATTTGCGTGCTCTGACAAGTTCAGCGCGGGGGGGATTGCTGGTGGGCCACCCGGAACGAATGCAAAAACAGCCCGCCGCAGGCGCCGAACTTTTGGCTTGTTCAGCGAACGTAGTTTGGGTCGCGGGTGGGTCGCGGGCTCTCCACCTCCACTTGGAAAGAATTCAAAAACAGCCCGCTGCAGGCTCCGATTATTTTGATTTGTGCACTGAACGCGGTTTGGGTCGCAGGTTCTCCACCTGGAACGACTGCAAAAACAGCCCGCCGCAGGTGCCAAAATTTTGGCTTGTTCAGCGAACGTAGTTTGGGTCGCGGGTGGGTCGCAGGTTCTCCACTTGGAACGAATGCAAAATAAACCCGCCGCAGGCGCCGAACATTTTGGGTGGGTCGCGGTTTGGGTCGCCGGTGGGCCGCGGATGGGTCGCGATGGGTCGCGGCTTGGTCGCGGGCGCGGTTTGGGTCGCGGGTGGGTCGCAGGTTCTCCACTTGGAACGAATGCAAAATAAACCCGCCGCAGGCGCCGAACATTTTGGGTGGGTCGCGGGGTGGGTCGCGGGTGGGTCGCGGGTGGGTCGCGGGTGGGTCGAGGGTGGGTCGCGGGTTGGGTCGCGGGTGGGTCGCGGGTGGGTCGCGGGGGGGTCGCGGGGGGGTCGCCGGGGGGGTCTCGGGGTGGGTCGCGGGCGGGTCTCGGGGTGGGTCGCGGGTGGGTCGCGGGTGGGTCGCGGGGTGGGTCGCGGGGTGGGTCGCGGGTGAGTCGCGGCGTGGGTCGCGGGTGGTCGCGGGTGGGTCGCGGGTGGGTCGCGGGTGGGTCGCGGGGCGGGTCGCGGGCGGGACGACGACAACAACAAACAACAACAGCAACAAGAATCCGCATCGCGGAATTCCACTTCAGCCACGCACCCAGGGACAGTGAATGACCGTTCGGTTCAGCCCCCTCACTCTGACGATGCTCAGGATGAGGATGATGAGGATTAGGATGACAATGATAATTATGATACTGATGATGTCGATACTTAGGATGATGAGGACGAGGACGCTGATTCTGATGATGATGATGCTGATGATGCTGCTGCGGATGATGTTGGTGCTGATGCTGAGTTTGGTGATGATGCGGAGGATGATAATGATGAGGTTCAGGCTGAGGATGGTAATGACGATGATGATGATGATGATGACCACGATGACGATGATGATGATGATGATGATGATGATGATGATGATGATGATGATGATGATTATGATGATGATGATGCTGCTAACGATGCTGCTGCTGCTGATGCTAATGCTCATGCCGATGATTAGGATGAGGATGATGATGATGATGATGATGATGATGATGATGCTGCTGATGCTGATGCTGATGCTGATGCTGATGGTGATGAGGAGGACGACTATGATGATGAGGATGCTGATAGTGATGTTGACCATGATGACGATGCCGCTGATGATGATGATGATGATGATGATGATGATGTTGGGTATGATGCTGACGATGAAAATGATGATGATGATGTTGATGATGCTGATGCTGATGCTGATGCTGATGCTGATGCTGATGATGACTATGATGTTGATGATGAGGAGGGTCAGGATGATGATGACGATGGTGAAAGTAATGATGCTGATGCTGATTATGGTGCCAGCGATTATGTTTCTGATGGTAATTGTGATGACCCGGATGATGGTGATGATGTTGCTGCTGCTGGTGATGAATATGAGGAGGAGGATAAGCATGCGCAGGAATATGTGGTTGATGATCATGAAGCTACAGAAGGTGTTGATGATACCGATGGTACTGCTGCTGATGATGCTGCACATGATAAGTTTGTTGATGTTGCGGATGATGATGATGATGATGATGATGATGATGATGATGACGATGATGACGATGCTGATGATGGTGGTGAGGATGCTGATGGTGATGATAGCGATAGCAATGACGATGGTGATGTTGATGCTGCTGATGATGATGTTGATGAGGATGATGCTCATGATGATGCTGATGATGATGCGGATGCTGATGCTGATGATGGCGTCGATGATGATGCTGATGCTGCCAATGATGCTGACGATTATGATGCGGCCGGGAAAGAAGATGATGAATAGGATGATGCACATTATGATGATGGTAATGATGCTGATTATGCTGATGATGGCAAGGACGATGATGATGCCGATGATGCTGCTGTTGATGCTGATGATGACGATGCGGATGCTGACGTTGTTATTGATTTCGATGATGCTGCTGGTGGTGGTGATGATGGTGATAGTGGTAGTGATGATCGTGCTGCTGACGATGGCGCTGCTGGCGATGATGATGCTGCTGCTGATGATGATGATGATCATGATCCTGATTATGCTGATGATGAGTATGATGATGCTGCTGGTGATGCTGGTGCTGATGCTCACGATGACGATTGTCGGGAGTCTCATGGTGGGCAGGGACGGTGGCGTCCATACTTCTCACCTATGTCCTTCAGTCCATATCTGAGGGGTGAGGGAGCAATCGTGCCTCCCTGCGCCTCCACCCGTGCCGTGATCCACCCCAGTCCTCTCCTATCCTTGAGGCTCTCTCTCTCTCTCTCTCCCCTCTACCCGTCCTCACCGGTTGGTGTTTCCATTCGTCCACAAGAGGGCCCGAGTGAAAGGGACAAGCTGGCGCGAGAGGTATGCCCGTGCGAACGTGTGACGTGCCAGGCCAAAACATGTTCGACAGAGGTCTGTTCGCTGTACCATGCTTGGGTAGTCCGAGCCGTTCGGTTCGGAGCGACGGTAACCGCGCTTCCGAGGAGAGGATCGAGGAGCTCAGATGATCTGGCGGAGGGCGCTCTAGGTTGAAGGCCGTCCTCATCCCGTCACCTTTCTGAGTAGAGTTGAAGAGATGACGCAGAGTGCTCTTCTGCGACAGTGGAGATTCGTGCAGGTTGGAGGGGCCGGTATGCGTGGCAGATCGGTGGGCCGCATGAGGGAACGGCGTTCCAGGTTGAAGGCCATCCTCATCCATCATCTCTGTGAGTGAGGGCGTGGCCGGTCATCGTCCTCCGTCCCTTGAGTGATTGAGGGAAAGGCTGATGACGCAGAATCCTCCTCTGCGCCAGTGGGAGGCCTTGCGAGATGGAACGTGCGTTGTGCTGAAGTGGGCCTAGTGATCCGAGTATTGGCAGGGCGTTCAGGGTTGAAGGCGATCCTCATCCATCATTTGTGTGAGTGGGCGAGCGCTGGCAGGACGCGAGGACAGAGACCAGACAGGCGCAGATAGGGTGCCGTGATCGGCCCTCCTCTTGCACCTGCTCCTGGGGCCTCCTGCCAGCTCGACCGGAGCTGCCTATAGCCATCTCGGCTCAGGCAGCGCGCCCCAGTGGCGCTAGCGAACTGTTGCGCCGTTGCCATGGCGCCAGGGCCAAGGTGACAACGGGGAGGTAAGTCCCTGGACGGAATGTCTCACGAGAATCGCCACGGCAAGGTGGCAAGTGCGAGGCCAGGCGGTACGGCCTCGGCATGTGGGAGGTAATTCCCTGAGCGCGGGCAGTGTCAATGCGCGCGTGTTGCTAGCCACGGTAATGTGGCAAGGGGCATCTCCAGGCGGTAAGGCCGAGGAGATCCGCGCAGCCGGTAAAGGCGGCAGCGGTGTAGAACCCAATGTATCGGTAGAGGGTGACGAGGCAGTAAAGCCTGTGTTGTCTCCCCGTCTACGTGCGTGCGTGGCCCAGTCAGGGCCAGCTTCCGCCGAGCTCGAGCGGTATCTGCTCGACCACGACGTCTTGAATGTTGTGAAAGCAAGATGTCGTCACGGAAGTGGGCGGTAATGCCCAGCTGGATAGCTGTAAACCTTACAGCGCGTTCTACGCGGAAGTAGAGGCGGTAGCGCATGCCTCTGTCCGAGGTGCTGCGCGTGCAGACGTGGCCAGTGGCACGTCAAGTGTCTTAGCGCCGGCACGGGCGTCTGGTGCAAACGCTGCGGCGGTGAAGCCGGTAAGGGTTTCCCAGGTAAGCGGCGGTCGTAAGCGCCGTAAACAGAGCGGCGCAGTTACCTGCCAGGATCGCGAAAATGCGTTTCTGGAGGTACAATTCATGAGATGCGAAGAACTGGCACGGGATCTTTCTGCACACTCCCCCCGGATGCAAAGATTCACTGTGCGTGGGCTCACCTGGGGCGATCAAGTGGATCTTTTGAGGCCGCTTTTTTACGAAGAGGGCGAGGGTCGCTACCACGCTCAGGTCGCACCTCCGATGTGTGGATCGGTTGAGAGCATGGGCCGAAGCGGCAGGACGAGATCCATGGGCTCTGGACGCTGAAGATATCGCTCTCCACTTGCGGGATGCGCGAGACAGGGGCGCGTCGGTGCCCAGGTCCGCTTTCGCGTCCCTGCTGTGGGCGCAAGAGATTTTCGAGTTCAAGTGGCCGCTCGCTGACCCAGTGGTGGAAGCGCAGAGGACAGCGTCCACCAGACAGGCGGAAGAGTCCAGGCAACAGGCTCCGCCTCTCACCCATGACATCGTGGACCGCATTTTGGGCGCCTTTTTCGTTGCAGTGACATCTCGCGACCACGCCAGCGTGATCACCATGGGCTTCATCCTGCTTCTGGCTTTCGCGTGCTTGCGGTGGTCAGATTTGCAACGGTCGGCAGCGTGCACCCTATCTGCGGATGCGATCTACGCAGAGACTTGGCGATCGAAGAAGAAGGTCGGCAAGACCCCGTGGGCCGCGCCCCGCCGTGACTGGCAAGGGCGGGACTGGGGTGGTCCGCTCTGGGCGACGATCTCGATGTACGTGGATCTTCACACTGCTGATTTTGTGGTCCCCGCTGTCCTTTTCCGGTTGGGGGCCTTCGTGGTTCTGCAGCCAGTGAGGCCCATGTCGTATTCAGGTGCTCTGAACGCAATGCGACACGCTTTGCGGGCGTGTGGCGTCGCCGGGGACGTGGCGGAGTGGTCGCTGCACAGCCCGCGGTTCTTCATGCCATCCCTAGCGGGCCAACTGCGGTTTCCCATGGAGGAGCGCAGAACGCTGGGGCGATGGGGCCCCGCGTCGGGCATGCCAGTCCGGTATGACAGGGCGCGGTGCGTGACCGAGCTGCTTTTGAAGCATGACATTGTGGAGCGGCTTGGAGCTGGGTTCAAGCCAGCTGGGGCCTTCGAGCTACCATGCTGGCAGGCGTCCCGCCCGTCGGGTTCGCCCAGCGCTGCGCCGGAGTGCGACGGGCGGGTGGTTGCCACAGTCCCAGAGCAAGAACGCGAGAGTGTAGTTGCTGCGACGCCAGTCGGTCTGGTGTTGAACGGGGGCAGTAGGATTCTGCATCGGCAGTCAGCCGAGGAGCCGAGGAGGACTGTTTGCGCTTTCTGGTGGGCGGCTTCCCGCCGCTCGGTGGAAGCAGTTTCTGGTCCTCCTCAGCGCTACGTCGACGAGGGCTACGTGCGCTGCGGGAAGTGCTGGTCCCGAGCGCGCAGCGGCCTTCCAGAGTGGCAAGGGAAGGAGAGCTCGAGCGCAGACGGTGGACCGCCGCCGCAGGACACGCGAGATTCCGATGCGGGCGACGGGTCTGCCAGTACCGACACCAGCGACGACGCCCGGTAAGGGGCGCGCGTTGGGTGGGCTCAGGGGCCGCCGCTTGGAGTGTCCAGGCCTGGCAGGTTACGCGTTGGGGGTGAGGCCTGGACACGGCCGCGTGCCCCCCAGCCACCAACACAAACAGCAAAGCATTTTGCCAATGAGAGTCCCAGAAAAGTGTGGAGGTAGCAAGGAAGGAAGGGGAGGGGGATGAGGTACGGGAAGGACGGGAGGATGTATGGTGAGAGTTGTCGGGAGGCTCATGGTGGGCAGGGACGGTGGCGTCCATACTTCTCACCTATGTCCTTCAGTCCATATCTGAGGGGTGAGGGAGCAATCGTGCCTCCCTGCGCCTCCACCCGTGCCGTGATCCCCCCCAGTCCTCTCCTATCCTTGAGGCTCTCTCTCTCTCTCTCTCTCCTCTACCCGTCCTCACCGGTTGGTGTTTCCATTCGTCCACAAGAGGGCCCGAGTGAAAGGGACAAGCTGGCGCGAGAGGTATGCCCGTGCGAACGTGTGACGTGCCAGGCCAAAACATGTTCGACAGAGGTCTGTTCGCTGTACCATGCTTGGGTAGTCCGAGCCGTTCGGTTCGGAGCGACGGTAACCGCGCTTCCGAGGAGAGGATCGAGGAGCTCAGATGATCTGGCGGAGGGCGCTCTAGGTTGAAGGCCGTCCTCATCCCGTCACCTTTCTGAGTAGAGTTGAAGAGATGACGCACAGTGCTCTTCTGCGACAGTGGAGATTCGTGCAGGTTGGAGGGGCCAGTATGCGTGGCAGATCGGTGGGCCGCATGAGGGAACGGCGTTCCAGGTTGAAGGCCATCCTCATCCATCATCTCTGTGAGTGAGGGCGTGGCCGGTCATCGTCCTCCGTCCCTTGAGTGATTGAGGGAAAGGCTGATGACGCAAAATCCTCCTCTGCGCCAGTGGGAGGCCTTTCGAGATGGAACGTGCGTTGTGCTGAAGTGGGCCTAGTGATCCGAGTATTGGCAGGGCGTTCAGGGTTGAAGGCGATCCTCATCCATCATTTGTGTGAGTGGGCGAGCGCTGGCAGGACGCGAGGACAGAGACCAGACAGGCGCAGATAGGGTGCCGTGATCGGCCCTCCTCTTGCACCTGCTCCTGGGGCCTCCTGCCAGCTCGACCGGAGCTGCCTATAGCCATCTCGGCTCAGGCAGCGCGCCCCAGTGGCGCTAGCGAACTCCCACGAACCCACCCTGGTGACCGAGTGGCCAAAATGGCAGCAGAGCTCGACGGGCGTTTGTCGAAGCTGCTCCAGAAGTATGCGGTGGACCCGAAAGTCACGCAGTACTTGCGTGAGAAAGGTATGCTGACTGTAGGTCAGTTTGCCGGGCTGGCAGACTCTAAGGCCGACTCCGTCGCGGGCATTTGCGTCCCGGCGGGTTTGGATGGGAACGACCGGCCGTTGTGCCAGCCTGTCAAAGCAGCCTGGCAGGAAGCAGAGGCTCTCGTCGCGGGCGAGCTCGACCTCATCCGCAAGGGCAAGGGCGGCGACTGGGACGACCCGATCGACCCAGAGGTGCGCGAGAAGAAGACGGCGAGCTTCGTGGGCTACTACCACATTCGCCTTCCAGCGCACCTCATGGGCAGCGACACGCTGGCGGGCCGCCTGGTCCGCGAGCACGAGCGGCGCGCACCCACGGTCCACGACCTGCGCAAGGTCCGCGCGCTGAACAGCGAGGCCGGGATCTCGGCGCCGGGCGGCGGCTCTGGTGCCAAGGTCAACGACGACACCTCGGGCTCCTTCTCTGCCGTCGGGTTCATGTACAAGCACAGGGTGCTCATGAACACGCTGGCCTTGGCAGCTGCGCCTGACTGGGCGTCAGCGGACTGGTCAGTCCTGCTCGATTACCACGAGTGGGTCGTCGTCAAGCTGTTCGAGCGCAGGAACGGTCGGACCCCAACCGTGGACGCCGTCGCGGAAGCGGACCGCCAGATGAGGGCCAAGTGGGTCGAGGCGGTTCGCAGCGATGGCAAGTCGCTCACAGCGGCCGTCCAGAGTTGCCGCACAGAGTGGGTGTCTCTGTTCTCGGAGCTGCGCGGCGACAGGTCCAGCGCGGACGGAGACGCGCAGCTGCCGGCTGCGAAGAGGAGCCGCGTGGCCCTCCAGCGCGTGGAGTCCTTCGGGGGCGAGCAGATCTGCAAGTTCTACAACGACGGCAAGTGCACCTACGGGAAAAAGTGCAGGTATTTGCACATGTGCAACGTGAAGGGCTGCGGCCAGAGCCACCCGGCGTGCGAGGGGCACAGGGGGGCGTGAGCCCCCGCCCACCCGAGCCACGCACCATCCCAGCGAGGCTTGGTTGACAATGGTGAAGACGTTTCTGGGCCACCAGAGAAGCGTCTGAGAGCGTCAGCTGAGACTTCGCAAGGTGTGGAATCGCAGGACCCAGCGGGCGCGGCTCCGGCGCCCGCGCGGGCTGCCCGCGTGGTGGCGGGAGGATTGCAACCTCGGGGGGCAGGTGGCCCTCCTCTCCTGCCGGAGGGCGTGGGGCCTGACGGGTTTCTGCACCACGTGGCGTCCGTGGTGCACCCCATGCAGGCGCCTCCGGTCCTGCGCGACGCCGTCGACGCAGCGTACCGACGGCAGCCGGCCGAAGCGAGCGAGCTCGCCGAGAGGACCTTGGGGTCGGGCGCTGTTGTAAATGCAGTGCCCGAGAACAGGTATAATCGGCGAATCAGGTGCGGTTTATTTTCTCCGAAGGCCTCAGGAGGCCTTCGGGATGTAAGTGGCTGCGCTGTTTGATTTGTGGACCCCCAACGGTTTGTCCGAAATCTGTCGGTACAAATTTGAACCTTTTTCCGGTCGGCCTCCGCCGACGGCCCCGACCGCGCTGAAGAAAAACGCAACAGAGCTGCTTGCACAAAATCTGTCGGTACAAGTTTGCGCCCCTTTTTCCGGTCGGCCTGCCGCCCGCCCGGGAATAGGGGAGTAAGTAGCACAGCAATGAGAGATGCGCGCGTCTGTACATCCCATGCGTGTGCATCTGTGTGTGTGCGTGTGTGTGTGCGTGTCCCCACGAGGAGAATGCGGGCGTGCGCGCAGATCGCGGAGTGGTCGAAAGAGCTCCAAGATCAGAGGCACGCCTGGGCAGAGTCGCTGCATCCGGACGTGAAGAGTGTCATCGGCCACTTGCATGGGCCGTTACTCCAGAAGTTTGTGGCCATGTCGAACCACCCCGATGCAGAGTATTTCAAGTCGCTGTCCGCGGGCCG
Source organism: Prorocentrum cordatum (assembly GCA_963575745.1). Classification (NCBI taxonomy): domain Eukaryota; class Dinophyceae; order Prorocentrales; family Prorocentraceae; genus Prorocentrum; species Prorocentrum cordatum. The sequence goes on from CAUYUJ010018419.1 coordinate 175,574, forward strand.
GCCGGCCCTGGGGCAGATTGAGACTGCAGGTGCGTGCGCGGGGGGGCGGTCGTCTGGAAACGCGGTAAAGCGTTCCGTCTGGGCGGGCAGCGGGGGCATCCGCAAAAGGGGCCTGGCTGCTGGCGGTAAGGCCAGCAACCTGACAATCCCATGGCCGATAGCGAGGTTGGAGGCGGGGTCTTGTGGCAAAGTCGAAACACGATTTCCAATCCTCTTCCTCCCTGTCTTCCGGGGCGCCCGCGGTCCCCGTGCCTGGGGTCGGGCAAGCAAAGTGGGGGCTGCCCTCGTTGCCCGCTGTAACAACACAGAAGAGCCGCGCCCCCCCCCCGTGCACGGTGCAGGTATATGGCGAGTGGCGGAGAAACCTGCTCGAGTGAATCTGGGCGACTGGATCAGGGAGGCCCCAGATCGAAATGCCAGTATTGTTGCTGCAGTCAAATCCTCAGGAGATGCACTGCTCGACAAAAAGGCATGGGAGAAGCGGGAAGCTGAGATCGCGACTGGTGCTGTGCAGGGCCCATTCCGTGTCAGCGGCGTGGATTTGTCAGCCATCGCAGTGCACCCAAGTTTCCCAGTGTGGGAGCGGGGCTCACAGGGCCAGTGGAAGGCGCGTAACATTGAGAATCTGAAGGCGAGCGGGGCCAACGGGACAGTGCACACCTACGAGTCGTACGCCCCCGACGACTTAGACACGGCGCGGGCGGCCGTCAGGTTCTGCAAGGAGCTTTGGGGCGCCGACGAGCCACTGGCGGGGTTTTCATCGGACTACAGCGGGGCATTCCGGCAGAGCCCATTGTCCCCTTCGCAGATACCGTACATGTGGTCCGCCGTGTGGCACCCAGGCCGCGGAGAACCCGTTCTCCTGAGAAACCTCGGACAGGTGTTCGGGGGCGCGGCCGCTGGAACCCAATTCAATTATGTCCGAGACCCTTCGGCGATGTGTTCGGTGATGCGCCATTTCTTCGACGTCCCCATGCATCATTATAGCGACGACGCTTGGGCAGTGGAGCGTGGGTCAACAGCAGAATGTGCGTGGTTCTGCTGGGTGTGGCTCAACCAGGAAATCGGGTGGCGCCTCGACTTCCCCAAATCGCCGCTCCCGCCCAGCATCTGGAGGTTGTTAGGGGCAGAGCTCCACGTCGGCTGCCCGCGGCCCGTGGCCCGGCTGCCTCGGGACAGAGTGGAGGCGTTGTTGGCGGACCTGGAGGGCTACCTGCGCCGGGGTCGCTTGAGCGCGGCAGAGGCGGGCCCTCTGCGCGGGAGACTAGGCTGGGCGCGATCTTTCTTGTTCGGTCGGCGGAGCCGCTGTCCTGGTCCCGCTGCGGCGCAGACAGTTCGACGACAAGGAGCGACGTGGTTTACCGTCTTCTTTGCGAGCTTCCTTGTCCTGGTTCTGGACCGCTGTGTCAGAGCAGTCGGGGCGCGAGGTTCCCTTTGACTTGGACAAGTGACCCCTCCTGATCACCGTCAGCGACGGGGAAGGCACGGGGCGCGTCGCGGTAGGCATATGGAAGCCCAGCGACCCAGGATTTCGGCCAAGATTGACCGCAGCCGACGTCCCGCAGGAGTGGCTTCGCCGGTGGTCGGAGGACGGCCGGCGCGGCAACGTAATCCAGGAGATCGAAGCAGTCGGGCCCCTACTAGCCCTTGAAACATGGCCTACATTGTTGACGGAGTGCGTGTGGATCCATTTCATCGATAATGAGAGTGCCAAGTTTTCTCTGATCAAAGGGTCCGCCAAAGCCATCCACACCAACGAGATCGTGTACGCTACTTGGGAGGCATGCCGGGCCCGGCGTCTATATCCTTGGTGGGAACGCGTATCATCGCCGGACAATCCAGTAGACAAGGCTTCCAGAGGTGACCTCAGCGACCGTTACGGCCAGAACTGGGAGATTGTCGAGCCCGTCCTGCCCGCGATGTGGCGCAGGGAGCCGGCTCGGGCGGCGGCGTGGGGGTGAGGCCTGGACACGGCCGCGTGCCCCCCAGCCACCAACACAAACAGCAGAGCATTTTGCCAATGAGAGTCCCAGAAAAGTGGGGAGGTAGGAAGGAAGGAAAGGGAGGGGGATGAGGTACGGGAAGGACGGGAGGATGTATGGTGAGAATGATGATTCCAATTGTGATGATGATGATGATCAGGAGGAGGATGGGGATGATGACAGTGAAGTTGATGATGCTGATGATGATGCTGGAGGATGCTGATGATGAGACTGATGATGATGATGCTGTGGATGATTACGATGATGCTGATGCTGACGCCGACGACGACGATGATTTTGATGATGAGGAGGGAAATTATGCGGATGCTGCCGATGCTGACGATGATGTTGCTGAGGCGGATGATGATGCTGGTTTGTGATCGTGGTGATCAGAGCGATGACGATGCGGATGACGTTTATGATGATCATGATGCTGCTGCTGACGATGATGATGCTGATGTTGATGCTGAAATTGACGACGCGGATACTGATGATGAAGATGATGAGATATCGGAGGATGATGGCGATGGAGATCAAGCGGATGATGAGCATGATGATGTTGTTGCGTACTGTCATGATGCATCTGTTGACGATGTTGATGTTGCTGGTGATGATGATGGTGATGATGATTTTGGTGGTGGTAATGCTGATGATTGCGATGGTGATGATGATGAAGAGATGGTGATGACGACGATGATGTTCATGATGATGCTGATGATAATGGTGATGATGATGCTGATACTGATGATGATGATGATGATGCTGATGATGGTGACGGTGATGGTGATGCTGGTACGTGGCCATGGATATGACGATGCTGATGCTGATACTGAAGCTTACGATGATGCTGCTGATGATGACTATGATGATGAGTGTGATGATAATGATGATGCTGATGATTGGGATGATGCTGATGATAATGATGATGACGCTGATCATAATGCTGATGCTGCTGATGCTGGTACAGAGGCGGGCAATGTTTGAGTATGATGGTGATGCCGATGATGATTACGCTGATGATGGTGGGTCTGATGATGACAATGGCGACGATGGCGATGACGATAATGCTGCTGCTGATGATTCTGATGCTCATGCTGACGATGATGAGAAGGATGAAAAGGAGAAGGAGGATATGATTGATAATGATGATGATGATGATGCTGATGATGATGATGATGACGATGGTGGTGATGATGATGATGGTGGTGGTGTTGTTGATGATGGTGATGCTGATGATGCTGATGATGATGCTGATCATGAGGATGACGATGGCGGTGCTGATGATGATGCTACGTATGTTGCTGATGCCGCTGATGCTGATTATGCTTACGCCTATGATGGTGATGCTGATGCAGATGCTGACGATAATAAAAGTGCTGGTGATGATGCTGATGAGGACGCTGCTGATGATGCTGCGGCTGATGAATAGGATGATGATCATGCAGATGCTGGCAATGCTGATAATGCGGATGATGAGGATTGTGATGGTAATGATGATGGTGCGGTGATAGCGTGGATGATGATGAGGATGACGAGGACGGTGCTGATTAGGATGACGATGATGCTGCGTATGATGTGGACGCTGACAATGATGATGCTGCTGATGATGATGACGATGCCGCTGATGTTGATGATGATAAGGAGGATGATAATGATGGTCATGCTGCTCATGTTGATGCGTATGATTAACAGGGTGCTGTGACGTTGATGAAGATTCAGATGCTGGTGGTGGTGATGGGGTTGATGATTATGATGATGATGGCGATGTCGATGCTGATTGTAATAGTGACGATGCTGCTCTCATGCTGATTGTGACAATGATGATGATGATGATGATGATGGTCATGGGGAGGCGGACGTTGGTGATGATGAGGAGGCTGTTGATAATGCTGCATATGAAGCTCATCATGATGAGTTTGCTGCTGACGATGCAGATGCTGACAGTGCTGATGCTGATGCTGATGGTGATGATGATGCTGATTACGATGATGCTGATGATGTTGATGATGATGATTTTGATCATGGTGAGGACGTTGACTCTGACGGCTCCGATGATGCCGACGCTAGTGCTGATGTTGATGCTGATGCTGCTGATGCTGTTGTTGATGCTGAAGATGATGGTGATGCTGCTGCTGATGATGATGTGATCGTGAGGATGATGAGGGGGACGAGGAGGAGCAGGAAGAGGAGGAGGAGCATTGATGACGCGGAATATAATGATGATGTTGCGCTTGATGAGGATGATGATGCAGATGTTGGCAATGCTGATGACGAGGATGCTGATGTTGATGATGATGATGCTGATACTGATGACGATGGCGACGATGATGCTGATGATAATGATGGCGGCACACATGCTTATGATGACGATGCTGATGCTGATGCTGAGGGTGATCATGGTGATGCTGACGCTGATGCTGCTGGCGACGATGACGAGGCTGATGGTGATGATGATGCGGAGCAGGCTGCTGATGATGACGATGATGGTGATGATGACGAGGGTGATAATGCTACTGCTGCTGATGATGGTTCCTATGCTGGCAATGTTGAGGGTGCTGATGATGATGCTGCTGGTTTTGATAGTGCTGACGACGATGGTGATGCTGATGCGTATTGCGCTGATGGTGATGATGTTTCTGCTTGCGATGTTGATGATGATGACGATGATGATGATGATGCAGGTACTGACGATACTAACCATGCGGATGATGCTGCGGCCGAGGATGCTGCCGACGAAGACTCTGATGCTAATAGCGATAATGTTGCTGCTGATGGCGATGCAGCTGCTGGCAATGTTGATGGTGAGGGTGATGTTGATGGTTGTGATGCTGATAGTGATGACGGTGGCGATAGCGATGATGATGGTGGTGCTACTAATTCTGATGCTGATGCTGGTGGTGATGATGATGGTGTTGATGACGATCATGCTGCTGCTTCGGATGATGGGTAAGATGAGTTGATAGTACTGCTGATGCTGACGATGATCATGATCATGATGATGAGGAGGAGGAGACTGCTGTTGATGCTTATGATGAGAATGATGATGATGGTGATGATGATGCCGATGCGGTTGCTGATGATGATGCAGATGCTGGCAGTGTTTGATTTGGATGCTGATGGTGATGACGATGACGATGCTGATGACGATGGCGATGACGATGCTGATGATGATGGGGATTATGATGCTGATGCTGCCGATGATGATGCTGCTGATGATGAATACAGATGCTGGCAATGTTGCGATGAGGATGGCCTTGGGGCTGGCGGTGATGCTGCCGATGATAATGCAGACGATCGTGATGATGATAATGTTGATGGTCGTGACGATGATGATGAGTGTGATGATGACGATGATGATGGTGCTCATGATGATGTTGATGCTGCTGGTGATGATGATGATGCTGCTGCTGCTGATGGTTATGCTGACGATGACGAGGACGGTGACAGTGAGGCTGATGATGAGGATGATAATGGTGACTATGATAATTTTCTTTGTAAAGAGGATGATGTGGATGATGATGAATGTGATGATGATGACGACGATGATGATGACGCTGATGATGATGGCGATGATGCTGATGATGCTGCTGCTGATGACAACGCAGCTTCTGACAATGTTCATGATGATGACGCTGATGGTGGCTGTGATGATGATGCTGCTGATGATGATGCTGCTGATAATGATGCTGCTGATGATGATGCTGATGCTGATGATGACGATGCTGAAGACGATGATCATGCTGATGATGAAGAGGAGGACGAGTATGCGAATGATGGTGATGCTGATGCTGCCGATGATGATGCTGCTGATGATGACTGTGATGATGTCACGATGACGATGATGACATTGATGTTGATGACGACGGCGATGACGACGGCGACGATTGTGATGAGAGTGATGATGTTGGTGTTGTCGATGACGGTGATAACCATGATGAGGACGTGGGTGATCACGACCATGGCTCGGACTTTGAGGATGCGGATGCTGATTGGGATGCTGATGTGAATGACGAATTGATCTCGACGACAATGTTGATTTGATGTTCGTAACAATATTTCAGACGAAGCAGCTCGCTGGTATGAAAGTCCTATCCTACCCTCCTCTGGAAGGAGAGCACGTTTTCCGTCCAGGGGATGGGAAGGGATTAGAAGGAGGGCATGGGATAGGAGGAGGAGGGGCATGCGGAGGATGGGAGAGGGACCAGAAATGGGGAGGGGGGATGAGGAGATGGGATGGGGCGGGTGAAGGGGAGGATGTGGGATCGAAAGAGGACTTCCGTCCCTCGTCTCGCACATGCGCGTCTGTTGCAAGTGTGCCTCCCGCCTTGGATCCAGGGCCCGTTGACGCGCGCAAGGCTGATGATGAAAGTTGGAATCCAAAGAGGTTGAAGGACGACAACGATGCAATCGCTCAGCTTGGCCTTCAAGGTAAGCTGGTAATTACTGCGTGGGTCGGCTTCACTCCGCTCGCGCGTGCAGTACCGCATATCCTGACATCCGCCTGCCTCCCCCCCTCTGCCCCCTTCCCCATTTCCCCCCAGCGCGTCCCGCCCTCCCCTGCTCTCCCCTTCCCTGTCCTTTCCGTTTCCCTGCCATGGGGGAAGGGTGCGCTCGTCCGTGGGGCACGGCACCCCGCGTCCCCTGCTTCTCAGAATGCGCTGGTTTTACTTCTAGGAGAAAGGCCGGCGCCTTCTAAGAAGCAGCTTCCTTCTAAGACGCCCTCCCCCCTCCCGGCCCCATGCCCCTTTGTGCGCGCCGCCGCGTTCCCAGCAGTCCCTCCCCGCCACGGCCCGTCGGACCTCGGTTAGGACATCGCCGCCGGGGAGTACGTCTGCAACGCGTCTGTCCTGAGCGCTCTGCGGCTTCGGCAGGCCCCACGGGACGGCAGGGTGGGGGGCGGAAGGGGTGGAGGATGAGAAGCAGGGGTGATGATAATGATGCTGATGATGATGATGGTGGTGGTGGTGATGATGATCATGATGTTGATGAGATGCTCATGCTGTTGTTGATGATGATGATGATGATGATGAGATGATTATGATGATGATGCTGGTGCTGCTGCTGATGATACTGATGATGATGATGATGATGATGATGATGATGATGATGATGGTGATGATGTGATGATGATGATGATGATGATGGTGATGATGATGATGATGATGATGATGATGATGATGATGATGATGATGATGATGATGATGATGATGATGATGATGATGATGATGATGCTGATGCTGATGCTGATGATGATGATGATCTGATGATGATGGTGATGATGATGGTGATGATGCTGATGATGATGGATGAGATGCTGATGATGATGATGTGATGATGATGATGCTAATGATGAATGATGATGATGATGATGCTGATGATGATGATGATTGATGATGATGATGATGATGATGGTGATGATGATGATGATGATGATGATGATGATGATGATGATGATGATGGATGATGACGATGATGATGATGATGATGGTGATGGTGATGGTGATGCTGATGCTGATGATTGATGATGATGATGATGATGATGATGATGATGATGATGATGATGATGATGATGATGATGATGATGATGATGATGATGATGATGGTGATGGTGATGGTGATGGTGATGGTGATGATGATGTGATGGTGGTGGCAATCATTGCCATGCGGAGCAAGCCTCGGAGTTGTGCGCCTGCACCGACTTGCTGGGCCACGGGCAGGTGTGGTCCAGAGCTTCATCGGCGGGGAGCTTTCCGCCTGGCCGGCCTGCGGGAGCCGTCTTCGGTGGCCACCACGGCAGGGCACATTTTGATCCGATCGATCTGATTCGATGTCGATTCCCGCTGGCCCGATCCGATTCGATTCCGACATGCCCACGGTCCGACGCAACCTGGTGCATGCATAGCGACGCTGCGCATCTTGGTGCGGCCGATCTGAACCGTTCGCGACGCCGTGTCGTTTCGGGCCGACCCGAAACACATCTTGATGCGATCCGATTCCTCGATTCGATGGTCACTGATCTTGCCACTGGGCCCCACGCAGCTGTGCAACCAGCCCGAGGTCCTGCTCAGCGGGGTTGTGAACGACGAGCGAGCAGCACTCACCCATGCCCACAGGGGGCACGGAGGGGGCTACGGGTGCGTGCTGTCGGATGGGGTCCCCGCTCGAACGGGAGCCTCCCCCGCGGTCCGACAACCCGCACCCATACCCATAGACAGTCCCCCTCCCTCCGATCCCCCTATGGGTATGGGTGTGTGCTGTCCGTTCGTCAGTGAAGGGTGTTCGCTCTCCAATTCCAGCAGCCGCGGAGAGGCCCGACCAGGTCTCCCCCTTCTGGCGTCCAGCTGCCAGCATCTCGGTACCCTCGAAGCTTGGGCGGCCGTGGCTCGCTGGAGAACATCGCCCTCCCTCCCTTTCCTCCTCCATCTCCTCCTCCTCCATCTCCATCTCCATCTCCATCTCCTCCTCCTCCTCCTCCTCCCATCTCCTCCGCCTCCTCCTCCCATCTCCTTCTCCTCCCTCTCCTCCTCCTCCCCTTCCTCCCATCACCCCCCCCCTCTCTGGAGCCTCACTCGTTTTTCAATGTCCTTCCCCTCGGCTTCGCGTGTCTGAGCTGAGGACGAGCCCGCTGCAACGACGGTTTCGGCCGTCGGGTCCAAGTTGGCGGGGCGCCAGCCCGGCAGAACGGGCTCGACCCTTCCAGCGTGGACAGCCGAGCCGAACCTCCGCCCCTCGCTGGAGGAGGCGCATCGGGAGGGTGGAAGTGGAGAGGGGGAGGGAGAGGGGGCGAGGACGGGCGGGGGCGGACAAGAGGGGGGTGATGACTAGGGGTGGGGGGAGGGGGGAGCCAAAGCAATTTTCTGTGTGATGAAACATTTTTAGTATTAGCTTATTTTCCGAGGCGCAAAGCTTAGTTATTAGTTATCTAGCTTACTATATGGAGCTTATGTATTACTAGTTGCATGTAGTATTCGTAATTTTGTTCTTATTATATGTATTATTATATTATTACTACTGTTATTTCCATTCGTATTATTATCGTTATACTCATTATTTCGTTCATTAGTATTATTCTTCTTCTTCTTATTATTATTGTTATTATTATTATTATTATTATTATTGTTATTACCGTTATTATTGGTAGTATTGGTATTATTATTAGTAGTAGGAGTGGTAGTTGTGTATATATATATACATCACAAATTCATTCTGATGTTTACTATTCAGTCTTAGTTTACCATACGAACGTGCGATGCCAAGCGTATGATGCGATCTCGCCTGTCCGTGCTGAAGCGCAGAGAAGGGGCACAACATACACCCGATGGTTGCAGATTACTAGGAGCTCCTTCCTCTCTGTCGCAGAATGCGCAAGGATTCCTTCTGTGGCGGATTACACGTGGATCCCGGGAGTGCACAGTGGTCCCTTCCGAGGAAACTTACACCATATTCCTTTCGTTGCAGCTTAGACAGGGACTACCGTCGTGTCAGGTTGCAAGTGGCTTCTTTTGCGAGGTTGCTGATTGATTCCCTTTCTCCCCGAACATAAACAAAAAGAAAGCGCGCAGTCAGGCATTGCAGAACGATCCCCGCGGCCGGAGAGTACACAGGGCTTTCGTGTGACGGGTTTGATTAGGATGCTTTTTGTTGAGTGTTATAATCCTTTCCAGAAGTTCCCCTTGCGGTGGCCGGCCGACATTTCAAGTCATCCTTCTTCCTCCCCCTCTTCCTCGTCCTCCCGATATGTTTCCTTATGTTATTTCTCTCGCTCTCTCTGTTTCTTTCTCTTTCTCTCTCTTTCGCTTTCCCTGCGCCTGGCGAGTCGCGGGCGGATCATTCGCGGGTCGCGCGCAGGTCGCCGACGGCGCGTTGCGGGCGGGCCAATGGCGAGACGCGCGCGCAGGCAGCTTCCATTCGGAAGCGGCGGAAATGGCCGCGCCGCCAACAAACACCGCGCTCAGGGAGATCATCCGCTTCACCACGCCGGCAACATACTTGCTGGCGAACTCTGCCGAGGCCAGCGTGCAGGTGTGGGGCGCGTATCAGGGGAATTTCGGCATCTTCGGGTATTCCATCGAGCTCGTTGATTGGGCGCGCGCCGAGCTGACCGCGGGGATTTTTACGTGAAACGCATGGCCTAGGCTGCGCCGCGGGTTCCTTGCCATAAAGGCGCATGTGGTTGGGCCGCGCAGGCTGATCAATGACTTCCCGACTCGCCCAGGTTGGGCGCCCCTGACACGGGCCGTGCAAGCGACGCTCGTTGATTGGAGTTCCTGCTCATGACATAGCTTTCTCCGCGGGCCTTCGAGACCTCGCATCCCGTCTGGATGCCTTCTGCCTGGTGGCGAACCTCGCCGCGGAGGTCGACTCGCGCGCCTCCTTCGCCGACAGTGGCGCCGCCAGCTCCTGGATGGGTCCAAATGGCGCCGTTCCCGCGGCTTCGGTGGGCAGCGCCGCATATCGCATTGCGCGTCTGCCTGCGTCGGAGGAGCGCTGGGGGCCACTCAACCCGAACAGCGCCGCGCGGATGAGAGACCTCGCAAACTGCCTGGCGGCGGGGCGGGCGGCCTTTGCAGGGCCGCCGTGCGCGCGTGCGCCCGCCGCCCGCGCTCAAGGGCGCGCCCGAGGAAGCCCGCGGGGACGCGCGCAAAGACGGCGCGCCGCCGAACTCGCGCGACAAGAATTCCAATCCGCATGCGCCGTCGTCGCCTTCTTGCGGCACCTTGCCCAGCAGCCGCGCAATGTGGAGCGCGCCGCGGCGCTTCCGCAGACTTGCGCGGCGCGTCGGAGATTCCCGCAGCGGTTGCATGCGATCGCAGCAGAACTCTCGAGGAAGGCCCTGCGGGATATCTTCCGCAGAGCGTTGGGTCCCCAAGCTGAAGCCGAGTTCTCGTCTTGTGGCTGGAAAGGTTGGTGCGTGTCTGAGCGAGAGTGGGCCGCTCCGCAGTCGTCTGCCCGCCGCGCCTCCCCGGGCGGCTTCGGCGTCGTGGGCCCATGCGACGTGGGAGCTTAATGGGCGCCCGCCGCTGGCCCTGGAGACTTCGCGTCGAAACGGCCTGCCCGCCCCGGGGGCTTCTCGCCGGAGGGGCGGCCCGCTGGGCGAGGAGTAGGAGGGGGGGGGGGGGCGGGGAGGAGGTGGGGGAGGAGGAGAAGGGGGGGGAGGAGGAGGAGGAGGAGGAGGAGGAGGAGGAGGAGGAGGAGGAGGAGGAGGAGGAGGAGGAGGGGGAGGGGGGGGAGGAGACGGACGCAGCGCCATAACGTGGAAGAGTGAAAGGAACCCGCTGATGAGGGCGCGCCCTTGCCGCGGCTGCGGCGACGCGCGCTTGCGTTATTCTCTGCGCCGATCGGGGCGCCGAGGGAGATGCTTCGGAGTTGGGTGCCGAGCCTCTCGCGCCCCTGGAGGTGGCGGATGAGCGAAGGATCAATCCGCGCACGTGCGTCGGCGCCTAGGCGCCTCTCGCGCGCGCGCGGGGCCAGGGGGCGGGGGGGTCGGAGGGCCCTCCCCCGCCTTCAGAGCCCTGTCGTCGGCAGCTTGGGCTAAGACGGAAGGCACCGTCGTCGTCGTTGTTTCCGTCGTCGTCGCGACAGCGGTGGCAGTCGCGGCGGTGGCAGCGGCGGTGGCGTTGGTAGTGTTAGGGCGGTGCGCGCAGGACGTGGCATGAAGTATTTGGGGCTCATAACTTGCGCGCATGTGGATACTGGGTCCAGGTCGCAACCGCGGCGGGTTTTTGCGTTTGGTTGCGTGGCCGATGACCTTTCGAACCCGTGGCCGATGGTTTTTCTTCGGATCAACGCATGTTTCATGCGTCGCCCTTGCGCAATCCGGCGCTTGCGTTTGAATGTGGGTTCAGAGCACGAGGGGCGGCAGCGTTGTTGTGTGGCTTTGGGTTCCGGATGCAGCGGGGGCCGCTGCCTTGTTGTGTTATTTCATCGTGCATCAGCGCGCGTGGAACATGTTTTTGAAACAGATGTCATGGGTATAAGCTCGAATGTTGGATCCGCCCACCACGAGAAATAACCTGGCAGTTGCCGCGAAACAGATCGTTTTGCTATCCGCCGCGAAAGAAATCGCACCTTGTTTCGCCGAGCGGGAAATTTTTCAGCAATCTGCTGCAGAGCGGATCCTTGTGCAACCGCCCGGAAAAGAAATCGAATTGCAATTTGCGTCGCGGGTGATCTTGCTTGCAATCCGAGGCTGGGGGTGGGAAGGGGGGGCGGGCCTTCTGCAATCTGCCGCGAATAGGCATCTCCGTGCAATCCCGCGCAGAATGAGTCTTCACGCGGCGGAGTCGTTTCGCAAATGTACCAGGGCAGGAGCAGTTGTGCAAGTCGCTCTTTTTTGCAATCTGCCAAGCAAGAATCTTGTGAGTAACCGGCCAGAAACGAGAAACGAAATCCTGTCGCGGCCCGTCGTGACGCGAAACCTCGTGCAATCGGCCCCGCAACAAATCCCACCGTAGCCCAGCGCAAGCAAAACTGCATGTAATTCGCCAGCAGTTTCGCCCACTCCGCCACTGGAGCAATGCTCCTGAACGCGGCCACAACATGACATTCACTTGTGCGTGGCCACAAGACACCCCGTTGGAATTCAGCGAGGAATGATTACCGGATGTTGCTTCGGCACAACAGCAACACCACGCAGCGCGCGAAAATCCGTTAGCCCTCGTGGCCCGAGTAAGGCGTGTTTCTAGACAGTTGGGTGGAGCAGCTTCGGCGGTGCCACCGATGTGGAAAAACCTGCGCGATGCAAACGATATTCAATATGTGCGGGGCGCTATGTATACTGCGCATTACGTATGTCATTCTATGGATTGTATTCCACGTTGTGCAGCTTCTGTAGTGCAGCCTTTGTGGTGCATCTTATGATGTGCATTCCACCTTGCCGAACTTGAAGCTGTCGGCTCCACTGCTCGCGCAAGCGTCCCACCCACCCACCCTCAACTTAGTCTGCAAAGTCCACGCGAAAGCGATTGCGATGAGTGCTTGGCGTTGGTTGGTGCATGTCTGCGGCCGCGCTGGCCCGCACATGTTCGCACGCGCAGCGGCCAGCTAATTTGGCGCGACCCACGTGGACGCGGTGGCGCAGGCCGCTCGTCTCATTCCGTGCGAGTCGGCGACGTCGACGACGACGAAGACAACGACGACGCCGACGCCGACGACGACGAAGACGACGACGACGTCGCCAACGAAAACGACGACGAGGGAGGAGGGAGGACGACGACGGCGACAACGACGACAACGACGACAACGACGAGGGAGGAGGGAGGAAAAAGGGGGAAGGACGGCGACGCCGACGGCAACGACGATGGAGGAGGGAAGACGACGACGACGACGACGGCGACGAAATAGGAGGGACGACGCCGATACGCCGACGACGGACGACGACGACGACGAGGGAGGAGGAGGAAGGACGACCACGGCGACAACGTCGACGGAACCGGCCACGACGCCAAACAAGACGACGACGACGAACACGAGGAAAGACAGAGGACGACGTAGGTGACGACGAAGACGACGCGGGAGGAGGGAGGACGGCGACGACCACGACGACGACGACGACGCAAGAGCGCGCGCGGACGCTTTTGTTGAAACTCCGTGTTGCGAAGCTTTGTGTGTTTGTAGGTTTTGTGGACGCGCGATTTTGAAATCCTTCCGACGCCGATGGGTTTTGAAGGATTTCGGCATACGCGCGCGACGACGCGCGCGACGACGCGCGCGTCTGCACTTCGTCCCTTTTTTGCAGAGGTGTCTCGCAACGGTACACGCGCAAGGGCGTTCGACAGATTTCGACATGCGCGCGCGAAGCCCGTTTGGTAGTATTTTGTGAACTTCTTGAAAAACCTATGGTTTTCTTAAGATTTCGCAAGAGTTCGCGCGTAAGTTTTTTTTGCAAATCAGTGTTGCGGAACCCTGTGTTTTTGTATGTTTTTTTTCGGGGGGCAACTCGGTTGCGAACTCTTTCCGACACCGAAGGTTTTTGGATGATTGCGGCATGCGCGCGCGACGACGCGCGCGTGTGCACTTTGTTTTTTTGCTGTTGCAAGGGATTCGCGAAACAAGTGCTATATTAGAACAACAGATGTCCCCGCGTATCGTTTTTCACAAAAGGGAACCTCAGGGGGACCGATCCCGGTTCCCCTGGGATAGTGCGAGGTCACAGTTAGGATGGACATGTGGTCATAATTATATATGGTTTACAAGCCGAAAAGGGTGCGGATAACGCCGGGGGGGGGGGGTAGAGTCGATTCTCTTTTTTAAAAGGAGAACGAATGGTGTGTAACATATGGTGTGCGTTCTATGTGGGGCAAACTACGTGTCGCAATCTGCATTGCGCAGTCCACGTGGTGCAGCTCGCGTCGTGTAGCTCGGTGGTGCAACGCCTATGTTGTGCAAGTGGCGTGGGGCAGCTTTTGCTGCGCAGTCTCAGTGTTTCAACACGCGCTGTGAAACC
>CAUYUJ010018419.1:195000-205124 GCA_963575745.1 Prorocentrum cordatum
CTATGCTATGCTATGCTATGATATGCTATGATATGCGATGCAATGCTGCGCTGTGCTGTGCTAAGCTATGCTATGCTATGCTGCGCTATGCTATGCTATGCTATGCTATGTTATGCTGCGCTATGCTACGCTGCGCTATGCTATGCTATGCTATGCTATGCTATGCTATGCTATGCTTTGCTATGCTAATACTGCGCTGCGCTAAGCTAAGCTGAGCTAAGACGAGATGTATGATCTTGGGGGGCAACCATATATATATATATATATATATATATATATGCATGCTAGGGGGGGCTCCCAAGATCCCCCTTCGGCACTCTTGCACATCAATGACCCTCTTCCTGTTGGTGCCCATCTTGTAGGAACGAGCGCCGTCGGTGTGCAGAAACACGCAGCGGCCCCGTAACCACTTCGCAGCCTGAGGTTCCCAATCTTTCTTCTCCTCCCCCTCCGCCGCGTCCTTCTCTCTCCCATCCTCCTCCTCCCCCTTCTACTGATCCTCCTGCTCCTCCTCCTGCTCCTTTTGGTGCCCCTCCTGGGCCTCGGGAGACACTGAACTCACGATATCTTCCTGGTGTCTCCCTGGTGTCTCCCTCGTGCCTCTTTTTTATTGTTTTCTCCGGCTCTGGAAGATCTCCAATACGCATCCTGAGAAACAAAGGGGACAAAACAAAAGTCTGCCTCGCCCTTTTCTCTCCTATCTCCTCCTCCCCCTCCTACTTATCCTTCTGCTCCTCCTCCTGCTTCTTCTGGTGCTCCCCCTGGGCCTCGGAGGGCGCTGAACTCACGATATATTCCTGGTGTCTCCCTGGTGTCTCCCTCGTGTCTCCCTCGTGTCTCCCTTTTTTCTTGTTTTCTTAAGCCCTGGAGAATCTACAACAAGCGTCCTGAGGGGCACAGGGGACAAAAGCTAACAAAGGGGACAAACAGAAACAAAGGGGACAAAGGGGAGAAAAGGGGACAAAAAGGGACAAGGGAAATAAAAAGGGACAAAGGGAACAAGAGGGGACACAAGAGACAAAGGGGACAAAAGATAACAAATGGGACAAACATGAAGAAAGGGGACAAAGGGGACACAGGGGACAAAGGGGACAAAAGGGGACAAAAAGGGAGAAGGGGAATAAAAAGGGACAAAGGGAACAAAGGGGACAAGAGGGGACACAAGGGACAAAGGCCACACAAGAATGACACAAGGAGACAGAATGGAACAAACAGGACAAAAGGGGACAAAAAGAAACAAGATACTGCGCCAAGCGCCCCAGAACTTCATGTTTGTGCGCTCCGCCCCCCCGCAACAATTAACAAACAAATGCACGTAATTTCCCCCTTTTCACAGCCTCAAGAAGCCCTCATGGGCAGCGGTAAGCGCTAGCAACCCCCCTTTTTTCAATACCTTCAGCAAGCTCTGCCTGGATCCCTTTGGCTCCCTCCTGGCTCCTTCTCATCTCCCTATTGGCTTCCATTCGGCTCCGTATCGATGGAATCCTTTTGTAGCAAAGTTCCACATGTATTCCTTTTGTGAGGATTTCATTAGGACTCCTTTTGTGGAGGATTACAATACGATTCCTTTTGTGGAGGCTTGCAAAACCATTCGGGACCTTGATTTTTTTGATTTTGTTGCCTGGGTGCTCTGAGTTTCTTGTTTTTCATTTGGTTTTGACTGATTTTCCTGTTTTTGTTGGTTTTCGGCGCCCTCGCTCCCCCAGCGCCGCCTCCACCTCGCCCCCAGAGGGGGCGCGGGAGAGCAGAAACCAACAACAGCAGGAACATCAGTCAACACCAAAGGAAAAACATGACAATCAGAGCACCCAGGCAACAAAATCAACGAAATCAGCGCCACACACACACCAGGATTCCTTTTGTGGATGATTACATTAGGATTCCTTTTGTGAAGGTTACACTAGGATTCCTTTGGTGAGGATTTCATTAGGATTCCTTTTGTGGAGGATTACAAAAGGATTCCCTGTGTGGAGGATTACAATCGGAATCCTTTTGTGAAGATTTCATTAGGATTCCTTCTGTGGAGGATTACAAAAGGATTCCCTTTGTGGAGGATTACAATAGGATTCCTTTTGTGGGAATTTCATTAGAATTCCTTTTGTGGAGGATTGCAATAGGATTCCTTTTGTGGAGGATTGCAAACCCATTCGGGACTTTGATTTCGTTGATTTTGTTGCCTGAGTGCTCTGATTTTCATGTTTTTCCTTTGGTTTTGAGCGCCGCCTCCACCTCACCCCCAGAGGGGGCGCGGGGGAGCAGAAACCAACAAAAACATGAAAATCAGTCAAAACCAAAAGAACAACATGACACTCAGAGCACCCAGGCAACAAAATCAACGAAACCAGAGCCCCGAATTGTTTTTGCAATTCTCCCCAACAGGAATCCTATTGTAATCCTCTACGAAAGGAATCCTAATGTAATCCTCACAAAAGGAATCCTAGTGTAATCCTCCACACAGGGAGTCCTTTTGTAATCCTCCACGAAGGGAATCCTAATGAAATCCTCACAAAAGAAATCCTATAGTAATCCTCCATCAAGGGAATCCTATTGTGGAGGATTACAATAGAATTCCCTTTGTGGAGGATTACAATAAGATTCCTTTTTGTGAGGATTTCATTAGGATTCCTTTTGTGGAGGATTACAATCGGATTTCCCATTGTGGAGGATTACAACAGGATTCCTTTTGTGAGGATTTCATTAGAACTCCTTTTGTGGAGGATTACAATAAGATTCCTTTTTGTGGAGGCTTGCAAAACCATTCGGGACCTTGCTTTTTTTGATTTTGTTGCCTGGGTGCTCTGATTTTCTTGTTTTTCATTTGGTTTTGACTGATTTTCCTGTTTTTGTTGGTTTTCGGCGCCCTCGCTCACCCAGCGCCGAATCCACCTCCAAACCAAACAAAAACAACAAAACCAATGGTTTTCAATAGTTTTCCATTGGAGACGTTGAAAAACCAGTGGCTTTCAATAGGCAAATTGTTATTGTCTTTGGCTTCTGCCAAAAAGCAACATAAGAAACAACGCAAGACGAAAAAGAAGATGAAGAAGAACAAGAAAAGCTCGAAGGGGGATCTTGGGAGCCCCCCCTACCATACATGTATATATATATATATACATATATATATGGTGCACTATTTGCGAACCCTTTCTCGCAAGCCGTACTTTTAGGAAGGAACTTCGTAGGCGAAACCACACAATCAACAACACATCGTGCTGTATAACCAAATGTTGGTTTTACGGGGGGATGTCCCGGCGGGGGCCACGAAATCTCTCCAGGTATCGTGGCCATCCTTTTTGTTTCAATGCGCTCTGCGTTTCCTTTCTCGTCCGCGCACGTGCCTTGGCCCAGGACCAGTGAACTCCATTCCTGGATTTCGTTGGCCGTTTTCGTTTCGATTTCGTCTTTGCAGAGGACGCGCATCGATGACAAGGCGAGGGACAACGAAAGCAACACGAAACCGAAAAGCACTGTTCAGGGCGATCCCCGCCTGGAAACCTCCCTCCTGGCCGCCCCCGATGAGGGGCGGGGCGACGGGGGGGCCGAAGCGCTGGGCCCGGGGCTGATGCGGGGCGGGGTTCGGGGCTGATGGGGGGCAGGGCGACGGGGGGGTCGATGGAGGGCGGGGCGACGGGGCTGCGCCGCGAGGTGAGGCTGCAGGGGGCACGCCCGCAGTTCGGCAGGGGCCAGCCCAGTCCCTGATCACAGCCCGCAGAGGATGTTTCTCCCCCCGCCCCCGCTTTTTAGGCGAAAAACGATGCCGCTCAGGAAAGGAGGGGGGCCTTGGGATACACCCCCCAAGGGGGCTATTCGGACGCACCCCTATCGATGATGACTGCGCCCCCATCGCATTTCCCAGGAAAAGGGCCCAACATGTCTGGCCCATGCGAAAATCCTACGAAGCCTGGGATAGAGGTCGACAGATCCCCTGTTAACAGCAGCGGGGGAGGAGGAGGAGGAGGAGGAGGAGGAGGAGGAGGAGGAGGAGGAGGAGGAGGAGGTGGAGGTGGAGATGGAAACTGAGGGGGAGGACCTTCAGATCCGGGCGTGACAATTTTTCAACACCGAGCGTTTTCGCCCAGTTTCGGGCACCCGGGCCCTCTGAGATCGATCCGGCTAGAAAGATGCCGCAGAAAGTGGGGGCCAAGGGGTTTGGTTGTATTTTTGTTGCGATGTTTTTTTTTGCGACGGCAGGTCTGAGGGGAGGGGGAGGAAAAGGAGGAGGAGGAGGAGGAGGAGGAGGATGCTGTCGGATTGCACAGCCTTTAGGGTGGCTGACCCTCATAACTACGCGTGTGACGGCGCAGCCCCAATATGAGGGGGTCAACACGTGCTGGGTCCAAGCCCAACCATGAAGGGGTCAATGTATGACGGGTCGTAGTTCCCGCATCAGGGATCAGCGCATGAGGGGCCCGCGCCTCGGCAGAGGAGGAGGAGGAGGAGGAGGAGGAGGAGGAGGAGGAGGAGGAGAAGATGGAGGACGAGGGGGAGGAGGGGGAGGAGGAGGAAGAGGAGGAGGAGGAGGAGGAGAGAGGAGGCGAGGGAGGAGGAGGAGGAGGAGGGGGGGGGGAGGAGGAGGTAGGAGGGGGGAGGAGGAGGGGAGGAGGGGGAGGAGGGGGAGGAGGAGGAGGAGGAGGAGAGAGGGGAGAGGAGGAGGAGGAGGAGGAGGAGGAGGAGGAGGAGGAGGGGAGGAGGAGGAGGAGGAGGAGGAGGAGGAGGAGGAGGAGGAGGAGGAGGAGGAGGAGGAGGGGAGGGGGAGGAGGAAGAGCGGAAGAAGGAGCAGCGGGAGGGCACGGCGCGGCTTTCGTCGGCGCGGAGGGGCCGAGCCCAGCCGCGCAGGCCGCTGCCGTCGCACCGCACGCAGACCGCGCCGGCAGGCCGCGCACCAGAGGCCGCGCTCGCCCATGGGCCGCCCTGGCGTGTGGCCGAAGGAGGAGGAGGAGGAGGGGGAGGAGGAGGAGGAGGAGGAGGAGGAGGAGGGGGAGGAGGGGGAGGAGGAGGAGGAGGGAGGAGGAGGAGGAGGAGGATGAGGAGGAGGAGGAGGAGGAGGGGGAGGGGGGCGCGCGCGCGCGCACCTCGGTCAGGGCCAGCGATGGCCCCCCATCGCCGCGCGTTGGGGCACGAAGGATGGCATAAACATAAAGATTCGGATACTCCAAGGCGAGCGCCCCGAGATCGGAGGCCTCGCGACGCACCGCGCCCGCATGATGCATGGCATGTGTAGGGGAACGAAGACGGGCATAAGCATAAAAACTCAGAGGTCCGCGCGGAGTTCTCGGCTCCGCGCTGGACCCCCTGGCGGCGCCTCCGGCGCCTTGGCGCGCTCCGCGCGCCAGGGAAAGGGGGGTCCAGCGCGGATCCGAGAAATCCGCGCGGGCCTCTGAGTTTTTATGCTTATGCCCGTCTTCGTTCCCCTACACATGCCATGCATCATGCGGGCGCGGTGCGTCGCGAGGCCTCCGATCTCGGGGCGCTCGCCTTGGAGTATCCGAGGCAGGGCCCCCCCTGCAGCAGCGGCCTCAGAGCGACATCGGTGCCCGCCCCCCGCGCATGAGTCCAGAGGGTCCTCCTCGTCCTCCCTCTCTCCCTCTCTCCCCCCCCTCCTGGACCTCAGCCAGGGCGCACGTCATCAGTTCCCACATCCGGGCTCTCACCAGCAAGTTACGTTGCTGGAGTTAGCCCGTGCGTGAAGAGGCCAAATGTTCCTCCAGTCGTGTTGCCCAGTCGCCCTGAGACGTCCTCGGTGCAGGTCGTCGTGCGCCCTCGCTCGAGCTCGAGTTGGCCTTCCTGGCATCTGACTCGTCGTAGAGCTAGATCCATCCTAGATCGTACCCCCACTCCTCCCCCTCTGCCGCCGCAGGTGGAGGGACTTCCGCGGGAGGGCAACTTTGACGACGCCATCCTGCCCTATCACCTGGATGAGGCGAGCTTCCAGGGCGCGCCCCAGGCGCCAGGGTGAGGGGCAGGGTGGGGAGGGATGAGAAGGGAGGAGGGAGAATTGCGGAGCGAGGGCCACGGAAGGGAACGGGGGGATTGGGGGATGCGGGAGGGGTGGGGAGGTGAAGGGATGGGGGAGGACGAGGACCAAGGGCGCCCTCGAGGGCGCGAAGTTATTCGCGCTTCGCGCTTCGCGGTTCGGCTCCGATTCCTCCTCTTCCTCCCCTTCTCCCCTGGGAGGCGGCGCGAGAGCGCGAAGTTGTTCGCACTTCGCGCTTCGCGCAGCGCGAAGCGCGAAGCTGGGAGCCCTTGAGGACGCACCAGCGATGCTGCAGTGTACCCTCCCGTCCCGAGCCCACTCTCTCTACACCTCCTGTGCCCTCCCGCCCCAAGACGCCCTTTCGGCGTTGCACGTTCTCCCTGGACGGGCAGAGGGTCCCCGGACGTGCGTTCCAGTCGAGAGCCTTGTCCTGACACGGATCCGCCCTGTTGGAAAAGGAACCGCCTTCCGTCCGCGTAGCAGGCAGAAGCTTCTAAGACGAGCGTGCCCGGCGCTGCGGCGATGTGCACTCATGTAGGACGACTTGCCCTCCATCCGCTCAGCCTTGCGAAGCTCTTGCGACGAATGTGCGCGGTGCTGAGGCAATAACCACATGCTGACAACGGACAGCCTTCCGGCCGCATAGCAGGTATATATGTTTTTCGATGTGCGCGGTGCTAGGGTGATATCCGAATTTGTGTACGGGTTCGTCCTTCATCCGTGTAGTGGTCGGACATTTAGAATGCGATTGCGTGCGGTTTCTGGGCGAGAACCACATCCGTGCAGCAGGTCGAAGCTTTTGCGACGAGTGCGTGCGGCACCCAGGAGAGAGCCGCATTCTGAACGTCTTCTGGCCTGCATCCGCTTAGTTGCTGGGTTGCCAAGCTAACAGATGCGGATGCATCAGACGAAAAGCCAGGCCCGTCCTACGGACACACCCGATGGCGCGACCAGGAGTTGCTTGTAAGGAAAAGCAGTGGACGAGACCGAGGAGGAAGACGGGGAAGGGCGAGGGGGAGGTGGGAAAGGAAGGGTAAAAGAGGGGAGAGGGAGAGGGAGGGAGGAGGAGGGGAGAGGGAGGGGAAAGGAAGGGTAAAGGAGGAGAGAGGAAGGGGAGGGGGGAGGGAGGGGGAGTGGGAGGGGGAGGGGTAAAGGAAGGGAGGGGGAGGGGGAGGGGGAGGGGAAGGGGGAGGAAGGGTAGACTGGGGAGAATGGGGAGAAGAAGGAGGGGAAGGAGGGGGGGTCAATAAGGAGGGCAGAAGGCGGGGATGGCCCAGGAGGAGCAGGCCCAGGAGGAGGTGAGGCTCTTCCCTGAGGGCTCGATGACTTCCCGTCAGTCGACCTGTGGGGATTCTGCTGGACAAGCTTAAAGCACATGCAGATAAATCGAGGCCCATCCAGAGAAATCCAGGTCGCTCCAGGGATTTCCAAGGACGTTTGGAGCAAAAACCGTGGCCGCTCCAGCGCGGGCCGAGGGACGGCAGACGTCACTCAGCCCTTCGCGAGGGAGCCTCTGGGACAAAAAAGAGCGCCGCAGGTGCCCCTGCTCCCCCCGGAGCGCCGGCTCACCTTCATGGGCTACGACCGCAGCGAGGCCGAGGGGGGCAGTCAAACGACGCGAAGATCGGGACAAAATCGGATCGGGATAACTCGAAATCTCTGAGAATCGGCGGGTTTGGAGGATGTATTGGGCGCCGCGGCCGCTCCAGAGCGTTCCGGAACGCTCTGAGAGCGCTCCGGAACGCTCTGGAGCGATTTATCCCGATCCTAGCCCTGTTTTAGGCAGCTCCACCCAGGATCAAGCAGTGGCGAAGCGTCCCGGCTCGCCTATGGCCCTACCGAACAATGTGCCAAGAACCTTTTTTGTGGTTTTCGCGGAGTGTTCTCAGAACATTCCTGGTTGGGGCTGTCTTGTGTTAACACACCAGGTGTATGTTTCAAGAACATGGTTTTTGTTCTTAGAACATGTTTGGGTTCTAAGAACATTCCGTGGTAGGACTATAGGAATGCCGGGACGGTCGGTCCATGCTCTGCAGGAGAGGCAGGGCTCGTCTCGCCTCCTCCGCACCGATCCGGTCCGACTCCGCCTCCGAGTCCGCTTCCGACCCGACTCGACCTCGGACTCCGCTTATGTTTGGAAGCCCGAAATGGGTACATCAGAGAAACTATGGATTCAGTTTGTGTCGGGGTTTCGGTTTTCTCCTATGCCTGGCGGCCCATAGGGGCCAGACGGATCGCGAGGAGGCGGACGAGGAGGAGGAGGAGGAGGAGGACGAGGAGGAGGAGGAGGAGGAGGAGGAGGAGGAGGAGGAGGGGCCATCTGTGGTTGTGGCTCCTCGCGTTTCTCCGGCCTGCCTCTCTCCCCTCCTCCTCCTCCCTCTCTCCCTAAATCCCCCTCCCTCCTCCTCCCCCCGCCCTTCCCCCCGAAATGGGACGAATTACATCCGACTGGTCCCAATTCCAACCGTTCGGAGCGAATTGCAACCATACATGGGACCAAATACAACCATGGGATCTTCAGAAGCACTTCTTTCTTATTCAGAAGTACTTTTTTCTTCTTCAGAAGTATTTCTTTCTTTCTTCTTCAGAAGTCCTTTTCATTCCTTCGGATTCCTTAGGGTTCCTGATGATTCCTTAGGACTCCTTAGGATCCTTAGGATTCCTTAGTGTCCTTGGGATCCCTTAGGATCCTTAGGATCAGGACTCCTCCGGATTCCGTCAGGAATCCTTAGGAATATTTGCGAATCCATAGGAATCCCGAACAAAATCCTTAGGGGAAGGGTGCGCTTTGGGGGCCTTCTTCGTGTCTCTTTGGGCCACTCTTAGGGCCCTCTTGGGGCCTTCTTGGAGCCCTCCTGGGGCCCTTATTGACTTTTCTTGGCGCCCAAATGAGCCCTAGAAGGGTCAACGTTCGAGGGCTGCAGGGGGGCCCAACAGACTGACGTCCTATGGGGGCTCAGATTGGACCTCGCCATCCCTGGGGGGGGGGCTGCGATCTGCGAAACTGCCGCCACTTTCGAGGGGTGCTGGTGGGTCCAGTGGACTGGCGTCCTACAAGGGGGCCCTAAAAGAGCCCGAAATGGCAGCAAGAGGGAAAAGCAACCGACAAATATGTTTTCTTTCGGATGGGGGCGGGAAGAACAACCGAACAATATTTGATTTTTCGGAAGGGGCTGCTTTGGGGGCCTTCTTGGGGTCTCTCTGGGCCACTCTTAGGGCCCTCTTGGGGCCTTCTTGGAGCCCTCCTGGGGCCCTTATTGGCTTTTCTTGGCGCCCATTATAAGCCCTAGAAGGGCCAACTTTAGAGGGCTGCAGGGGGGGCCAGCAGAGTGACGTCCGATGGGGGCTCAGATTGGACCTCGCCATCCCTGGGGGGGGGGGGGGCTGCGATCTGCGAAACTGCCGCCACTTTCGAAGGGGTGCTGGCGGGTCCAGTGGAATGGCGTCCTACAAGGGGCCCTAAAGAGCCCGAAACGGCAGCAAGAGGAAAAAGCAACCGGAACATATTTCATGTTTTGGAAGGGGGCGGGAACACAACCGAAACATATTGTATGTTTCGGAAGGGGCTGCTTTGGGGGCCTTCTTGGGGTCTCTCTGGGCCACTCTTAGGGCCCTCTTGGGGCCTTCTTGGAGCCCTCCCTCCTCCCTCCTCATCCCTCCTCCTCCTCCTACTCCTTCCTCCTCCCCCTCTCCTCCTCATCCTCTTCCTCCTCCCCCTCCTCCTCCTCCTCCTCCTCCTCCTCCTCCTCCTCCTCCTCCTCCCCCATCGGCCTCTTCCTCCTCCTCATCGTCCTCCTCATCCTTCTCTCCTCCCTACGTCGCTCCCCCTTCCCGCCGCCCCCTCCCTACTCGCATTGTATGTTACAAGACTTTCTGCGCGTGCTCAGCCCCAGCAGCCAATATCGATGACATGACGGGTGGCGGACGGGATAGTCGTTTTGGGTAGTAATAGTCGTAGTAGTAGTAGTAGTAGTAGTAGTAGTAGTAGTAGTAGTAGTAGTAGTAGTAGTAGTAGTAGTAGTAGTAGTAGTAGTAGTGGTGGTAGTAGTAGTAGTAGCAGTAGTAGTAGTAGTTAGTAGTGGTAGTAGTAGTAGTAGTAGTAGTAGTGTAGTAGTAGTAGTAGTCAGTAGTAGTAGTAGTAGTAGTAGTA
>CAUYUJ010018420.1:0-40000 GCA_963575745.1 Prorocentrum cordatum
GGAGGGACGAGGAGGAGGAGGAGGAGGCGGAGGAGGAGGAGGGGCGAGGAGGGACGAGGAGGGTCGGCGCACCGAGGAGCTGGTCGGCCCCATGGAGGGCGCCCTGCGCTTCGCCCTGGCGGTGGCCGCCGTGGAGCGCCTGGTGGAGAGCAGGGCCGGCCGCCCGAGGAGGAGGAGGAGGAGGAGGAGGAGGAGGAGGAGGAGGATAGGGAGAGGAAGCCGCGGGAGGAGGCGGAGGAGGAGCAGGAGGAGGAGGAGGAGGTAGGAGGAGGAGGAGGAGGAGGAGGAGGGGACAGGGAGGAGGAGACGAGGAGGAGGAGGAGGAGGAGGAGGAGGAGTGGGGAGGAGGAGGAGAGGGGAGGCGGAGGAGAGGAGGAGAGGAGGAGGGGGGAGGAGGAGGAGGAGGAGGGGAGGAAGGAGGAGGAGGAGGAGGAGGAGGAGGAGGAGGAGGAGGAGGAGGGATGGGGACAGGGAGGAGGAGGAGGATGAGGAGGGGAGGAGGAGGAGGAGGGGAGGAGGAGGAGGAGGAGACGGAGGAGGAGAGAGGAGGAGGAAGCCGCGGGAGGAGGAGGATGCGAGAGGAGAAGGGGGACAGGGGAGGAGTAGGAAAAAGGAGGAGGAGGAGGGAGGGGGAGGAGAAGGAGGAGGAGGAGAAGGAGGAGGAGGCGGAGGGGGCGGAGGAACGAACGAGGGAGAGGAGGGAGGAGGGAGGAGGAGGAGGAGGAGGAGGAGGAGGAGGAGGGGGAGGAGAAGAAGACCTTCCCTCACCCCCCGTCCATATGTCCTCCTCCCTGCGTGAAAGGTCTTAGCCGGGGACACCACCGCTTCACAAGAGGAAGTCTGGTTGCCCGGACCAGAGGCCAGAGGGGCCACCACCAGAGCCACGGGCAACGATAGGGTGGGATAGGCATAGGGGGGGATGCATCGACCCCCGATAGGGGCGAGAGCCCCAACCTGCCTAGGAACCTGCGGATTCACGATTGGGGGCCTATGGCCGATCTATCGGCGATGTATCGCCGATTCGAGGTCGATGTTCCCCCCCCCCCTATGCCAGTCCCCCCCTATCGTTGCCCCTCACAGAGGAGCCCAACATTTTGTCATTAGAAGCGGCGCAGAAGCCGCACCAGCAAATATTCGACGCATTGTTAAGAAAGTGGTGGGTCTCTTTGTCTGCGCCGACCCTTGAAAGTGGTGAGAGACAAGAGGAAGAGGTCAGGAGCGGGAGGAGAGGGAGGAAGGAGTCGGAGAAATGTGGGCCAGAGAAAAAGGAAGGCAGCAACTACAACAACAACAACAACAACAACAGCAGCAGCAGCAGCAGCAGCAGCGGCAACAACAACAACAGCAACGGCAACAGCAACAATAACAACACTACCATCAATACTAACAACACCAACCAGCAATAACAGCCACAACAGCAACAGCAACACAAAAAGCAGCAGCAATAACGAACAGTTTAAGGCCGTTCGCTCTTACCTGCTCGAGTGTCATTCAACGCGTATTTCCCAAACCCTCGATACCCGCCCTCATCGTCTTCGATCGTACCTTTTTAGGGGGAGGGGTATACCTTTCTTCCCTGCAGGCCGGGCCCCGGCAAGCGGCGGGCCCACCGCGGACCGTCGGCTTGGCCAGCGGCCGCGCTGATCGGCGGCGACCCGACCCCAAGAGGGACGGACAGGGGACAGACCACGACGACGACGACGACGACGACGACGACGAGCAAAAGCGAGAGCGAGAGCGAAAGCGACAGCGGGGCCACGAAGGGCAGGAAGGGGGCCACGAAGGGCGACAGCGAGGCCACGAACGGCGCGCGTATGGGGCCACGAAGGGCGCGGAAGAGCGGGGGCCACGAAGGGCAGGTATGCGGGGCCACAGAGGGCAACGACGGGGCCACTGAGGGTAGCAAAGGGGCCACGAAGGGCAGCGAGGGGGCCACGAAGGGCGACAGCGGGGCCACGAAGAGCACGCGGGCGGGAAAGAACGGGGGCCGCAGAGGACAAGGGCGGGACCACTGAGGGCAGCAACGGGGCTACGAAGGGCAGCGAGGGGGCCGCGAAGGGCGCGAACGAGCGGGGGCCACGAAGGGCATACATATACGGGGCCACGAAGGGCAGCGAGGGGGCCACTAAGGGCTACAACGGGGCCACGAAAGGCAGCGAGGGGGCCACGAAGGGCTGCAACAAGGCCACGAAGGGCAGCGAGGGAGCCACGAAGGGCTGCAACGGGGCCACGAAAGGCAGCGAGGGGGCCACGAGGGGCATGCGTTTGGGGCCACGAAAGGCAGCGAGGGGGCCACGAAGGGCTGCAACGGGGCCAAGAAGGGCTGCAACGGGGTCACGAAAGGGCTACAACAGGGTCACGAAGGACAGCGAGGGGGCCACGAAGGGCTGCAACGGGTCCACAAAGGGCAGCGAGGGGGCCACGAAGGGCTGCAACGGGGCCACGAAGGGCAGCGAGGGGGCCACGAAGGGCTGCAACGGGGCCACAAAGGGCAGCGAGGGGCCACGAAGGGCAGCGAGATCCCGATTCCGAAAGAAGCCTCGGGGGAGTCCTAAGCGTGAGCGCGACTCCTGGTTGCCTGAGTGTCGGCAGCGTGGCGATTGAGTAAATGTCGGGGAGTTCCGACGCAAGGGCGCGATTCTTGAATAAAATGCAAGCAAGTCTGCAGCGAGAGCGCGACTTCAGAGTGCCGAGAGAGCGGTACCTATTATGCGCAAGGAAATCCCAAGCGAGAGCGCGTTTCATGAGTAAAGTGAGAAGAAGTCTCAGGCGGGAGCGAGGGCCCTGACTAAGTTGTGAGGATGCCGCAGGCGGGAACCGTTGTTGTTGCAATCCTGTGGCCAGGGGCCCAGTTTGAGCCCCGTGACTTTCCCTAATCAGAAACAGGGTGCGAGCCCCGGGGGAAGCACTTCAATTGAAAAACACAATTGTCACCAGAGAGTGTATCAATAATATTCGTTGTTTTGATAGTTTAACGAAAACAATAACGACGACGACGACGACGACGACGACGACGACGACGACGACGACGACGACGTTCACGACGCGGCGACGACGGCGACGACGACAACGACGACGACGACGACGTTGACGACGGCGACGACGGCGACGACGACGACCACCACCACCACTACAACGACGACAACAACGACGACGACGGCAACAACAACAGGACGAGGTTGAGGGTGGAGGACGGGTGATGTGGAAGGAAAGGGGAAAGGGGAAGAGGAAGAGGAGGAGGAGGAGGAGGAGGAGGCCGAGGACCATCGCATTATGAGGAGCGGATAGATTGTTTCCTTTTTTTTCTGGAGCTCTCTGATGCCAAATGAGCGTGCTCAGGTATATTCGGCGAGAGACATCCTGAAGGTCTGGTTCAAAGCGTGCCGCTTTCCAGGGAGGGTCTTCTCGTTTTGTTTTACGGTGCGCGTTTTCCTCTCTGTTCTCGGGCTCGGTGGGTAGTTTGTTTCAGGCGGGGGGGGGTCCTCCTCCTCCTCCTCCTCCTCCTCCTCCTCCTCCTCCTCCTCTTCCTCCTCCTCCTCCTCCTCGTCCTCCTCCTCGTCCTCGTCATCCTCCTCCTCGGCCTCCGCGTCCTCCTAAATCGTTCTCTGAACAGGGTTGCTCCTTGGGAAGCGTTGCTGGCCGCCCGTCTGCGATCTTCCGTTGACGTTTCGCTCAAGCTTTTCCCCACGGGGGCATGGTGCCTCCGTGGGCGGTCGGAGCCCCCACCCAGCTATCGCACGGCGTGGCCTCCTGGTTGAGTCGGGCACCCCCGCCGCCGCCGTGCCCGGCGCTGGAGTGCCCGGACTGCCATTGCGCCTGCCCCGCGGTGCCGCCCTGCCCGGCCTGCCCAGGGGCGCCGGCTCCTCAGTGCCCGCTGCAGGAGCGGGCTCGCGCCCCCGCGGCGCCCGCGGCCCCGGGACGACCGTGGCGTCGCTCGTGATCGGCATCGCGCTCGGCGACCTTGGGAGGTGGAGCGATGGCTGCTGCTGCCGCCGGCGCCGTGCCCGCGCTGGACGGAGTGGACCAGGTGGCGTACCTCCTGTATGCAGTCCCGGGGGCGCCCCTGTGGCACCAGCGCTGGAACTTGGGGCGGGTGGTGTCCTGTCCGAGTGACGCGATCTTGGTATCGCCGGACCACCAGGTGCAGTGCGAGGTGGTGGACGGGACGTCGGCCGACATCAGCGCGGTGAGGTGGGCGCCCGCCCTGGCCCCCAGGCCACCGGGCGTCGTGCGGGCCTACCGCTTCGCGAGCCCCCCGACCGCGGCGGAGGTGGCGGCCTGGCTCCCCGACGCCCAGGCCGAGGCTCGGCGCTGCTTTGCTCGGCGCCACCCGGGCGTGGCCGTGCCGGCGCCCGTCTTCGAGGCGTGGCCCTGGGCTGCGCCAGGGGCGCCGGCTGCCGCCGCCGGGGCCGCCCCAGCCGCGCTGGCCGCCGCCGCCGGGCCGCCGGGCGGAGCCGGGGTCGTCGTGCCGGCGGGGGGCCCGCCGCCCGCGGCGGCGCCCGCCGCCCCGGTGCCCGCGCCCCTGCCGGGCGGGATGATGCGCCGAGGAGGAGCGGCCGCGGCGGCTGCGCCGGCCGCGGGCGGCGGAGAGGCGGGCGGTGCGCCAGCGCCCGCGGGGGCAGCGCTCGCAGCGGCCGTGGTCGGGGGGGCCCGGCCCCTGGTGCTGGCGGGAGGCGCCGGCGGCGCTGTCCCCGCCCCCGTGGGCAACTGGCGCGTCGCCCAGGAGTGGAGGGGCTATCACTACGGCGATGTGATCACCCCCCCAGCTGGCTTCGCGGGGACGGGCACCCCCGCCCGAGGAGTGGTCCCGCTCGCAGACGGGTCGTCTCTCTTCGTCGAGTGGGTGGCCCTCGGAGACGAGTCGGACTTCGCCGACCGGGCGGTGGCGCCCGACTGCCGCCTGCTGCCGGTCCGCCTCGATCGCGCTGGGAGGCCCTTCCGGACGCTCGAGAACCTCGTCGAGAGCTGCCGCCAGGAGCACCTCCCCGACTTCATCGCGCCGAGGACCACCATGTGGTGCCTCGAGCACCTGGCGGGCGAGGGGCGCTCTCTCGAGTCCCACTTCGAGCACTTCAAGAAGCTGTGCGGCCTGCAGGACACCCAGTGGGGCATGGAGGAGTACGCCAGCGTGATCAGCTACCTTGAAGGCGTTGCTCCAGCATGATCAGGTGGACGCGTCCAACATCCTGTCGGTGGAGATGATGTTCCGCCGGCTCCAGACGATCGAGTATTGCTACAGCGACAAGTTGCGCGAGAGGACGGCGGGCTCTTCCGGGGAAGGCTCACCGCCGACGAGCAGGCCGCCTTCGGCGCCACCGCCCGGGCCGAGTCGAGGCTCATGGTGTCGCCCGCGCTCCTCGAGAGCGCCAAGCAGGAGCTGGAGCGCGACGCCTCGCTGGCCAAGAGCCTCCTGAAGGCGCGCGAGGCCCGGGAGTCGCTGGGCCGGCGGAGGCAGGGCCAGGGGCAGGGCCAGGGGTGATGCTCGACCGCCCCCCCCAGACGTCCCTCAGGTCTGGTGGGGGGGATCCCAACATGACTGGGGATGCTCGGCACGCTGTCGCGCCGCCGGGAGATTTTGGCAGGAACGTGGGGAGGGATCTGCTGCCTTTCCCCACGGAGCTGCTCACCTCGTCGGGGCCACCTGCACCTGGGCTCTCGCGAGGTTGCCGGCAGAGAGTCGGCCGTCGGCAGCGTCGTCACGCCGACGTTCTTCGGTGCTTGGAGGGTCTCAACACGATATACGGCCGCCGTGATGGGGTACCTGTACCTGCTGATCTGAGCCTCGGGCAGCAGCATATGCTCGAGCATGTTGAATCCTCTGTCTCTTTCCTGGGGCCTCCCCCGGATGATCTTTCGCAGGCGGCAGCCCTCCAGGCGCTGCGCCTCGGCCTCCCCTACGACGCAGGGGGGGGCCCCGTGGGCTATGAAGCCTCCCGCGTGTCCCTCCCGGCAGCTGGGTCTGCCCCGACTCCGCTCGCTCGGCTCTGGGGATCCGGCGGGGAAAGCACTGTTGCACGCTTTGCTGAGTCGCAAGTTTTGCCCACCGACGTGGCTCGAACGAAATTAAAGGACTCGGGCCCCCTTCGGCCCTACGGTGACCCTCGCCTCCACTCCCCCTCTCTGCACGGCGAATTCATTCAGCGATTGGTCGAGGCTGGCGTAGTCGAGTTGACGCTCGAGCGAGCTACCGAGGTGGTGGATTGCTTCTTTGTAAAGAAGGGGGGCGGCAAGCAGCGCCTGGTCGTCGACTGTCGACGGTCTAATCAGCATTTCGAGCCGCCCGCCCCTGTCAGCTTAGTGTCTGGCGATACCCTCGCCCAGGTGCATGACGACGAATCTTTCGGTCAGCCCGTGTTTATCGGCCAGGTCGATATAAAAGACGCTTTCTATCACATGGAGCTCCCGGAGGGGCTCCGCCAGTTTTTCGGGCTGCGTAAAATTCGGGCCTCGTGGGCGGGCATCTCTCATGTCCAGGGCGTCCGGGTGTCCCCGGGGACCTGGGTCACCCCTCGGATGCGAGCCCTGCCCATGGGCTGGCCCTGGGCCCTCTGGTGGTGCCAGGCGATCCACGAGCGGGCGGCCGAGGAGGGAGGATCCCCTGCTGCAGCCCGGCTCGCGGACGGCCCCCCCCCGCCCCCCCTCGCCTCCTCCCCTCACGCGCAGTGCGTTGATAACTATGTTGTGATTTCGACGAGCGAAGCGGTTGTCCGCGAGCGCTTGGCAGGAGTGTCTCGTGCCCTCGAGTCTCGCGGGCTGCCTCTGCATAAAGAGTCTGTCTCATGCGATCGGGCCGTCGTGCTGGGGTGGGAAATCGATTGCCTTCGGCGCACCTTCCGCCCGACCCCCGAGCGCGTCTGGAAGGCTCGTCTCGCCATTCGGGGTATTTTGGCGCGGGCCTCGGTCTCTGGAGGGGACTTGGAGCGCCTCCTGGGCCATCTGTGCTTCATCGGCCTGTGTAGGCGAGAGTCGCTCAGCGTCTTCAAATATTGTTACAGGTTCTGTGAGGCCGCGCGGAGATGCCCAGCCCGGGGGCCTCGGGCCCTCTGGGCCTCAGCACGAAAGGAGCTCGACATCTGGGACCGTATCGCCCCGCTCATCTGGGTCAACACTTCAGCGGGTACCTGTCCGGACGTCGTCGTGGTGGACGCGTCGCCGTGGGGCCTTGGGGCCGTTCGGGGACGACCTCCGGTGGCCCTGGTCAAGGAGGCCTGCCGTCACTCGGAGCGAGCTGGGGCTCGGGAGGCGGCCCGGGAGGGGCGGCCACCCCGTGAGCGCGCTTTCGCCGCGGCCGCTGCACAGCTGCACGGGGGTGAAGGGGAGGCCGACAGGCGGATCCTGATGGAGCTCGTGCGGCCCCAGTCTCGACACGACCGACCCGAGAGCGAGTTCGACCGCCGGCACCGGAAGCCGTTCGAGGACGTCCCCTTGGACCTCTTGAGGGCCCCCTGGAGGGTGTGCGGGAGGCAGAGGTGGAAACGGCCCTCGACGTCTATGCCGGCCCTGGAAGCGGAGGCGCTTTTGTACGGGGTTCGCCACCTCCTGAGGTCCGTCGCCAACTTGGGCTCGAGGCTGCTCGTGATAGGGGACTCGATCTCCGCCTCCCTGGCCGCCACGAAGGGGCGGTCCTCCTCCGATGGCATGCTCTCGGTGACCCGCCGACTGGGCGCCCTGCTGTTGGGGACCGGCAGCCTCCTGCGGTCGCGCTGGATCGCGTCGGAGCTCAACCCTGCGGACGGGCCGTCGCGCGGCCGTCCGGCGCCGAGCGACCCGCTTGCCGGCCTGCGGCGCGAGCTCGCGGCCGCCGCCGACGAGGGCCGCGATGCTGGCGCGCGGCAGGTCCGACAGGTCGAGGACCCCCGCGGGCCGCCTGCCGCCGCCGCCCAGCTCGGGGTCGGCCTCCCGCCCGGCCTTGGCCCCCCTGGAAGCTGGGGGCCCGCGGGCGGCAGCGGCGCGGGCGCGGGCGGAGCGCGCTGCCGGGCTGGCTGCGGCGCGGGCCCCAGAGGCCCAGATGAGTTTGCTTCGGAGGGCCTCGGTGTCGGCGAAGACGCAGGCCCAGTACTCTCTCTACCTGGCCGCCCTGCGCAGGTTCTGCAACTCCCGCGGGGACCACCCGATCACCGAGGAGGAGTGGGACAACGCCACCGCGGGCTTGATGGAGATCATGTTCATGGAGGGCGGCTCGTTGAGCGCGGGCGAGAAGCTCCTGGCGTCGGCGCAGTGGGCCGAGCCCCGCCTCGGCAGGCTGGGGGGCGGGCGGATGCCCATCTGTCGGCAGTGCCTGCGAGGCTGGCGCCGTGCTGCCCCGGCGGGGGACCGCCTGCCCCTGCCCTATGACGTGGTGGCGCTGCTGGCGTGCTGGATGATCTGCCAGGGGCTGAGACCCCACGCGCTGGCGATCCTCATGATGATGGAGCTGTACTTGCGCCCGGGAGAGCCATTCCTGCTACGGGGCCGCGACGTGGCGGCGGGGGCCTTCAGCGGAGCCCGCGAGTGGACCCCCACATCGGTCCTCCTCCACCCGTTCGAGATGCGGACCCCGTCCAAGAGCCAGGAGTTCGACCAGACGATCGTCCTCGACCTCGACCGGCAGGCGGCGCTCGCGGACGCCCTGGTGCAGCTGGGGCTGGAGCGCAGCGAGGGGCCCTTGCTGGATGTGTCGCCCAGCGCCCTGCGCCGGGCCCTGGACGAGGCCGCGGCAGCCTGGCGCCTGGGGCCCCTCGGGCCGCTCGACGCCTACCGCTTCCGGCACGCGGGGGCGAGCGTCGACTTCGCGACCGGCGCCCGGCGGCTGGAGGAGATCCAGCGCCGCGGGCGGTGGCGGTCCGCTCGGAGCCTCCGCCGCTACGAGCACGGGGGGCGACTGGCCGACCTCCTGCGCCGCCTGCCGCCCGACGTGCAGCGGGCGGCCGCGGCGGCCGCTCGGGAGCTCCCCGACGTGCTGCGGGGGAGGCGGATGCCATCTTTGGGCCGCTGAGGGCGCCGACCATCGCCGTGTTCCTCGAGCTGTTCGCGGGCTCGGGCCACCTGTCCGACGCCGTGGAACGGGGAAATGTCCCCACCTTGCGTTGGGACATCTTGTACGGCCCCGCCTACGACCTGCGCGACCCCAGGAACGCCCGCCTCATTCGGGGCTGGATACGGGCGGGGCTCGTCTGCGGCCTGCATGCTGGCTTTCCCTGCGAGACCTTCTCGCGGGCACGAGACCGCCCCAACGGCCCCCCGCGGCTCCGGTCCCAGGAGCACGTCTGGGGCCTGCCCAGTCTCCCCGTCGGGGGCGCCGACTTCCAGAAAGTGAAGTGGGGCAACTTGTACGCGCGGCTCACGATATCCTTCTGCGTGCTGTGCTGCCAGTGTTTCGTCCCCTGGTCCCTCGAGAACCCCGCGCTGAGCTACGCGTGGCAGCTGCCGCCGATGCTGTCCCTGCTCCAACGCCGGCAGGTCACGTCCCAGGTGATCGAGTACTGCCGGTTCGGGGCGCCCTGGAGGAAGAGCACCAAGATCGTTGCGTTTCTCCTCGACCTGGCGCCCTTGGCCAAGTTCAGGTGTGTGGGGCCCGTCTGCGTCCTCACAGGGCAGAGGCATCAGGAGCTGTCCGGGAAAGACGCCTCGGGCAGGTTCCGCACCAAGTTGGCGGAAACATATCCTCGAAAGCTCTGCAACATTCTCGCCAGAGCGTATGCGGATGAGAAGGCCAGGTCCCGGGCTGGGCAGTTCTCCGCTCTGATAGGCCGTGCTGCTCGAGCGCTTTCCGACTCGTGAATAATAATTGATGCATTCTCGGCGTAGCCAGTTTAGCTGTGCAATTTGCAGCATTTTGGATGTGTCCGAAATTTCAGTTGATGTCCGTGGCCGCCCGCGGATCGGAGATCCCCTGGCGGCAGCCTCTTGCGCCTGCAGCGTCTCGAAGCCTCGCCACCTGGCCTGCCTGAGCTGGAAAAAGGGAGCATAAATCGTTCTCTGAACAGGGTTGCTCCTTGGGAAGCGTTGCTGGCCGCCCGTCTGCGATCTTCCGTTGACGTTTCGCTCAAGCTCCCTCCCTCCCCCCCTCGCTTTCCCTCTTTCTCTGCATGAGTCCGAAATTTCAGTTGATGTCCGTGGCCGCCCGCGGATCGGAGATCCCCTGGCGGCAGCCTCTTGCGCCTGCAGCGTCTCGAAGCCTCGCCACCTGGCCTGCCTGAGCTGGAAAAAGGGAGCATCCTTTTCCTCCCCATGTTTCTTCTCATCTCCCTCCTAGTCCTCCTCTTGCTGCCTCCTCACGCATGCTCCCCCATTGTCCCCCTTGTCCCTCCCCTGGACATACCCAGAACTCCGACGTCGTGATATGCTCGCACCGTGGATCCCCGGAGGTCTTGGCGCCCCGCTCCCCTGGACCAGTTTCTCGGCCCAAGTCGTTTTCTGACGGTCTCAGGGCCCGCTTTGGGCCCTGCGAGGCCGAAAGCTGCACAAAGCCGCCCACCTTGATTTTTGATAGCAGCGAGAGGAGGTGGGGATATCTCCCCTCCTCCTGTTCCCCCCCCATACTCCCTCCTCCTCCTCCTCCTCCTCCTCCTCCTCTTCCTCCTCCTCCTCCTCCTCCCCCTCCTCCAGCCATGCCGGCGCGAGCTGATTCAGTGTTGCAAGTCGCGTTTGTGTCCACGTTCTTCGAAGTGGCGTCGTGGGCACGAGCCAAACTACGAGTGCGGTCAAGACCGCCGTCCTCTTTCTTTCACGACAGTGGCATGGGACAGCCCAACAGGCGCAGCCAAAATGCGCAGAAGTGGCGCTGCAAATCCTGTGCTAACGACAAAACAGGGAAGCAGTGGTGGAACAGGGCCGAAACAGTATCCAGTCACTTCTGCGGCATCGAGAAGGGGCGCTGTTTTCTTCGCAACCTCGTTGAGCCTGCTACTGCGCCCAGCGTCACTGTTCCGAAACCTGCCGCCCTCGCAGCCAAGGATCGCGAGCTCGAGCAGATGCGCAAGCGGGTCCAGGGCTTAGAGACCAAGCTGCGCACCCGCCCCGACACCAGCGAGGCCGGGCGGCAGCAACGGCGCCATGGACGTCGACGGCGAGGGCGCTTCTGTCGAGCCGAGCGGCCAGGGCGAGCTGCACAAGAAGCTGTAGTGCCTGGACGGCATGGTCTCAGTTATGGCCGCGCCTGATAAGTCTATGGAGGTCGACCCGACCACGCTCCACGGCTACCAGCAGCACGTCGACCGCAGCGCACAGATCCGCGCGGAGCTCGCCGCTGCTCGCCCTCTCTCGTCCAAGGCGCATGATTTCGCCAAGAAAATCACAGCTGCGGGCAAGGCCATCGATAAATTGGAGGCCGGCCTCGCAGCAGAGCAACAACATATCGTTGAGAGGCAGGCTCGGGTTACCGAGATGCAGGAGCAGATCAATGCTAAGAAAGCCGCTTAGCTGGAGCTGAAGCGTCAACGCTTGGAGCTGCTGCAGAGTCTCGTGCTTGCCGAGGAGGCCGAGAGCACCGCCGACACGGTGCTCGAAGGTTTCGCAGCGCACCTGGCCGAGCTCCAGTCGGTCATGCCACAGTTGGGTGCAGGCCAGGAGCTGTCCGAGCTATGCGCGCAGCACGCGGCGCCCTTCGTCGAGCGCGCTCGCAAGGCGCGCGCGGACAAAGCCGCCGAGGCACAGGCGCAAGGAGCAGCGCCTGCCCCTGCGCCATCTGCTCCTGCCGATGACGGCGAGCACCGCCCCGCACCTGATTTCGACATGGATGATATGAACCTGGAGGAGGTCAAGGCTTTCATGGCTGACTGCGGAGTGGAGGTTCCCAAGGAGGAGCCAGAGATCCGCATTCTGGCCAAGCGTCTCGCCAAGACGTTCCATTACTTCGCCCCGAGAGCCAAGAAGAAGGCGTTCTCTGTCCCCATGACGGGACCGCCATCGCCGCATGCCGCTCGGAGCCTTTGGGCGCCGTGGAGCGCGGGCATACGAGGACTGGGAGTGGCCTGAAGATGGCATGTTCTGTTCTTCGGGTTCCGCCCCGCACGCTTCTTCTTTGCGCTCTCATGATGATGACTGGGGTGCGCTCTGCGTCTGGCGCCTCCGCAGGCGCGTGGGCTCACGGAGGCCTCGGCGCGCCGCCTGTCGCGGCGGCCCTCGGCGGCGGGCCGCTCGCGCCCCCCGCCTCACCAGACGCCCTCGGGGAGGTAGCCCCGACTTCCTCTGACGGTTGGCCAGCGCGACAGCGGCGGCGACATGCTCGGAAACGCAGGGGAGCGGACCGGGGCGAGCGGCGGCTCGACACGATGGAGGGCCGCCAGCCTGGCGGCACCGACGGGGCCACCGCCCCCAGCAAGAGGCTCATCGCGACGGTGAACGTCACTTCCCACGGCTGCCTGTTCGACTATCTGCCTGGAGCGGTGGCCAAGGTGCTGCCGGTGCAGGAGCACCACCTGCTGGCTGACAGGACCCCGCAGGCCCAAACCAGGGCTCGCGACTTGGGCCGGCATGGCCACTGGGCCCCTGCCCTCCCCAGCGACAAGACTGAGAGCGGCGCGGTCGCGGGCGCGGCGATCCCGGCGCGCACGGACGCCATGATCACGGCGCCCGAGCTCGACGAGGCGCAGCCTGTGATTGGTCGGCTCCTCTTTGCACGTGTCCACTGGGGCGTGCCAGGAGGCTTCGTAGCGGGCAGCCTCTACTTGGACCAGGACGGAATGGCCCCCATCAGCTCGGCGCACATCTGGAACATGGCCAAGACGGTCTAACGCCCTCAGCCGTGATTGGGTGGTCGGAGGTGACTGGAACAACGAGCCCGCGGCCGCCCTCGCTTATCCTTGGGCGCAGTCCGTGGCCGCGCTGCCTTTGCGCGTGCACTGCCGACTCGTCTGCCCCAGGCACCATCATCGACTACCACGTTGCGCCGGCCAGCCTGTCGGCCCGGTTACGCCGCGACGCGGAGGTGGACGAGGGCGCCGACTTCTACCCGCACCGCCTCATCTTGCTGGAGGCGATGGTACAGGACGCGCCGATGCGGCGACTGGTACATTGGGCGCGAACGGCGCAGGCTGCGAGACTTGGTGACCACGTCGCAGCTTGCCTTCACCACGGCGGCTTTCTCGCCTGAGCAGCGCACGGTGCCCCTCACGGCCTTCTCCGACGCGCTGAGGTTTCTTGCCAGAGCACTCCGCAGCCGCGTGGTCCATGCCAGCCCCCCGATGCAGTTGGTTCCCTTCAGTCGGGCCTGGTCGCGCCGGTCGCGCCGACCTTCGACGGCCTGCGCGAGTCGGCGCAGGAGGATCCCCTGACCCGCGCCGTGCTCGACCAGCAGGCGAGCCGACGCGCCTGGACCACATGGGCCAAGCAGGCCTTTTTCGGGTGGTGCCTCCGCTGCACACATGGCCTCCAAGGTGCCCTCTGTCGACGAGATGGCCCCTTGGCTACGGCTGCGCGACGGGGCCCAGCCCTGCGCGTTGATCGACAGGGACTTGGCCTCGTGAAAGGGGATCTGGTCGCACCGTGCCTGCGTCCAGCTGGAGCGGCCCGCCGAGGTGGACGAATGCCCCCCCCCCCCCCCCCCCCTTTCAGCACTCGAGGCGCGGGCGGTCGCCCTGTCCTACCCAGGGGCCGCTGCCGCGGGGCCGATTGAACTCCACCCGCGCTCCTTGCGGCACCTCTCGGACAAGGCGCTCGCGGCGATGGCGAGGTTATTCATGCAATTCGAGCTGGTCTTGGACTGGCCGAGGGACCGCCTCTGGGCCATGATGCGCCGCATCCCGAAGCCCGAGTCAGGCCA
Source organism: Prorocentrum cordatum (assembly GCA_963575745.1). Lineage (NCBI taxonomy): Eukaryota > Dinophyceae > Prorocentrales > Prorocentraceae > Prorocentrum > Prorocentrum cordatum. Next base: position 13,742 of record CAUYUJ010018420.1, read on the forward strand.
TCGCCTCATCGCCGGCCTGGGCCCCTCCCACCGGATCCGGCACCGCCTGCGCCGCCCGCTCACCAGGGCCTGGTCCGCCGAGCACCGCTTCGAGGAGGCGCGGGGCACGCGCAGCCGCTACATCAGCAGCGACAGCGCGTTCGAGCACAACCTGCAGGCCGAGATCGGCGTCCTCAAGGGCCAGTTCGTGGTCACGGCCCTGCTTGACCTCACGAAGGCTTGCGACATGGCACGCCCTGCCCAGCTCCACCAAGAAGGCCTGCGCTGGTGTTGCCCCCCGCGGATGCTATGGATGTTGATTCGGCAGTGCAGGCTGCCGCGCCGCCTGGAATGCTACGGCTCGGTCTCCAACGCCTTCGCGTCCGAGCAGGGCTTCTTCGCTGGATGCACGCCCGCTGGCGGCATGCTCGAGCTTCTCACCTCGCGGGCCCTCTTGAGGATTAGGGGGGCCCCCGTGAAGCTCAGCCCGAGGACGCTGGTCGACGACGTCTCCATCCAATGCGTTGGCGATGACCACTGCGGGGCCGTTCACCTGGACAGGGCGGCGCAGCTGTTCCAGGCGGACTCCGCGCCGCTCGGCGCCGTCTTCAACCTGAAGAAGTCTGGGGTCGTGGCTGCTACCAGGACCGCGCGCGCGGCGGTCAGGAGGTCGCGCGGGCGCCTCCCTCTCCGACCCTGGGCGCGCAATCTCGGCCACGAGACCACGGGCGCCAGGCCAGCGCGACATCGAGAGCGCCAGCGGTCCAAGCAGCTCTTTCAGCGCGAGCATCGGCTGAACATGTTTCGCGGTGCCGCAGGCCGCAACGCTTCTATCTTATGGCGGTCTGGAGCTCAGCCTTCCATCGGCCACGGCGCTGGAGTCTCTGGGATGCCAGACGAGGTGCTGAAGCAGACGAGGTCCCTCGCGGCCATGCTGGTCGGGCCCCCTGCTCGCGCCTCCAACGCGCCGTACTTGCACTGCCAGTGGCAGCAGCGGTGCGACCCGATCTTCGACGCGACCACACCCATCCTCTGCTGCTTCCACTGCTTCATCTGGGACGGGCGGGTGCTCCCAAGCGACGTGCGCTACGCTTGGGCTGAACTGGTTCCTCGCGCACCGGCAGGCCTCTCCTGGGCGGGCGCGCGAGGCCTGATGGCGGCCGTGCTTCTCGCACGTCGACGCAACGGCTGAGAGTACGAGTCACCAATTCGTTGGCGGGACGACCTGGGCCAGATCTACGACTTGCTGCAGGTGGCCCCCCGCTGACACGCGCAACTTCTTGGAGGCGTCGGTCAAGCGCTGGCAGATGGGCAAGCTCGTCTCCGCGCTCTTCGCGACCGAGGAGACCTACGCCGACGCGCGGGAGCGGGCGCTGAGACTGGGGCCGACAGAGCTTCCGCCCTCGCAGCTCGGTGCGCTTCGCGCGCTCTGGGCCGACCGCCCCCCGACAGCGGCGAGGTGCGTCGCGCGGGGCCGCCGCTTCGAGCCCTCGTGCCAGGCACGTTCGGAGCCAGACAGCAGCCGCGGACGCATCTGGCGCGCACGCCCCGCTCTCGAGGCACCCGACGAGAAAGAACAGACGATGGAGCGCGATGTTCTGCCGGACAAGTTTCTTTCTCATCGGAAAGCGCTCTGCGCCTTAGCGGGCCCCTTAGGTAATCCCAGATATAGCACGTTGTATCTGTCTCATGGCCTGCCCAGGCTGTCTGTAGCCACCCCTCGGCCACCAGAGATGCCTGAGCGCCGGGGGCGGGGCGGCGCGCGAGGGGGTTGGGGGCCAGTGACGTTCGGGGGCGGGCGTGCTCAGGGATCCTAGGTGCCAGAGGTGCGCAGGGCTGGCTGGTCGATTGTGCAACTCTCCTCGGACCTCCTCCCTGCGCGAGCACGGTTTGGCAGCCTCGCTGGACCCATGCAAACAGTCGGTCGTGCCGAGCGCACCGCTGCGTTGGAGGCCTTCCGCGTGGATCCAGCTTTGAAGGTGCATGTCTCTGATCTCATGGCTCTTGTCCGCGAGGGACAGATGGGACCCCGAGCTAGCTTGTGGCATGCGGAAATATGCCGCGATCTGAAGGTCGGAAAGAGCGTGTTCTACCGCTGCTGGCGGAAAACCGGGGGGGGGGGATCACTACCGGTTCGAACCCCTCCCCCCCCCCCCCTCCGGAAAACTGGGAGGGGGTCACTACCGGTTCGAACTCCTCCCCCCCCCCCAGCTCATCATGAAAAGGGGGGGGTCACTACCGGTTCGAACCCCCCCCCCTCGAAAACTGGGGGGGGTCACTGCCGGTTCGACCCCCCCCCCCCTCGAAAACCGAGTGGGGGTGCGGACAGTGGTGGGGACGGTGTTGGTGGGGACAGTGGTGAGGGGACAGCGGTACAGTGGTGGGGACAGTGGGACAGTGGGACAATGGTGGGGACGGTAGTGGTGGGGACAGTGGTGGGGACAATGGTGGGAACGGGGGGGACAGTGGACAGTGGTGGGGACGGTGGTGGTGGGGACAGTGGTGTGGGGACAGTGGGAATGAGGTGGAAACAGTGGGACAGTGGAGGGTACAATGGTGGTGGGGACAGTGGTGAAGGCGGTGGCGAGGACGGCGGTGGGACAATGGGACAGAGGTACAGTGGGGACAGTGGTGGGGACAGTGGGGACAGTGGTGGGAACAGTGGGACAGCTCAGTGGGACAGCGGAGGGGTCAGTGGGACAGTGGGGACAGTGGGGATAGTCGGGCAGTGGTTGGGTCCGTGGAGACAGTGGGGAGAGTGGAACCGTGGTGGGAACAGTGGTGGGAACAGTGGGGACAGTGCGACAGTGGTGGGGGCACTGGTGGGGACAGTAGGGACGGTGGTGGAACCAGTGGGGACAGCGGCGCTGGGAACAACAGTGGGGGCACTGGTGGGGACAGTGGTGCTGGGAACAACAGTGGGGGATGTAATGCGGACGGTGGTAGGGACCGGGACTCGTTTGCTGGCGGTGCGTGGGGGGGGGGGGCGAACCGGTAGTGACCCCCTCCGGTTTTCGAGGGGGGGGGGGGTTCGAACCGGTAGTGACCCCCCCCGGTTTTCGGATCCGGAGGGGGGGGGGGGAGGAGTTCGAACCGGTAGTGACCCCCCCCGGTTTTCGAGGGGGAGGGGAGGGGGGGGAGGGGTTAGGGGAGGGGGGGGTTGCCGCGGGGGGAAGGGGGGGTGGGGGGGGGGGATTTTCGGAGGGGGGGGGGGCGACCCCTGGGTTCCGGAGGAAAAGGCTGGCAATTTTTCACAGTAAAGCGGCGGTGGATCACGCTCTCTCGAAGGTCGATCTTCGCTCAGGCCGATAAACGGACCTCCCTCGCCCCGATCTCCTCTGCGTGGACCCCGCCCACCTCTCGTTAGAGCAGGCCTATGAGAGAGGATGCGACCTTGCAGCGCGGGTCGGCAATGTGTGGGCCGATTTCTTTTCCAAAATCGCGTCCCGTTGGTCTATGGTCTCCCGCGGGCTTTGCAAAGCCATCGAGGGCGAGCGTCAATTCCATAGAACCACGTTGCAGTATGTCTCATGGGCTGCAGCCAGGGTTGTTAGGCTTAGGCGTTGGACAGACATCCCTCCTCCGCCTCCGCCTCCGAAGGCCCTCCCCGTCCGCGCGTTGTCGCTATATGAGCATCAGTTTTACTTGGACACTCGTTCGGGCGAAGTCAGGTGTGGCAGCTGCTTTGTTGGGGCGCGTTCTGCCAGCACCCTCGCCCGTCTGCGTAACGGTTCCCAGCGATTTTGTCGCAGGAACGCGCTGGCGGCCTGGAGGGCCAGCGAGTGGCTCAGGGAGGCGGGGCCCCACGCCCAGGCAATCCAGGCTGAGGCCGTGTGCTTCGCCCTCGCCGCCGCTGCCGCTGCGTCTGCCCCTGCCGCTGTCATTGCTGTGCCTCCTGCGCCTCCGCCCCCTCCTCTGCATGAAAAAGACTGGGGCGGCCGCCCTCCAGGAGTTTCGTAATCGCGGCCATGCAATGGCCCAGATTGGCAGCGCTTGCATATGCGCAGCCTGTTCTGGCTTCCTTATCCTGCCTCGTGGGGTCCCGCGGGCCCTCCTCGACGTTTGTCGTGGTCCTTCGGTCGTGCCTTCGGCTCGCGATAAGCAGGTGAGGAAGCTGGAAAGGGCCCGTGCGGGCCTGCACCCGTCCACGGGGTCTGCCGTGGACTGATTTGGCGTGCTCCTGGCCTGGCCCTGTCTTTCTGCCCGGCCGTGGTCAGCCCCGATTGGCCAGTCTGGTAGGGACCAGCACTCGGCCGAGTGTTGATCCCTACCAAAACGTCGTTCTGACGTTTACTCCATGTTTGTAGTGCAGTTTGTTCATAGCCCGTCGTTGTTAGTGCAAGATGACGACGCTTCGGCCGGCGCCCACCTCCTTCTCCTCCTCCTCCACCTCCTCCTCCTCCTCCTCCTCCTCCTCCTCCTCCTCCTCCGTCTCCTCCTCCGTCTCCTCCCCTTCCTCCTCGTCCTCCGCCTCCTCCTCCTCCTCCTCCTCCTCCTCCTCCTCCTCCTCCTCCTCGCTCCCTCCTTCCGCTGTCCCCTCCTCCTCCTTCCTCCCTCCTCCCCCCCGAGGCCGTCGAGAAGACGCGCGGGCTGGAATTTCTGCGCCTCGGCGGCCAGTGCATCACCGCCCTGGAGAAGTACGCGGCGCCGCGCGCCTACGAGATGTACCTCAAGAAGCGCGCGGAACGGCACTCGTGGCGCCTCGTGAAGGACCCGCCTCCTCCGGCTCCTTCTCCTCCGCGTTCTCCTCCTCCTCCTCCTTCTCCTCCTCTTCCTCTTCCTCCTCCTCCTTCTCTTGCTCCTCCTCCTCCTCCTGCTCCTCCTCCTGCTTCTCCTCCTCCTTCTCCTCCTCCGTCCGCCTCCTTTTCCTTTTCCTTTTCCTCCTCCTCCTCATCATCATCAGCATCAGCATCATCATCATCAGCATCATCATCATCATCATCATCATCATCATCATCATCATCATCATCATCATCATCATCATCATCATTATCACTATCATCATCATCATCATCATCATCATCATCATCATCATCATCATCATCATCATCATCATCATCATCCTTCGCCTCATCCTCTTCAATTCCTTTTCCTTCTGAATACCTCCCCCTGTCGCACCCCGAGGCCGGTCGAAAGGGCGGGCCGGGCGTTTCGCTTGAGATCGCCTCACCATTTATGACCTTGAAGCGTAACAGTTGACTACAGCTTCACAGATTGAGGGCGGGTGTTTTTCAAAATGTGGCTCTCGCATTAGCGCTTCGCACATTCGTTTTCAAGCTTGTAAGGCCTTCACGAATTGAGGGCGGATCGTTTTCAAAATGTAGTTCTCGTCTTAGTTCCACCCTCATTCGTTCTCAAAATCTTTCACGCTTCGCGTAACCCCACCAGGATTTGTGAAGGTGACTGTGGCGGGTTGCCTTGCCAGTGTGGTGCCTCGCCCGTGCTTCTCGGCGCACCTTCCCTTCACCGGTACCGACTCGTCCGTTGGCCGCCGCCAGCCTCACAGCTCTGTAGTGGTGTTCGCTGGCTGCGCGCTGAGTGGTCCAGCCTTCAGCGCCGTCAGCCAGTTTTACACCCCCAGCAGCCGGTTCTCCGTGCTGGTGCCAGTTGTTTGTCTGGGGTGTTGCTCGGAGCTTGGCGCCGCAAGGGCGACGTTCCGTTGCACCCGCACCTTTGCGCGCTCGTTCTTTTGGACCGGGCGGCGCCTAGGTGCGTCTCGGCGAATGCGGAGCATTTTGCTCAGTGCACGTGCGCCGCACCTTGTGTGGAATTAGCCTGTTCCGCCGTCCCGGGCACGCTTGTTGCCGCCAGACCGTTGTCGCGCGGCCGCCGACCAAAAAAGTAACCCCACCAGCTCATCCAGCAACGATGTCCAGGCCGTTGCAAAGATCAGGGACATGGGTGAGCACGCAGAGAAACAAAGGGCGGGGGAAGCCGTCATGCTGCAAGAGGGGGAAGCTGGGGGAGGAGTCGGAAGAGGGGGAGGGGGAGGAGGGATGAGGGAGGAGGAATAGACGGATGGAGGGGGGGAGAGGGAGACACCGAGCGTGGAAGGAGGGGAGGGGGAGAAGGGTGTTGGACCATCATGGAGGCTATATTGGAGCCTTCTTGGGGCTGTTTTGAGGGGTCTTGGGGTCCTCTTGAGGCAATCAGGGGACCTCTTGGGGCCCTCTTGGGGCTCTTTGGGGGTGTCTTGTGGCCCTCTTGGGGCTCTTTCGAGGCGTCTTGGGGCGCTCTTGGGGCCCTCGTGGGGCTCTCTTTGGGTCCTCTTGGGAGCTATGGGGCGCCTCCTGGGGCCATGTTGGAGACCATCGGTCAAAGGAGGGGGGGATCCTCATGTGCGTCCCCCCATCCAGGGCCATCAAGATCCTCTTAGGGTGTTTTTGGGGCTCTCTCGGGGCGATTTTGGGCGCGCTTGGGGCAGTCTTGGGGGCCTATTGGGCCCTTTTTCTCGGAGCTCTCCTAGGCCTTCTGAGGACCATCTTGAGGCTTCAAAAGCGCATCGGAAGCGAAGTGGTAAGAAGACAGATCTCAGTGAGTTGTCTTAGGTGTTTGAAGGACTTGGGTTTCTCGGGGAGGTCCCGAAGGGTCTCCGAAGGCACCTGGATCCGTCTTGTGGCCCTCTTAGGGCCTCTTGGAGGCATGTCGGAAGCAATATGGAATCATCTTCGGCTGTATCAAGGCATCTTGGAGGCTATCCTGGAGCATCGGAGCGAGAAAGGACCCTCTGATGACTCGCGGTCCCCCCCGTCCAGGTCCAGGGGAGGGGGCAGGGGGAGGGGCAAACCCTGCCCCATGGGGGAAGAAGGAGTTGCTGGAAGAGGAAGCAGACATCGTAAGACCACTTGTCTCCCAGAGGGCTGGTGTGCGCCCAGTACAGCGCTTTGTGGCCCCATAGGGAGCTCCACCGAAGGTCCCACTGGCGCAATTCGCATGCGTTTCCCCCACCCAATACAGCGCTTCTTGGCCCCAGAAGAGAGCTCCACCGAATTCCCCATTCGCGCAGTTCGCATGTGTTTCCCCCACAGTACTTCGTTTCGTAGCCCAAGAGGGAGCTCCACCGAAGGTCCCAGCGGAGCAGTTCGCACACGTCTCCCCCACCCAGTACACCGCTTCGTGGCCCCGTAGGGAGCCCCACCGAAGGCCCCAGTGGCGCAAATCGCATGCGTCTCCCCCACCCATTACAGCGCTTCGTGGCCCCAGAGGGAGTTCCACCGAAGGCGATACCCACAACTGCAGTACTCATAACTGCACATGGTTGGGTCCTTCGCCCGGCTATTTTTTCAGACAAAGCAAAACATGCAAGGAATTCGCAGATTGAGGGCGCTTCCGTTCCAAATTGTAGGTATCATTTTCGCGCCGCGCATATTCGTCTTAAGCGTTTGCAGAAGTTAGGGATTCCCATGGGCAACGTTCCAGGAATCAGCAACGTTGAAGACGCAACAGTTACGTTGACTCGCGGCGTTGGAAGTCCCAGGAATTGTGTTCCAGCATGATTCCGGATCGTCAATACGCAACAGTCATGTTCATTCGTGGCGTCGGTGTTCCGAAAATGGTGTTGCAACGCGCTTCATGGTCTTCAAACAGTTGTCTCACAACGAGGCAGTTCCCTCAGTCGTAATGAACTCTTGTACAGGGGGGCCTATGACGAGGGAGTTTGGTGGGAGGGTGCGTTCCAACCTCGTTGGTGAGTCTTGGGTTTACACAGGTTCTCCTCCTCCTCCTCCTCATATTCCTCCTCCTGGGTCGCGAAGCACCCGCAGTTTGGCAGCTTCGTGGAAGATCTGATTGAAACCGTTGGGTTGTCCCACGAGCCTCCCGAGCAGGTATCAAAAGTGAAGGAGATATTCCACCTTGCTGCTGGGAGTGTCCGCCGATACGTAGAGATCGCTGGTGCTGACACCAAGGCCGAAAAGGCCGCCTGCATGTTGACGCTGACCAGAGCTGACCGCACCCGCAGCCAGAGACATGCTCGGAGAGCTTGCCAAGTGTATATGAAGATTTACGAGTTGTTTGCAACCCTGAGACCATGGGCTGGCTGGACCACAAGAGGTTGCATGATTCTTGCCGCCTGGGCCTTTCGGAGGCCGAGAATTAAGCTCGCCGCCGTCAAAGGTCCTGACGGCCAGGTGCATACTGATGCCGATGAAGCCGCTGCCCGTCTTGCCGAACACTGGCGGGAAGTCTTTGACGAGTCCGAACAAGTTCCGCCCCCCCCCCAACATCACCCGCTTGATGATTTGATTCAAGAGGGCGACGGGGAGGGAGAACAATTCGTGAACACTACGCATCAAAGGTTTGATTGGATCATATCCGTGGAACAGAATTGTCGCCTGCTGTCCGCCAAGAGAGATTCTGCGTCGGGGCCCGACGGTGTTCCCTATTCCGCTTTGCAGTGTCCAGGGAAGCGTGCGCAGGCCGCTTTTTACCATCTGTACATGCACCTCCTGGATGGAGGCAGTTTGCAGAACGATGTCAACGCATGCCGCGCGGCATTTCTTCCCCAAGGTGATTTGAGGGTGGAGGGGGGAGGTGCGAGATCCAGCTGCCGTTCGTCCTTTTACCTTCATCGGACACAGATAACAAGCTAGTGAGCGCCGCCATCGCACCCGCTCTGAATGAGGTTGCCGCCGACAAATGTCACGAAAGCCAGCGGGGATTTGCACGGGGGAGGATGATGAATGACAGCAGTATTAACATGGATGGGATGTTTACAGTGTGGGGGGCGGTATTTAAGGAGCCGCACTGTGGCTTCACGCTCTTCGACTTAACGAACGCCTTCCCGAGTGTTTGCCAGACCTGGATCATGAAAGTATTGAGCTCCATGGGGTTCCCTGCATATACTGTCTTTGCCGCCGCCTCATTATATGACGGGGTATGGACGGTGGCTACCATTGGGGACGTTGGGAAGCATGGGTATTGGGCCAGGCGGGGGATAAAGCAGGGATGCCCCGTGGGTGGGTTTATGTTTGCGCTTGTGGCCGACCCTCTGCTTCGCTACATTGCACACTTCACGCCAGCACTCGACGTCGAGCTCGGAGGCTTTGCTGACGACATATACTCGGTCACCAGAGATGTGTCAAGGTTCACCCGAGGGTTGTTGAAAGGATGGCCGCGACATCGGTGATTCAGGTGCTCATCTTCAACAACAGTGTGTAATAGTCATGCTTCACCTAGAGGAGACCAAGAGGATCCAGGAAGTGTTCGGCGTCCACGGTCTTGATGTTTTCAGTTTTCAGATTCGGAAGTCTGGTTGGGTACGAAGCCTTCTCTGAGGCCTGGTTCTATGTTTACGCCAAACGCAGGACAAGTACTGAGGACGTCAGGAAGCTAGGTCTTAGTTTCATCCAGTCCATCCAGGGGTACAACACGCATGCGCTGCCCGTCATCTCCCATGTTGGCCAGTTTTACCCGCCCTCCCCGGCGCTGCTCCGATGCGAGAGGTAGGCTCACCAGGTTCTTCCCGTTCTCTTCGGCACGCCTTTCCTCCCAAAAGTATGTTCAAACTGAAATATGTGGGCTTCCTCTCCAGTGTCGTTCCGTGGAGATTCTTGCGCAGAGCATCGATGCTCAAGGCTGCCATTTGTTCCGATCAGTTCGCCATCACGCAGGTGCGCTATCAAGCTTCTCTGGGAGATGACGAACACGTGCCAGCATACAAGTTCAATGCTTTCTTCGAGCAACCCATCTTCTGGAAAATGAGGAAAGTGCATAGCAATTACGTCGCCATCCCCAAAGCCCCAATTGAGTGCCGCCCGAAGATGCTCCAGCGCAACATCACCAAATTTACCATCCCAAACCGTCCTCATGTATATGCTAGCCAACGCGTGCAAGCCCGTATTAAGTATTGAATCCCCAGTGCTGGTTATGCCGATGCTGACCTCGTTGTTCTTCGATTTAACGTCATGAGCAACAGGCTGCCTAGTTCGACCATCACTTCCCTAGTTAAAACCGCGTTAAATTCCTGGCCGGCGACTAGAAGGTTAAGGCAAGCCACTGGTTCCTCTGTATTTGGGTGTTGAAATCTTGGGGCAGATAATCTGGCACATTATTTTACCTGCCCCATCCCCACCCCCGCTCTGCGACAATTGTTGCCCTCACTGCCTCCCGGGCACAATTGTGTGTTCTGCCGCATCCCTGGCCGTCCGCCCATCTGCGTCCTACAGCTTCTGAACATATGCATGCTTGCGCTGCTGCCGCTGACATTCTTTTTTCTTTATTCAACAGCTGTCGCCGTGCAGGGAGGCAGGACAGCTGCTACACCTCGAAGGCCATCAAGGGCAAAGCGCGGCGCTTAGCTGGGCGCTCCTCGTCTCCGACCTCCTGCTGCGCTAGCTCGCGTGGCGCTCCTCCTCTTCCTCCTCCTCTTCCTCATCATCCTTTTCCTCCTCCTCCTCTTCCTCCTCCTCCTCCTCCTCCTCCTCCTCCTCCTCCTCCTCCTCCTCCTCCCCCCAGTCCTCGTCCTCCTCATCCGCTTCCTCTTTCTCCTCATGTTTCTCCTCCTCCTCGTCCTCCTCCTCCCTCCTCCTCCTCCTCCTCTCCTCCTCCTCCTCCCCCTCCCCCTCCTCCTCCTTTCCCTCCTCCTCCTCCTTTTCCTCCTCCTCCTTTTCCTCCTCCTCCTCCTCCTCCTCTTCTTCCTGCTCCTCCTCCTCCTCCTCCTCCCGTCCTCTTCCTCCTATTCGAACGGTACCGATGCACCAGGACTCCAGCACCTCCTCGATAAACGGAGGGGGGCTTCACTCCGGATGGAAGGCCATCGGAGCGTGCATGGTCGCTGCCACCGGCTGCATCGTTTGCATGGATGCTGGCGGCGGCGGCGCGGCAATATGCGACACCTCTGCGCCTGGGGGCCCGAGCGGCAAGCTCGCGCGCCCTTCTAACGCTGGGCGCGGGAAGTCATGATCTTGTCAGCGGCGAACTCCGACCTCAACGATCTCCGCCAAGTGGGCCGCGCATCGCCCCGCCTCGCTGGCATGGCGCGCAAGTGCGCAGACGAATGGCCGCCCTTTGTCCTGATCCAGGGAGGCCGCGCCAGTGGCAACCCTGTGCCACCCATGACCCTCCTGACGCACACTCTGGCCGAACGGAGGGCCAGCTAGGGGGGGAAGAGCAAATCCATCGACAACCGCCTCACCCGTTTCGACATCCTCCGCAACAGGGCGCAGCAGGCTGGCCAGCTCATGATCGGCTACGAGGGATTCCGTTGCCTCCTGCTGCTCGCGGCGGGTGTGTCGAACATCCAACCCACCATGATTTTGAAGCTTTGCAACATGGCCTGCCCGACGAAAGCACAGCAGCTGTCGCACATGACGGACCAGCTGCAACGGCTTGGGCACATAATCGAGAACTCGCATGGACATCTCGCCTCGGCCGTGCACTCGACCCAACACCAAATGCCACCTGCTCGGCGCTGTGACAACACCAAATGCCACTTGCTCGGCGCTGTGAGCCGATCGCAGAAACTCGCGTGACGATCCTCGTTTGGCTCAGAGCTGGTCGCAGCCTGCGGCGCAGCGGGCGGCCTGCAAGCGCACCTCCCGACGCTCCACGAGACGGTACGCGGGCTTGCCTCATCCGAGGAGCTCAGCCGGCTGAGGCAGAAAGGAGACTACACAGTCCCGGGCCAGTTGGTAATCGATGGCATGTCTGTATTTTTGGCCCTGGCCATGGACCTTGTTCGACCTCCGTCGGAGAACAGCGTGGCTGGACATTTCGGGTGGCTATCAGACAAGGCCCGCACCAAACAGTTTGACGACACATTATGGTGCGATACCCGAGACATGAGAACCGACCCCAATGACTAAAGAGAGCACCGGCCGAGATCTCATCCTGAGCATCATGGACGGCAAGCTCAGCGACGACCACAACACGATCAAGCTGTGCTGGGAGAAGTATAAGAAGACCGCACCAAGTTCACAAGATTGTAAGTTTACCATCAAGGGCAAGGGTGACCATAATGACAAACTCACAAGTTCGCCCAACACCACGGGCAACGACGACCTGGGCTCTCGCACTGACACTGCCAGCGCAGCGCACGGCCCCAACGACTGGGGGAGTTGAACCATACGCGCGCATCTCGCGACCTATGTTCGCGAATGCGACGTAGCCAAGCGCGCGAGTGCAAAGGCTGATCCCAGAACTATGTTCGTGGAGCAGCAGGCGAGAGGAAGTGGAGCATGCAAATGAGCGAGGCGTGCTCATTCAATTGCCTGCCGCCACGCAAATTTGCATGAAGTTTCGTGGGTCGGCGTAACGTTTTCATTCGCCGACCGACGAGGCACAACAGTTTCGCTTCAGCACCAGATTGGACGCTACCTATGCACCCTCTTTGCCTGTTTACCCGCTGCCTTTCTTTTTCCGCCGCGGTATCGGCTAGCTTGCACGTGCCTGCGGCATTGTCTGTTTGATCCGTGTTACTTCCTACTCTCCCCTTCGCGCCACGACCCTTTACTATTAGCCTCCTCATCCTCATCGTCCTCCGTTTGCTCCTCCTCCTCCTCCTCCTCTTCCCCCTCCTCCCCTTTCTTTCGAACAAAGGGCAAAGGCGTAAGCATAAGCTTTCGGAGTTCCGCGCGGATTGCTCGGATCGGCGTTGGTCCGCCCTGGCGGCGCTTCCGACGCTTCCAGGGACGACGCGAGAAATCCGCGCGGCGCTCCCAAAGCTTATGTTCATACCGTTTTTCCATATTCGGCAAGCCTTTTGAGAAGGCCCGGAAAAGAAAAAGAAAAACAAACACCAAAAAGAAACATCCGAAAACATTCGACTCTCGCTGGCCCGTTCCTCCTGCTACGCCGCCTTCTCCTCCTCCTCCTCCTCCATTTTTCTCCTTCTGCGTAACTCCTCCCTTTCGCACCCCCAGGCGTGTTGCTAAAGCGGGCCAGGATCGCTTGAGACTTCTTCACCGCTTATGATCCTGAAGCATGAGACTTGCAAAAGCTTCCCGGATGGATGGCGGGTGGTATTCAAAGTGTGGTTGTTGCCCTGACGTCGCACATATGCGTTTTTCAATATTGTAACTGTTTAAAAGGATGGAGGCGGATCGGTTTTTGAATGTGGCTCTCCCCGTAGCGCCTCGCACACTCGATCTTGCAGCTTGCAACAGCTGAAAAAATGGCGGGTGGATCGTTCACATAATGTGGTTCTCGCCTTAGCGCCGCGCGCACTCGTCTTACAAGGTTGTAACTGCTAAAAAGGATGGAGAGCGGATGTGTTTTTAAATGTGGTTCTCGCCGTAGCGCCTCGCACATTTGATTTAATAATTTACAGCAGTCCAAGGGATGGAGGGATCATCGTATTCAACATGTGGCTTGGCTCTCGCCGTAGCGCCGCACACATTCGTCGTGAACTTTGCAGGGGCTTCGCGGGTTCATGGTATTGAAATCCCAGAGACGGCGTTCTTGCGCGATTTAGGACCGTCAGGACGCGACAGCAACGCTGAGTCGCGGTGTTTTGACGCCCCAGGCGTTCTAGCACGATTGGAGAATGTCAGGACGAAACAGTCACATTGATTCGCGGCGTTGAAGTCCCACGAATGGTGTTCTGTCACGGATGAGGATTCTCAAACGGTTTGGCTTCCAAAGTGGCATTTCCTGCAGTGAACATCAGTTCTTGTCAGGGCATATGAAGATTGCAACGTCTTTGATGCGTCTTGGGTGTATAATGGTCATCCTATCTTCCTCCTCTTCCTCCTCCTCCTCATCCTCCATCCTTTTTTGTTTGTGGGTGTTGCTTCCCTGTCGCACTCCAGACGAGTCCGTAGGCCGCGCTGGGCGTTTCGCTTGAGATGATGTTCTTGCAAAGTATTCCCCCGAAGCTTATCCAATATAACATTCAAACGGATTGAGTGCCGTTCATGTTCAAAATATGGTTGTCGCGGTGGAGCCGTGCACGTGTGTATCAGAAGCTTGCAGCAGTTTTTCACGGATGAAGGCTAGCACCTGCTCAAAGTGGGTTTCTCACCTTGGCGCCGTGCGCGCGCATTAGTTTCAAACGTAAAAAACACCAAAACGGATGGAGGCCGGTGCAGCTTCAAAAAAAGGTGAAGCTCGTTGGGCATTGCTTCTATTCTCAAAACCACCCTGCCGCCTTTGAAAGGTGCTGTTCGTTGGGAGCTGTGTTGGATGATGTTCGTTGGGAGCTGTTTTGGATGATGTTCGCTGGGAGCTGTTTTGGATGACGTTCGCTGAGAGCTGTTTTGGATGATTTTCGCTGGGAGCTGTTGTGGATTATGTTCGTTGGGAGCTGTTTGGGATGATGTTTGCTGGGAGCTGTTTTGGGTTTGAGTCCTTGCGTCGCTCGACGGCCGGAGGGCGGTGCTCCCACCCGAGGCGCAGGCCCAGAGGGGGGCGGCTGTCTTCCAAGGGGGGGGGGGGGGGGGGCGCTTCGCGCGGCGAGGAGGAACGCTCGCAGGGGACCGGCGAGGAGGGGACTTGGGACTCGAGGGTGTCTTGCGGCAGGGCTGACAGATGCACGTTGGGCTCTCTGTGGTGCTCCTGCTGCTCCTCCTCCTCCTTCTCCTCCTCCTCCTCCTCCTCCTCCTCCTCCTCCTCCTCCTCCTCCTCCTCCATTCCCGTCGTCGTCCTCCTCCTTCTCCTCCTCCGCCCCCATTCTCGCCCCCCTCCTCCTCCTCCTCCTCCTCCTCCTCCTCCTCCTCCTCCTCCTCCTCCTCCTCCTCCTCCTCTTTCTCCTTCTCTTCCTCCTCCTTTTTCTTCGTCAGACCAACAGAAGCCTCAGGGCTGTTGCGTGCGTGTGAGACAAAAGGTGAGCACCGACTTGGCGTAGAAGCAGAAAAGATACCTGGCGGGCGCCGCGGTGACAGTAATAGACAGAGAGTAGGCGAAGCAGAGCTGAAAAGAGTAGGCGCCCGCCAGATGTAGTTCGCGGTCTGTCTGAGAACCTCAGTATACCCTGCCCCGACTACCCAACCCCCGTTTGGCGAGAGCCTCCCCACCCATCTATCCGAACAGTTTGTGGTATAGGTTGCCGCGTCAGAGCATGCGTGCAATGTGATGTATCCTGCAGGTCTGAGGTACTGCAGGAAAAACGTGGCAGAGGGGCTGCCAAAGGTAAGTCACGAAGCAGAGGTGTTGAAAACAAGAGCTGTGCATAAGATGAGGTTGAAGAAACTGTGCATGGTGAAGGCTGGCCTGGCCTGGAGTAGGCTGGCCTGCAGTGTAACGGTGGGTCACACACTGCCCTGGGGGCAGGGGGCCCGTAAGTTCAGAGAGTGTGTCATCCCCAAGAACGACCACCAACACCCCAGATGTATGTCTTCCTCCTCCACCCCAGTCAAGCAGATGTTACCCCTCCTCCTCCTCCTCCTCGCCCTCCTCCTCGCCCTCCTCTTCCTCCTCCTCCTCCTCCTCGCCCTCCTCCTCCTCCTCCTCGCCCTCCTCCTCCTCCTCCTCCTCCTCCTCCTCCTCCTCCTCCTGGTCCCTCCTCCCCAGGATGACTTCCGCACGCGCTGCATCATCCGCCTGTGCATCCTGGCGAGGCTGGAGGAGACCGCCGACTGGTTGAGGATGAACGCCATCTTCGACGGCCTGCCGAAGAAGGAGCAGCAGGTCCTGGAGTCCGAGGTCGGCCGCAAGGACCAGAGGTTGGAAGATCAGCGTCAGCACAAGCATACCGATCGGCTGCTATCTCTCTATATATATGTGTATATATACATATACATATACATATACAACATACATATAGTTATACATATGTATCAGGTATCGATATATATATATATATATGTCTTTATATATACACACATGTGTGTATGGTTTCTCTGCCCCGCTGCTGCTGCCGCCGCTTCGCGTCGGTCGTCGTGGTGGAGCGACCTGGTTACGAGCGATACATGGTGTTTGTTTCACTTGTATGTGTCTATATGTGTGTGTGTGTATGTCTATATATGTGTGTGTTTCCTCGGACATGTCCCAGCCCACGTGCGGCGCCTTCGCTTCAGGAGTCGAACGTTTTCCCCATCCCCTGCTCTTCGGGGGGCGGGCGCGCAGACTCCAGTCTACTCCCCATGCCTTCCCACTTCACGCTCGCACCCGCTTCTTCCGACCGACGGGCAAGCTCTCGCAGCTCCGCGCGGATATCTTAGGCCAGCGATGGGCCCCCTCCCCATACACATATATATATATATATATATATATATATATATATATGTACACACACACATGTGTATATATAGTCCTCCTCCTATATTTTTCTAAGCCGGGGCGGGGGGGAAACCCATCCCCCCCCCCCCCAAACCGGATTCCCGGGATCTGGGGCTTTGAGACCCTCCGGACGGGCTTCGACGCGGTTCCCGGGCCTCGCAGGGCGTTTTGCCAAGCCTTCCCAGCACACCTAGGGCGATCAGGGGGGTCATCGGAGACGTCCCAGGGACCCCCAAGACAGCACAGGAGCGCTCCAAGAGTGACCGACGTGACCTCAAGATGGCCCAAGAGGCCTCCAGGACGGCCCCAAAGAGGCCTCCAAGAGCACTCCCAAGAAGGCAATCATGCCAAAAAGAAGAAGAAGTTTTTCTGTTGGTTTTTGGTGAATGTGGGGGTTCTCCTCTTTTCGGCTTCCCGACGCTCCAAGACGGCGGTCTTCTGGGCGTCCGAAGCCGCCTGGGAGGCTCCAAAATCGCCCCACAACCATCCGCAAGGGCTTCCAGGCAGTCCAAGAGAGCCCCAAAACGGCACAACACGGGTCCAAGATGGCCCTCAGAGAGCCCCATGGCGGCCCAAGATGGCCCAAAGACGCCCTCCGAAGCATTCCAAATCGTGACCTGGTCGTTCAGGGAAACCGCGGTTGGAGGCAGGGTGGCCCGAGGAAGCCCCCAGAGGCCCCCAGAATACGCCCAGGAGGCCTCCAGAAGGCCTTAAGGGAGCCTGCAACAACTTTTGCGAGGCCCCCAGAGGCTCTCCAAGGCGGAAACTCCGCAGAAAAGAGCTGAGGAGGATGGCGAAAATAAGGACAAAGAAGCATGGAGGAAGGATAACGGATAACATTATTATAGCGGCGATGCTGGAAAAGGCAACAAGGAGTTCACGCTAAATTGCCGGCTTGACTTTCCTGTTATTCCGCCTGCATACCAAACTTCAAGGAACAAGGTGCATGGCGCGAAGCGCCACTGCAGTCTTGTATGTGTGTGTATATATATATGCTCTCGGACATATCCCAGCCCACGTGCGGCGCCTTCCCCAGCGCGCCGCCCGCGCCCGGGTTGATGCCCAGGGGCGCCGCCCGGCGGGTTGTTGCGAGGGGGTGCCAAGCGCTGGCTCTGGAAGACTCTGTGGGACACCCCGCCCGAGAGCTCCGATGCTTTTTCACTTGCTCGCAACGTCGACCCCCGTGGATGCCTGGACCCCTTCCCCCGAGACCATGTTCTCATCCCGAGTCGTTTCCTGGCGGTCCCGGGGCCCGATTTTTGCTCCTGACCTCCCCACGCGACTCTTGGTGCCACGGCGACGAGAGGCCGGGGGTGGTGGTCTTCTCTCCCCAGGACGGGGTGAACGAGATGCAGACGTACGTGATGTTCGGCGCGAGCGCCCTCCTGGAGCAGGCCTGGGCCAATGCGGCGGTGGGGGCGGGCCCGGCGCTGCTCCTGCTGGCGCGCATCCTGCAGGCCGCGGCAGCCCTCGGCGGGTGGCCGCCCCCATCGGCGGCCCCTCTCGGCGGCCCCTCTCGGCGGCCCTCCCGGCGGCCCCTCTCGGCGGCCCTCTCGGCGGCCCACCCGCGGCCCACCGGCGGCCCGCCGGCGGCCCTGCGTCGGCCCTTCGGCGGCCCTTCCGAGGCGGCCCTGCGGCGGCCCTCCGCGGCCCTTCGGCGGCCCGCTCGGAGCCCGCCCGCGGCCCGCGGCGGCGGCCCCCCCCCCCCCGGGAGGAGCCTTCGGAAGCCCCACGGGCAGTCTTCGGCGGCCTCTCGGCGGCCCCGCGGCGGCCCCGTGGGCAGGACGCGGCGCGGGCGTGCGTCCGCCTGGCGAACCAGCAGATGGTGCCGCTGCACATGGAGTGCCTCGGCGCGCGCGCGCGGCAGCACTGCGCAGGCGGCGTTCCGTTTGAGGACACGCCGTTCGCGCTCGAGGAGGGGCTCCCCAACGAGATGGTCCTCAAGGTGGTAGGTTATCGGGGGCGGCAAAGAGGGGGGTGATGACTAGGGGGGGTGGATATCATGGCGGGGGCCATGATATTTCCCCAGATTTCATGGCGCCTCTTCTTGTTTCGTTACGTCCCTGGCCCCCCCGCTGGGCCGCGCACATGCTGCCAGTCATGATTTGCACCCCCCCCTCTTGGACACCCCCCTCTTGGCCGCTCCCGAGGTTAGCCGGGCGTCCGCTGTCTCCCGCTGCGCCTCCTGCTGCTGCTGATCCGCCTCGTGCTCCTCTCGCAGTCAGGGCGCCGGAGTGAGGAGCTGTTTGCGTTCGGAAGGGGCTCGATGTTCCTTTGGCCCTTCCATGGCTGATTCTCTGGCGCTCCTCGTGCACCCAGGCGTTTCTAGTGCCAAAAAGGGGCTTCTTTCCAGATTAGCGTTCCTTATCTCAGCAGCCCGACTGTACTCCTTCTGTCCTCCCCCCCCCCCTCACTTCGCATCCGCCGTACTCTGGTCGATTTTCATGTGTAAAGTTGTGTCGGGCATGCGCCCCAAACGATGCGGAAACGCAGTTAGGACGGACATTTCCGCCTCAGAAAGTAGAGCGAGGCTCTCCGCAGAAGCACGGCGGAAACAGCGACGGCGGCACAGTAGAGCGGATACTGACGTCACAGGAGCTTGAAAAGTGCGGCGGGAATTCCCACCCTGCTTGCGAAAACGCCCGAAGTACGGCGGATCCGCGGTCAGTCGGTAAAGGCTTAACGACTTATGCCGTCCTTCGACTCGCGCTGGGGCGGCCGCGAGTTGCTCCAACTTTCCCTGGAGATCTCTGGATTGACCTGGAATTACCTGGATTTGCCTCGATTTACTTGGATTTACATATTAATCTGGCTCGATCCCCACAGGTCGATTGACGAAAAGTCGACAAGCCCTTAGGCTGTCAGGGCACCCACCTTGGGGCCACCCGAGCCCCGCGGGCGGCCCTCCTGGCACCCCTCGAGTCCAGAGCCTCCGCATGGTGCTCCCCCTCATTCCCCCTCCTCCTCTTCCACCTGCTCCTCCTCCTCCTCCTCCTCCTCCTCCTCCTCCTCCTCCTCCTCCTGCTCCTCCCCCTCCACCTGCTCCTCCTCCTCCTCCTCCTCCTCCTCCTCCTCCTCCTCCTCCTCCTCCTCCTCTGCCCGCTCCCCTCCTGTCTGCCCTTCGCCGGAGGGACCTCTGGTGCTGGCCAAGTGAGCTTCCCGGTCGCTGAGTGCGATGCGATAGCAGCGGCTTGCGCGCCTGGTGGTGTTCCCAAATGGCCCGCAAATCCCGGGGAGGCTTGTCCAAGGGGGATTGTCCAGATCCCTGCTGGGTTGTCCAAGGGGCTGTCTGGGGTAGGTCATCTCGTCGCCATTCATCAGCATCAGCATGGGCTGTCCGGATTGTCCGGGGAGGGGTCCAGGGATTTGTTTAATCATTTCATTTTCCTATTGATCATTGTAGCCTGCGCACCAGAGGTCACTCTTGCCTAGAGTCACTCTTGCGAGTGGCCGACCTTGCCACGCCCAGCACCTCTGCATGTTATTATTCAGGGCGTCGCCTGGCGCATGGGGGGGTGCACCCGCGCGGATTGCCGGATTGTTTGGAGTGTTCGTATCATTTATTACGCATTTTATTCAATCAGAATGTCAGCTTGTGATTAACAAATGAAGCCCCCCAGGGCTGATGGAAAGACCCCGCGGGGCGCGAAACATGTTTTTGATCACGCGCGCCAGGGCTCAGAGAGCTCGGGGAACCACCGCGCCGCGGATGATAGCAGACGGCACGAACGACGAGCAGGAGGAGGAGGAGGAGGAGGAGGAGGAGGAGAAAGAGAAAGAGAAAGAGGAGGAGGAGGAAGAGGAAGAGGAAGAGGAGGAGGAGGACGGGGACGGGGACGAGGAGGACGAGGACGAGGACGAGGACGAGGAGGTGGAGGAGAAGGAGGAGGACGAAGAGTTTCGATCGCGGCGGCGGGAGTTCCGCTCGACTGCGAAACAGGGAAACAACGCGGCGATGGCGGCGCCGACGATCCCTGCATCTGCCGCCTTTGCCTCCCGCCCCCCACCTTCCCCCTGTCCGTGCTGCTCCTGTCGGCGGCGGCCAGGCGTCGGCGCCGATCAACCGGCGCCGCCGCCGCGCGTTTCAATTTGGCGGGCGCCACCCCCGCGGTTCGCCCGAGCAGGGAAATCATCAGTTGAATCACACGTCCCGCTTGTTTTTGTTAATCACAGCATGGCGTCGCCCCGCTTGTTTTTTGTCACACGCCCCGCTTGTGTTCGTTTAATCACACGCCCAGCTTGTTTTTGTTAATCACATGTTTGCTTTTTCGCCCGATCGCGCGTCTTCCCCTTCGGTCTCGCCTCCCGTTTCCCCTCACGCTCCTCCTCCTCATCCTCCCCCGTTTCATCATCCCCCCGCTTCATCCTCCCCATCATCATCATCAGATCATTCCGCCTCCTTTCCTTCCTCCTCCTCTATCCCTGATCCTTTAGATTGGTTCCTGCGCGTCGCACCTCCATCGGGACAGCCAGTGGCGTCACTTGAGACTCCCCCGCCTTTTATGGCCCAGAGGCTTGAAATGCCCACCAGCTGCACGGATGGTTTTCGCATCAGCGCCGCGCTGACTCTTTGTAGAGTTCCCAACAGCTCCACGGGTTGAGGGGGGTTGCTTTTCTGAGTTGTGACCCTCGCCTGAGAGCCGGGCAAACTCGTTTTTCACGCTTGAGCACTGCACGGATGAATGGCGAATGGCTTAAAAAATGCGTTTGTCGCTTCAGCGCCGCGCACGTTCGTCTTGAGAAATACGAAATTGACAAGGATGTCGGTCGGGCCGTGCTCAAAATTCGGTTCTCGCGTTAGTGTCGCGCACATTAATTCTGAACGTTCCACCATATACAGACAGCACACAGAGGAAGGGTCCCTCAGTAGAGGCCTCTTGGAGCGTCGTGGGGGCCTAATGGTGGTCCCGGGCCTCTTGGAGGATTTTTGGGCGTATCTTGAGACCTCGTGGGCGTCTCTTGGGGCTCATTTGAGGCGTTTTTGGGAGCCTTGGCAGCTGGGAACATATTGGAGGATATCGATCAAAATATATCGAAACTTCAAGCACGGCCCCCCTTCGGGAGCCCCAAGAATCGCCTCTTGAACCCTGCTGGGGCGCTCTTGGAGTGCTCTTGGGCGCTCTTGGGGCTCTTTTGGGCCTTTCTTGGGGCCGTCATGGGCCCTCTTGGAGCCATCGTGAAGCCTCGGAAGGCCATCGCCCGCAAAATAGCGAGAAGACAAATTCATTGATTGCCTTTAGGTGTTTGAAGGATTCTGGCCTCGTGGCGGCCTCCTGGGGAAGTTCCGTGGCCACCCGGAGCCGTTTTGGAACGGTCTCGGGGCATCTTGGGAGCCATTTGGAGCTATCTTGGAGGTCATGTTGGGCTCCCTGAGGCCCTCCTAGCGCCATCTTGGGCCATCTTGGACGGTCCGACGACCCACCAACCCCCCCTTTTCCACGTCCAGGGGAGGGGGGAGGGGGAGGCGGAAACCCCTCCCAGAAGGGGGAGAAGGGGGTTTGAAGAGGAAGCTCTCTAGACCACCTACGCCCAGAGGGCTGGTGGGATTGCAGGCCGACGGGACGCTCGTCCGTCAAGTGGACGTCATTTGCAGTCAAAGAAATGTTTGCCACAATATGCGAAGGTTTAGCTTTGAACTGGAAGGCGTCTTGCAGCATCATCAATACATCCTGGGTTCCCTCTGGTCCTTCTCCTCCTCCCCTCCTCCTCCTCCTCCTCCTCCTCCTTATCCTCCTCCTCGTCCTCCTCCTCCTCCTCCTCCTCCTCCCCCCCTTTTTCATCATTATCATCACCACCCCCGCATCTTCATCCCCTTTTCCATCTCTTCGTCAACGTCCTCTTCTTCATCCTCCTCCGCATCTGCCTCCCCCATCGTCCCAGTGATTGTCCCCACCTTCCTCTCGTTATCGTCATCAGCATCGTCCTCACCATTATCATCACCCTCATCATCGTCATCATTCTCATCGTCAGCATCATCATCCTCATCAGCAGCAGCAGCAGCAGCATCATTATCCCACTCGCCCGTATTTCCCAGCTCGCTCCTCTCCTCCTCGTCCTCCTCCTCGTCCTCCTCCTTGTCCTCCTCCTCCTCCTCCTCCTCCTCCTCGTCCTCCTGCCTGCGATCAACCATGGGGACAATATGTCTAAGCGACAGACAGCATGCAAACGAAGAGGCATGCACGGGCAAGAACAGGAGGGGTACTCCAGATTTCGTAATAAAGGGAGGGAGGTCTCATTTCGGGGGGGGGGGGTCTCTCCCAGGCTATCTTGGAGGGCCTGGGGAGGTCTGGGGACGATGTTTTGGAGGGTTCTCCCACGGGGGGGGTCTGAAATGGCTTGTCTTGGAGGGTCTTGTATTACGAGATCTGGAGTACGAGGAAAGGGAAGGGCTAACCTCTGTGTTGGCCTCCTGCGAGCTCTCCCCCGACACCACGGGGACGGTCAGGCAGGGGTCTGGCGGGGCCCGGAAGGGTCCCAGGTCAGGGTCGGGGAGCCCACCTTCCCCCTCCTCTCCTCCTCCTCCTCCTCCTCCTCCTCCTCCTCCTCCTCCTCCTCCTCCTCCTCCTCCTCCTCCTCCTCCTCCTCCTCCCCTCCTCCTTCCTCCTCTCTTCTGGCTCATCCTCCTCCGCTTCCTCCTCCTCCTCCTCCTCCTCCTCCTCCTCGTCCTCCTCCTCTCCCTCCTCCTCCTTCTCTTTCTTCCCCCTTCCTCCTTCTGAGGTTAGTGATCATTTTTTGATTCGTTGTTTTGCCGATCGGCGCGGGCCCTCGTTCCCCCCCCCCTCCCCCCTCATGGGAGTAGATGTTGGCTGTTTGGGGCGCCTGTTTCGAGCAGGTGGAGTCCCTCCCCCAGAGGACGCGCTGTCGCAAATAGTCGCACTAAGCAGAGGTCCGGAGCCAGACCCCCCCCTCCCCCTCCCTCTCCCCCCTTCCGCCCAATGTCGAAACGCCGAATTCAAGAAACGCTCACTGATTAGCTATGCCAAGAGAATATGCTTGCTGCGATCTGGTCCTCCAACCTCCGCGCGCTCGTCGCGTGGAGCTTCCTCGTCTCAGGGGCCTCAACGTTCGAGGCCACAGGACCGGGGAGGGAAGATCGATTTGAGGAAAACATTCAAGCGAGCGGCCATTCTGCAGAATCCCACGTTGTCAGAGTCAGTCATGTGTCTGATCTCTGGCTGGCTCCGTATATCATGGAGGTCTGAGGGCGTCTCTGGGAGAACCAGGGCGAAACTCCCCCCAGTCGTGGCACATTCAACTCTCAGAATCAGAGACGCCCTCTGGAGGGAGTTGCTGCAGTCGAAGGCTGACCTGCTCCATCCTCCTCCTCCTCCTCCTCCTCCTCCTCCTCCACCTTCCCCTATAATTTGTCTTTTTCTTAATCCCCCTCGAGAGCCAGAATACCGAGAGCTCAGGAATAGGGAACCAGATGAAGAGCCAAGGAGTCAGGAGTAAGCCCAGGGGGTAGTGTCCTGCTTTTTGTCTAGCTCTCTCTCTCTCTCCCCTTCCCTCCATCCCTTCCGCCGTTTCACCTGGTGACCCTTCCATGGAAAACCAGACAGTCCGATGAACATACACTTTCAGGATTCCGAGGGCAGTTCCGCTTCCTCCTCCACCTCCTCCTCATCATCCTCCTCATCCTCCTGTTCCATCTCTGTTCCTGATAAGAACTCCCCCCTGTCGCACCCAGATGTGTCGGTGTGGTGGGGCGGGCGTTTCGCTTGAGATTGCTTTTCAAAATTTGGCCTTGCAGCAAGAAATTTGCAACAGCTTCAAGGGGGGATGGCGGGTGGTCTTCAAAATGTAGCTCTCGCTCTATCACCGCGCGTATTCGTGTTAAGAGTATACAACAGTTTCATTGGTTCGTAGGTGAAGTCCCAGGAAAGGGATTCTGGTACGGTTTAGGATTGTCAGGACGCCACAATCACGTTGATTCGTGGTGTTGAAGTCCCAGGATTGGCGTTCTGGTATGATTCGGAATGGCCAGGACGCAACAGTCATGTTGATTCGCGGCGCTGAAGTCTCAGGATGTTGTTCGGCATGACTAAGGGTGTTCAATCGGTTGTCTTTGAGTGGGAGACTTCCCGCAATGAAAATATACGACTGTAGAGACTCATGAAGAGGGAACTTGGAGTGAGGGTGTATTGCAACATCGTTGAGGCGCTCTAGGTTTACAGTGGTCTTCTCCTCCTCCCCCTCCTCCTCCCGATCGGGCCCCTCCTCTCCCAGTTCCCCCCTCTCCCCTCCTCCTTTACCCCTGCTCCTGCACCACCACCCCTCTCCTTGCGCCCCCCCCTCCTGCGCCTCCCCCTCCTCGGCCGCCCCCCACAGTCCCTCCCGCTACCCCTTGTGCTGCCCACCCTCCCCCGCTCCTCCTCCGGGCAGGACCGAGCCGGCATGCAACACGCACGCCGGAGGGGAGGGGGCGCGCAGAGGGCACCGGCGCGGCGCGGCCTGCTCGCCAGAGACCCCTCGGGGCCGTTCTCGCCTCCGGCAGCAAGAGTGGTCAGCGTGTGTCTTCTCCTGCTGCTCGTCCTCGTCGATCCTCGTCATCAGCATCCATCACCATCACCGCCATCATCACCGTCATCCTCACGATCATCGTCCTCGTCATCAGCATCCTCATCGCAGGCCCCCCCCCTCTCCGCCTCTTCCTCCAGGGTTATCTCGTGTCGTCTCCGGCAGTACCATCACTGGCAGCAGCACCCCCCTCCTCTGCGCCCTGCGGGAGGCATCAGCGAGCTCGACTGTCGCATCCATCATCGCATCCCCCTCCCAACATCCAGCTTGCACCATGGCCTTGCTGACTCGCAACACGCTCGTAGCGTGCCCAAGAGTGGCCAGCACATGGCACAACATGATGTTCACAGGTGGTTAGTGGATGCGCATCCCTAGATCAGTGTCGCGGGCTAGTCATTCATGTGCTGCCCGTGGGCTGCATGTGGTTGTCTCAGCACGCGAAAGGACAACACCCACAGCTTTCCAACTGCATGCGAATTTGTTGACTCGAATGGACCGTACGGAGGAGGAGGAAAGAAGAGGGGGAGGAGAAGGAATGAGGAGGAGGAGGAGGAGGAGGAGGAGGAGGAGGAGGAGGAGGAGGGGGAGGGAGGGGGAGGGAGAGAGGAGGAGGTCTAAGAGGAGGAGGAGGAGGAGGAGGAGGAGGGAGGAAGAGGACGGAGGAGGGAGAGGAGGAGGGGGAAGGGGACAGTGGCGCGGAGGGAGGCGGAGGAGGTGGAGGAGGAGCGGAAGGAGGAGGTGGAGGGGGATGAGCAGGAGGTGGAGAAAGGAGGACGAGACTTCCACAGGACTGAAAATCCCCCAGAGGCCCGCGGGAGGGGCGGGCGGATCTCAGGCCGTCGCGCGCGCACCACCTGCATCGCGCGCGCGCGCGCCCGGGCGGCCGCACGCGATGCCGAGGGCGCCCTCGGCGCGCGCGCTGGCCCCCGCGGCCGTCTTGGCGGGCCTGGCGCGCTGGCGCGCGCTGCGGTGCCCCCTCGCTGCGCCGCACCGCGCCTTCGCCGCCCCGCCTGGCGCCCGCGGCAGACACCACGCGGCACCGCCGCGGCTCGCCGCCGGCGCACCCGGCGCGCTCCGCGCGGAGCCGCTGACGAGGAGAGCCGCGGCGCTGTGGCCGCTGCCCTTCGCGCCCGACGGGGCCCTGTCGCTGCTCGGGGGACTGGCGCAGTTCGCCGCGAAGGCCTACGGCCTCCTGGCGGTGCTGCTGTTCGTGCTGCAGCGCAAGCTGTTGTACATCCCCTCGGCGGAGAAGGCCGACCCGTGCAGCACCGGGGGCGAGCTTGTGCGGTTCAAGGGGAGCGCGGGCGAGCAGCTTGCGGGGGTGTACTTCGCGCCCCCGGCGGACGAGGCGCCGGTGCTCGTGTTCTTCCACGGGAACGGCGACCAGCTGGGGTGGGGCCCCGCATACCTGGGCCAGAGGCTGCGCCAGGAGTTCGGGGTGGGCTTCTTCGGCGTGGAGTACCCGGGGTACGGCCTGGCAGAGGGCTCGCCGACGGAGGCCTCCATCGTCGCGTCGGGCGAGGAGATGGTCCGCCACTTCTGCAAGAAGTTCGCCCTGGCGGACGGCAGGATCGTCCTGGTGGGGCACTCCTTGGGCGCCGCTGCCGC
>CAUYUJ010018420.1:45000-120000 GCA_963575745.1 Prorocentrum cordatum
CAACAACAACAACAACAACAACAACAACAACCACAACAACCACAACAACCACCACAACCA
The DNA here is from genome assembly GCA_963575745.1 of Prorocentrum cordatum. Lineage (NCBI taxonomy): Eukaryota > Dinophyceae > Prorocentrales > Prorocentraceae > Prorocentrum > Prorocentrum cordatum. Next base: position 45,061 of record CAUYUJ010018420.1, read on the forward strand.
CAACCACAACCACAACCACAACAACAACAACAACAACAATCATTTTAAGCCTGTTCGCTCTTACTGGCACGCGTGTCTTGCATTCTGTATACCCCAACCCTCGATACCCGCCCACTTCGTCTTCGATTGCACCCCCTTTCGGGGGGAATATCTTCCTTGTCGGCCGCTGACTGAAGTGAGAGGAAGTCTCGAGCGAGAGCGCCGTTCCTGAGTTCGGGGGCCTCTCTGGCCAGGGGCTCTCGGAGTAAATCGTGAGGAAGTATCGAGCAGGAGCCCTTGTCGTCGTGGCTTGGCCTCCGCCAACTTGATTGACTTGCGAGAAAGCCTTGAGCGAGAGCGCCGTTCCTGAGTTTGGGGACCTCTCTGGCCAGGGTGTCTCGGGGTAAACTTTGGGGAAGTGTCGAGCGGGAGCCGTTGTCGTCGTACCTGGGTCTCCGAGGGCCCACACTTAGACTCAAGCCAACGCTCGCGCGGGAGCCTCGTTTTCAGAGAAAATGTAGCCGGCGTCGAGGCGAGATCGCGCGGAACCGTTTCTGGAGGTCAACGATAGTAATTTTCTAGAAATGCGTATTCAACAACCTCATCTTACGATATGTTCTCTCACGCTCTGGAGGAGGCGGCGTGCGTCCTGCACTGTTGAGAAAAGCCGGGCGGAATTTCTGAGCGGGGGGCGCGACGACGACGGCAGCAGTTGGGGATGAAGCGAGTGGCGGGGGGAACCAATTGGGAAGGCCAGCGAGGCGCGATCAACCAAGCCCGCCACGCAGCCACACATCCCAACCAGCAAGCAAATGCCCCTGCAAGGCACGGGCACCGTCGGCCGCGGGAGCCTGGCTCGGAGGGGCAATGCAGGGACAGAAGGAGCGCCGTCCAACACATGTCAGCAGATGGAGGGCGAAGCGGGGCGGGGGAGCGAGGCAGGAAAGGAAGGGAGGGCGCGCGGGAGATCAGGGAGGGAGATCATGGAACGTGTTACGACTCACCACCGCGCGGCTGCAACGCAACGCGGGAAGAACGCTCGATGCACCTGGAACGCAGCACAGATTGACCCGCCGCAGTCGAGGCGTGGCGGACGAAACGTTGCTAACCACAGCGCGCCCCGAAGCCCACAAACGGCCAGCAGCCAAAGCCGCACGACAACAGCAAGGTGGAGGAACCAAAAATAATGAACCCGAAAAATGAACCCAGCGCGACCCCGATTAGGGGAAGGCTTCCCATTGCATGGGCGCAGTGCTTGGCATTACTTGTCATTGCTTGGCGGGGAACCCGAGGACACCGAGGAACCCGGGGAACCCGAGGAACCCCCAGAAAACGGGCAACGTAACAACAGGAGGCATTGGAGGCGGGGAACCCGAGGAACCCGAGGAACCTCCGAGCAGCGGGCAGAGTGGCAGTACGAGGCACCAGCCTTGAACCAAACAAGAACCCCTTAGGCAAGGCAATCTGGGGAGCAGGGAGGAGAAAGGAGGACCCGAACAACGAGCGGGAAAACGCCGACGAGGGGCGGGGGAGGCAGAGAGTCGGAACGGCCAAGAGGAGGAGGAGGAGGAGGAGGAGGAGGAGGAGGAGGAGGGCGTTGGTATGAGGGAAGTGTGGCAACAAGAAGAACCCACCGTGGTATCAGTCCTGTTACCATTGTCATGCTCCTCTCCCTCGTCTTGTTCAGCAGCTCCCTCAGCCTCTCCAGCAGTTCGCGGCATGGAAACCGCAGTGGCAGGGGCAGGTATGCAGGAGCAGTGGGAGGAGGAGGAGGAGCATTCCAGTACCCGAACCAGTACCAGCAGGGCAAGAGTAAAGGAAAAGGGGCATCTTCGAAAGGCGACGGCAAAGGTGCTTGGCTGCCAGACTCCTACCAAGGCTTCCTCCAGTTCCAGGACGCAGGCAAAGGGGCAACCAAGGGACTCGGAAAATTGGGAGGCTATCCAGACCCCGCCCAGCTCCAGGCCCCAGTTTCGAAGCCAGGTCGACCTCCTCGGACATTGGGACAGCCATCTTTGGAGCAATCAATCCAGAACACCCTGGCCCAGCTCAAGAAAGTTGACATGGACCCCGCAGTGGTCTCGCAGTTTGAGCAGTTACGTGGGCTTGCCCAACAAGAGCGCACCGCGCAGCAGCCCCCCTCCCAAGTTCTGCTCAAAGGGGAAAGGGAAGTTCGGAATAATAAGAGGAGGCGCTCCAAACTCCAGGGGGAAATCCAGGAAATCGAGATCATCATCCAAACCCTCCAGCTTCAGAAGGACCACCTCCAGGAACAGTCAGATTTGGTCCAGGCAGAAATTGCGTCGCTTCAAGACAAGCAGACAAAGCAGTTGTAGGTGCATGTACAAGGCCAGGAGAAGCACAAGGTGGAAGCTTTGCTCAGCGTCCTCGACGACCACCCGCAAAAAGAAACAAGTCTGTCGGAATACGAGCAAGAGCTCCAAGAAAGAGGTTTGGAATCAGACGTGGAGGAGGAGGATGTGCTTGATCCAGGAACACGGGACATGGACATGTCAGAAATGTCAGGGGAATTTGAGTCGCATGCAGACAAAACCCTGGACCAGCTTGACGAGGAGAAAGGATACAGCACGAAGGGACACAAAAGAGCAGCAGAAACAGACATTGGGCCACTCATTGCGAAGCTTCAGCAGTCGCACGCGTTTCGTAACTCAGTCCCAGAAGGAACCACTCCTGAGGCATATGCGAAGTTGGTGGAGGCGTATGCTAAGAAGTCAATGGCAAAGGGCAAGCAAGTCAAAGGGAAAGGCAGAGGCAGTGGCAGCAGTGCAAGCAGCGCAGCAGCAGGTGTCATGCAGAAGGGAAAGGATTCTGCGGCCAGAGCCCGCTCAGCCCTACCAGTCTCAGGAGCAGCAGCAGTTCGGCCCCCAGCAGGAGCAGCAACTCCTCCCACCCCAGCACAGGCCCCCCAGCAGCCAGCAGCAGCAGCAGCGGCAGTTGCAGCAGGGACAAACGAGATCTGAGCAGGGCCAGGAGGAGGGAGAATGGCTTTCGGGCCCGCTGGCGCGGCGACGACAACGCCGCCACCGGCGCCGCCAAGCTGCTCACCTCCTCGACTTCACCGTGGTTGCGCTCAACGTGTCGTCGTGGGGGACGGGGGAGGCGCTTGTGGGCAGTGTTGATGCTGATGTTATCCTTGTGCAAGAGCATAAATCAAGTGGAAGCAAGTACCAGTCAGCTGTCTCTGCACACAGGAGAAGAGGATGGAAGGTTTTCGGGACAGACGGCTTTCCAGGCAAATACGGGGGCATGTCGAGTGGCACGCTAATCTTTGTGAAGCCGCACCTCGATGCGTGGCCCAGCCCCAACCGCGACAGTATTATCCCAGGGAGAGCAGCCCGATGCTTTATCCGCACCTCCTGCTATGGTATAGTGGCCATCTACTCCATCTACTTAAAGTCGGGAGGAGGAGTCGGTGAAGAGAATCTTGGCTATTTACGAACCTTGGGAAAGGATGTCCTGCAGCACGGCCATGCCTACATCATAGGAGGGGACTTCAATATACCGCTGCAGCAACTTCTTGAAAACATTGAACTTGCCCAGCTGGACGGCCGAGTCCAGGCAGACGACAGCGTCCCTACATGTAAGTCGGGTCATAATGAATCTATGTTAGACTATTACGTGGTCTCCAACCTTCTATCGCAGGCGGTGCAGAGGGTGACCACGAAGTTGGACATACCCTTGAAACCCCATAGACCAGTGGAGCCGAAGCTAACCAGAGCGACGGCAGACCTTACGGTACTTGTGGCAGAAGCGTATGAGAAGGATCCCAATCAAAGAGCGGTAGGCCCTTCGAGGGCCCCCCCCAGACCACGCAGACTTGCATGCCAAGCTTCTGGATTTCATGGGTCAGCTGCAGACAGGCGCAGACAGCTACACCACGCTTTCTCCCAACGGTCACCTGCGCCATGAAGGTCTCAATCTGCTGGATCAGGTATACCACGAATGGAACCTCCGCCACAGACAAGAGGTCTATGAAGAAACTCTGACGTTTCCCAAGCAGGGCAAGAAGTTGGGCAAGCCACCCTACCTTCAAAGGAGTCCCCTTGTCAAAGTTGCTGCGGACCAAGCACTACGAAAAGGTGGTGCCAGGGAGTGCCATAGCGCGGGTCGTGGATCGACTCACTGAAATCCGAGCTATTTACTTCTACGGCCTCACCACTATTCCCCGTCAAAAAGCTCATCCTCGCAAGCTGGAGGATTCCCTCAGGCAGCTTCCCACGAAAGGAGGACCTTTTCCGAACACAGTGGAAAGAAGGAATGATGCCATGAACGTCTAGCTGAGCTCGCCCACGCTCTACCATATGCTCCAAGCCCCATCGACCTCATCGATGCCTCCCTCACCTCCTTTGTTAGCTCGCAGGAAGCCTGGCAGGGCAAGGGCAAGAAGGAGCAGCAGCAGAACTGGGAGGAATGGTGCGAGAGAGTATGTGAAGGAGGAGGACAGCTGGTCTTTAGGCATCTTAACTCAGGAGGCACGCAGCAGGAAGGGAATGCCATGACGGAGCCCGGCTGTTCGTCAACGCTTCCCCAACTGGTGGCCAACCAACTTCAATCTTGGTCAGCCAAGTGGCAAGCGACGGATCATGAACCAGAATTTCCTGAATGGCTTCGCAGTCGAGCAGCGCGCGCAGCCCCAGGGCCTGCCCCCCCGAAGGCCATCCGCAAAGTAGCAGCTTCGCTCAAAGAGAGGACCCGCCAGCCAGGTGGCCACCACCCTCGTCGCGTCGGTTTTGGCGGCGATGCAAGCCTAGAGGTCTTATGGGGCTAGTATATGTACTCATGGACATTCTAGGCGAAGCCCCTTTGACAAGTTCGCCCCCATCCAGCTCCCCCTCGCCCTCAAGCGCAAAGGAGGAGGTAGAAAATGCATTGGCTTCCTCCCAGCGACAGTTCGGGCACATGGGAAGTTTGCAGCAAGGCAGTGCGAGGCGTGGGAGAGAGAGCATGGGTTAGGAGGAGATTTTAGCGCAAGCCAGAGCCGAAGCCCTGAAGGCACGGCATGGCGGCATGCAGTGCGTAGCGAAGCAGCAGCCAGTGAAGGGTATTACTTGGCAGTACTTTGGGATTGGAAGAGTTTCTATGAAATGATGGATCATTCTACCTTGTGGAAACATGGGCAGAGCAGCAGCTATCCGCTCCACATCCTCGCTTACTCCATTAACATGTATCGGTGGCCACGAAGAGTGATATTGAATGGAGCTTTCTCGAAACAGGTGTTTTCGGAGCGAGGAATCACAGCAGGCAGCAGCCCAGCGACTTACGAAGCGAAGACATTTCTCGCCCCGGTCCTAGCCGGAGTTCAGTCGCCCGATTGCTCCAACTCCCTCCACATCGATGACCTCACTCTCTTGATCGGGCCTCTCATTCACTACCGCATTGGAGAGACTCGTCGCCCATGCGTGCAGAATGAAGCAAGAGTTAGACAGGGTCATTTTGAAGTTGGCAATGCCCAAGATAAGCATAGTAGGCAGCGGCGCGAGCATTGTAGACAAAGCGAAGCAGGTCTTAGGCGAGCTAGCAGGGGCATGCACGTGGGCATCTGAAAACCTCGGAGTAGATTTCCAGGCAGGCAAGCACACGAATCATCGCCAAGCCAGAGCAGCTCGCAAGAGACGTCTACTAACTCTAACAGCCAAGACCAACAGGCTCCATATAATGAGAGGCACCAAGATCAAGCAGATGCAAGGCCGTTTCTTCTTGACAGGTGTTCGATCAACCATCCGCTACGGCGCGGCAACAACGGGTTTCACGCTGGCAGAAATTCGGATGCTCAGAACGCTGCAGGCTAATATGTCCCCTTGGTACCAGAAGCGGGCACAGTCGGATCTGCGGTGGGCCTCGGTAGCCAGCGTCGAAAAAGATCTTCTCCACTTAGCAGCAGCAGGCATTGAAACGCATGCAATGGAGTGGTGGGACACCACCTCGCCTCGCCCAGAAGGAGTTTTACACGCGGACGCGCTTGCCCCCAAAGAGTTAACGGAAGCTTCCCGAGCAGCCAAACAGCATGTGGGTGAGACTAAAGCTAAGACGTGGTTGGGGCAGACGAGTGGACCAGTTAGCGTGAGTTAGAAATGGATAGCGGCAGGCAATTGGCGTGCGGTATCTTCAACACTTCTCGAAGACTTACACGGGAGCCCATACAGTCTCCTGGATGCTCCCCCGCGGGTTGTAGCACAAGCGTTCGTAAACGACTACCTCGACAAAAAGGTGCAGTTGCATGTCAGGGAAAAAGTAGCAAGCGAAGATGCGTTGGCGGAAAGGGGGCTTTGGCGGGAACTCTCCCAGCGTACTATAGCGCGCACGAGAAGGCTATCAACGAGACAGAAGAGAAGATGTAGGGCAGTGTTTTGTGGGGGCTACGCAGTAGGGCAGCACTTGCAGGAATGGGGATATGATTGTACTGGAACATGTCCATGCTGCAATCAGCAAGACACTGCTTTTTTCATCGCACATGGGTCTGTCCGCTTTTCGATGAGTATCGGCAACAGGTGTTGAGAGCTTGTAGCACACGCAGTAGCAGCAGGGCAAGGGCATCCGCTGTTTAGTCGACTATGGGCTCCTCGTCCTGAAGCATTGGCAGTGGCAGCAGATTGGGATTTTCAGCATTACGGCATCCATGAAAGATGTGAACCAGGCCTCTTCCATCCAGACTTACACATTGTCATAGACGGCAGCGCGCTGGATCCCAAATGGAATGAAGTATCTAGAGCAGGATGTGGGGCAGTCCAAATCACACCAGGAGGAGACCGACTCAGAGCAGTCAGATCTCCTCTTCCAGGATGGCTTCCTCAGAACTCTAGCAATGCAGAGCACGGGAGTTTGGTCATGGCGGCCCAGTGGTCCGAACACCCGCGAACAGCGCCTCTTATCCTCGACCATTCGGGCTTAATGAAAGGTCAAAATCCAGCCAGGGCACTCCACGGGCATTCCAAGTTCGCAGCCTATTAGAGAGCAGTAGGTAAACTGCTGCCCGCCCCTGACTGGCCCCAGCTCAGGAAGGTAAAAGCCCACGGGAGTCTCGAGCAGGCGGCCAACGAGGAGGATACCTACCTCATCCAGGGCAATCGCGCAGCGGACCACCATGCAAAGCAAGCAGCAGCCGTGCGCGCAGCTAGTCCCCAGGAGCCGGAGCAGCTGCAGGCCAGTGTTCAACTTTACGAGGAGCTAGTAGTAGGCATTGGTCTTCTTCTAGATATGTGGCCAGATAATTCTGTCTTGTACGAAGGAATCGAGAAGCAGCCAGGAGTGCGCAAGCCTGGGAAATTTGCGGAGCAACACGTCCGCATATGGCATGGTTCAGGGTTCAGATGTGAAGCTTGTTTTGCTTCCATCACCCTTGGCACCGAGAAGAGATGCCGCAAGCAGCCAGCAGCGCTTAGGGAGATTTTAACACAAGCTAGGCTTAATAAACACAACTTAAATTTAGGTTGGGTAGAGGGCAGTGGCCAAATTCCAGTAGTCTTCTGCACCAGGTGCGGTGGCTTATGGGGGTCAAGAAGTCACAGAAGCTAATAGCACCTTGCTCTCTCAAAGTCTCTTCGGAGCTCCGCGAACTCCGCAAGGGGCGAATCCCAGGAACCAACCTAAAGTTTCAAGATGCAACTGATTTTTAAAAGTTTTCAGCGTCGTTCAGGGGAAGTGCCAAGCAGAAGCAGGCAGGAGCATCGGACATGCCCTTTACCTGATCGCAACTATTCTCAAGCCTGTAGCTCGCGCTCAGCCCTTGCCCAGCCTAGGCGGCCATGGCCCACCCCTTCCCTGCCAAATATCTGGTCTGCGAGCGGTGCGAGCAGCGCAGACCAGACGCCTGGGTCTTCGAGTCCAGGCTCCTCCACTCGCCCAACCAAAAGTGCCGGCACTGTGGATCGGGATGGAGGTGGGGCCCGAATTTCGTCTGGAGCTACAACGGCTGGGACTACAGCGGGTTCGAGGCCCCCTCTTGGCAGCAGGCGGAACAACAGCTACAGCAGCAGCAGCAGCAGCCTCAGCAGCTTCGCCCCCAGCGTCAGCAGCAGGAGAATGAGGCCAAGGCGAAGGCAGAGGCAGAGGCCCCAGCAGTGAGCGCGCCAGTAGCGAAGCCCTCGAGCGCCCAGCACCTGGCCCCACCGCCGAAGCCGATGCCGCTCCACCCCATCTCCAAGTGGAGAGGGGTGGACGGCCGCCGCCTGCCAGGGCATCGTCCGCCCCCCCTCCCGAAGTGGCCCCGCCTCCGCACCTGAGGGCCAAGGCAGCCTTCAGGCAGAAGGCGGCCCCGAGGGTGAAGGCGGCCCCAAGCGCCCCTCATTCGTCGTCGCCCCTGGCCGAGGAGCGAGCCCGCACGGCCAAGTGGCGCAGGATCGCGTGCCGCTGGAAGGGCCTCCACGCGGTCGCGTTCAAGCAGCTGGCGCACCAGTTCCGCAAGTCATTGCACTTTGCGGGGCAAACTCAAGACCTGCAAAGCGGAGCTCCGCTCGCTAGGCCAGGAGGCGTCGACGGAGAGCGACGGCAGTGCTATGGCCGCTTTTAACAAGCAGAAGTGATGTGTTAGCAGACGCATGATCGCCGCATCGACGTCCCGTCGACGTACTTGCTCAAGTCTTGAGGGGGCACAGCTGCCCCCAGCCCATGCTCGCCCGTGGGCTTGGGCTCTCGATCCTCGCACACTTCGGTGCCATCGGCTTCGCGCGCTGGTGGCTCACGCCTGCGGGGCCTGTCGCTGTGCCGCTGGTGCCGCCTTCGGCTGCTGGAGGCCCCTCGCACCTGGAGGTCAGCGAGCCTTCTGGACGCCTAGTGCCGTTGGCGGAGTGCATCTCGGCTGCGGTGGAGGCCTGCGAGGGACATAACTGCCCATCGCCGTGTGCCCCTTGCCCGGCCTGCCCGTCGGCAGGCGAGTCGTCGCCATCCTGGACGTTGCAGCTCGGCATTGGGTTGTTGGGGCTGCTGCTGGTGGAAGGAGGCAAGCTGGTGATCCGAGGTGTCTTGCAGCTGGCTCGAGGATTGCAGCGAGGCGCCGGCGCTTGCATCGCACGGGAACGGCTAAGGCTGGACAGCGGGGCTCAGGCGGTCTCGGCTGCCTCTGTCATCGAGGTCGACTTTGGCGAGCTCGCGGCAGCTCAGGCTCGAGCTAGCAAGCTTCGGCATCAACAGGTTCATTGATGGCGGGTTCGTTCTATTTAGTGAGGTATCCCGTCCCAGGGCCCCTGCTTTGGCACGAGCGCTTGACGCTTGGTGAGAGGGGCGCTTTGTCGCACATCGTGACCCCCGACGGGGGCGACTACGTGGAGGCGAACGCACCGGGGCCCGACGTTGCCGAGGTGATTAGATTGACAGGCCAGGGCGGGACACCTGCTGGCCTCGCGGGTGGACATGTCCACAGATTCCGGCAGCTCCCATCGGCAGCAGACGTATGGAGTGCAGTTGATCGAGCTGTGGCAGCGGGGTTCCCTAGACCCCCGACCGCGGTGCTGAATCTAGAGCTGGCCGATGGGAACGTGTTGGGTGTTCCTGCTGGAGTGCATGGGCTTCCTGATCCTGGTGCCGCTGGAGGCCCCCTCGCCGCAGGCGTGGCAGCGGGAGGCGCCGGCGGCGCTGGTGGCGTGGGTCCCGCAGCAGGGCTTGAGGGGGCGTGGACGCGCTGGTCGCCGCCCTTGGAGGCCCGCCTGGGGCTGGGGCGGCGCCCGCGGCGGCTGGGGGAGCTGCAGCCGCTGGAGCTGGTCCTGCAGTGGTACCTCCCGTTCCAGGAGCGCTCGCAGTGCCACTGCCGGCGGCCCCTGCGCCACCCGTCGCTCCTGGAGTTGGAGCGGCTGCTGCGGGGGCTGCCGCGGCTGTGGCCGCGCCGGCGGCTGTCCCTGGAGTGGCTGGGACCCCTGCTCTCCCGATGGCGCCCGCGGGCGGAGCTGCTGGAGCGCCCCCCCCCCCTCGCCTGACCCCAGGGTGCTGGCCGTCACCTACGACATGCTGGGCCAGCGCCACATCGATTTCAGAGAGGGGGTTCTGCGCCTCGTGGAGTATCCTTGGCCAGACTGGAGGTCATCGGGGCCGCGGACATGCCTCTGGGTGCGCCGCTACATCTGCGAGCACGGCGGCACCCCTCTTGGACGGCACACCCTGTTCAAGACCACCTTCAGGCTGACAGATGCGGACCCAGGGGTGGTGGAGCACGAAGAGTGTTGTCGCATCCTGCACGAGGGAGTTTGCTACGACCAGCTTAATGTGGCTTCGCTCGTCTCTTTCGAAGTGGTGCGTCGCTCGTTGCAGGTGCAGGAGGAGAGGTGCAGGCACGTGCTCAACGACGACCAGGACGACGAGGCCTATGACAGGCACCTCTTCCTCGGGAACCAGCTCTCGAGGGGGAATATCTGCGTGTGCCCGCTGTTGCAGGCGCATGTTGCTGCTGAGCTCTCGCGGGAGGCCGCGTTGGCGAAGGAGCGACGCAAAGCTCGTGAGGAGAGAGCCCTCCCCAAGCCCTCAGCCAAGAGACCAGGCAAGAAGGGCCAGCGAGGGCAGGGGGCAGAGGCTTGAGCGCGTCGCGGCGCAGGTGTGGGCAGCCTGCGTCGCGCGTGCCCTTCACGCCCGTGGTGCCGCGTCTTCTCTCGGTCATGGAGGAGGCTCGCCAGCGCGACCTGTTCCCCTTGCCCGCGTTGGAGACGCTGAACCAGCAATTTTGCGATCGACCTGCTTCTCGTAGTGTGGTCCGCCGTCGCCTTCGTGCCGCTCATGCTGACAAGTGGGCTGCCGAGGGCATCGACGTGTTGAATGACTTGTATGGCAGTTTTGGCTCCCGCTCCGACGTCAGCCCCAACGCGGGTCAGCGCTTGGCCCTGGAGCATCTTCGTCATCGCTATCGGCACGTGTGATCTCCTCCAGCAGATCTCAGTTCAGGACGGGGAGCCCTCTGCGCGCTCCTGTCGGGCGCGCCCGGCTACACTAGTGGTGGCGGGCCTGTCGCTCCCTTTGACGGCGACAAGATCGCCTGGCCGTCCCTCTCCAGCAAGCCGGTGCACTTGACTGACCTGCTCGGGGATTCGGACGCCTCGTGGCTCAGGGATTGGAAGGAGCACATGCTACGACCCTCCCAGGCCGCTCGGAGCCTCCGCGCTGAGGCGTGTCCGCGGGGCGCATACGTCGACCCGCTATTGAAGCACAATGTTCGTGATTATGCCACCTTTCTCAGAGAAGCTTGGCGTCGGGGAATGCTCACTTGGAAGCATGGCCACGGCGGCGACCTCGGACTGTTTTTCGTGCGACGCAAGGACGAGCGCCTCAGGATCATCTTCGACACACGGGTCATCAACTGCGACTTCTTGCCCGCTCCATCCACTCGTCTTCCAACTCCTTCGGCGTTCGGAGCGCTGGAGGCCGACCAGCAGGTCTACGTTTCCTCTGGTGACCTGGAGGCCGCCTTCTACCATATGCTGGTGCCGCCCGACATGGTGCAGCACTTCTCTCTGCCCAGCCTGGACGCGGGGTTCTTGCTGAGCTGCGGGGTGACCGACCTGCCAGTGGGGCCGGGGGAACCCATCACTCCGTGCCTCCGCGTGCTGCCCATGGGCTTCTCGTGGGCGCTTCACCTCTGTCAGGGCGTTCTCGTTCTTCGGCGTGGCCTAAGCCTGGGTGGTTTCGAGCCCAGCTGCCTCGTGGAGGACGGCCAGCCTGGCCGACAGGTGAAGCGTGGCGGCCCATCGGCAGCGGCGGGCTACGTCGACAACTACTTCGTGATTGACACGTGCGCGGAGGTGGCCAACCGCAGGGCACAGGCGGTCAAGGAGCAGCTGGCGCAGCTCGGCCTGGTGGTCCACGACCAGGAGTCCGCCTCCCGCGACGCGGAGTTTCTGGGGCTGAGCTTGTCCGAGGGCCGCTTCCTGGCTACTCGCCCCAACTGCCTGTGGCGGCTGCGGCTCGCCATTGAGAAGCTGCTTCGCATTGGGAGGTGCAGTGGGAGTCTCATGAAGGTGCTCCTCGGCCACGTCACCTGGGCCTCGCTTTTGAGACGTGAGTCGTTGTGTCTGGTGCAGGCCGCCTACGCATTCGCTGCCAAGGCGGGGAGCGAGCCCATCATGCTGTGGCAGAGCGTGAGGCGCGAGCTCTGGCAGGTCCGCTGCCTCCTTCCGCCGCTGCAGACGGACCTCATGTCGCCCTGGCACTCACAGGTCGTCGCTTCTGACGCCTCGGAGTTTGGCCTGGGGCTTGTGCGGCGCAGAGTGGCGCCGGCTGTTGTTGCACAGATCGGGCGCCAGTCCGAAAGATGGCGGTACCGTGTGGAAGGTGGAGCTCGAGCGCGTGAGAGAGCGCTTGGCCCCGTCATCTTCTCATCATCGTCTCTTCCGTCCGCTCTGCAGCCTCTGGAGTTCCTCAACGTGCCCGAGTCCGCTCTGCAGCCTCTGGAGTTCCTCAACGTGCCCGAGTCCAGCTTCGATGAGGTCCCCAGGGACGTCTTGGAGGAGTCGTCTTGGGCAGGAGTTGCGGCCGTGAAGATCTCAGAGGACATGAATATCCTGGGCCTCGAAGGTGAAGCTCTCGCACTTGGGATTCGGCATCTTCTGCGCAGCTCGGAGGCCTTTGGGAAGCGTCTGTTGGCTCTGGTAGACAACCTGCCTTTGGCCCTAGCGGCCACGAAGGGACGTGCCCGTTCTGCATACCTTAGAGGTCCTCTTCGTAAGCTTGCAGCTCTCAGTTTGGCCTCAGGCTCTCGAGTATATGTGAGGTGGATTCCGTCAGAGCTCAACCCGTCCGATCCGTACTCTCGCGGGCTCCGAGGATGGTTTTCTGGCGGCCGTTTGCCGAAGGATCGCGCCCTTCACGTCGCGGCCGAGACGGGCGCTGGCGCCGTGGATGCCGCGCCGTGCTGGCCGCCGTCCCGAGGGAGGCCCGCAAGCGGGTACGCGAGCCAGCCTTGCGCGGGACCTCCTGGCGAGCCGCTTGCCGATAGCGGGGCTGACGGCCCTGGAGCGGCTTGCAGTCAAGGAGTCGACCGAGACCCTGTACCGCGGCCTGTGCAACAGGTTCGCGGACTACTGCCGTTCCCACCAGGTCTCGTGGCCCCCGATTCTGGAGCTGGACCTCGCCGGGCTGAGGTACCTCAACGGCCAGTTTCTGGCGGGCGCCACCGCCGCGGAGGGGAGCCAGCTGCTGGCCGCGCTGTCGCATTTCATGCCCGAGGGGAGGCGCGCCGGCAAGGCGGGCTTGGCTCAGAGCTGGAGGGCTGCCACGGCCTGGAGGCGCCGCGTGCCCAGTTCCACGCGCTGCCCGCTGCCGAGGTCTGCGACTATCGCCATCGCGGGGATCGCTCTCACTCTGGGGCACAGGCGGATGGCGCTCTGGATTGTGATATCTATGGCCAGATACGCCACGGAGTCGAAGCTCTTGCGAGAGATCAGCCTCGTCCCGCTGGCCAGCTTCGAGTTCGGGGAGATCGTGGAGCAGAACTTCCAGCGACTGGTGGAGAGTGGCTTCCTGCTCTCGGGCGTGATCGACAGCGTGCCCGACCTGCTCGGGCTGCTCGTCATGAGGCTGGCCGTGGGCGGCTCCGCTGGGCTGCCGAGCTTCGACACCCTGAGCTGAGGGGTGGTTCGCAAGCGGTCCGCTGGCGTGGCGATCAGCCGCAAGCAGGTGGGCCGCCGCCACTCTGCCGCCCCGCTGCTGGCATAGCGCGTCGGCTGCGCCGTGAGTTCAGGCATGCACTTCAAGTTGCCCGCCGGCGCAAGCACTGCGTTTTCTTAGACCTGTCTGCCGGCTCGCAAGGAGTCGGCCACCAGCTGAGACAGGCTGGATACGCTGCTGTTTCGCTCGACATCCAGATGGGTGTGCATGGCAATCTTCTGGTCCGCACCGTCGAGAAAATGCTGAGGGGCTGGATCGCGTCGGGGGCTGTGCTGGGAGTGTGGCTTGCCACTCCCTGCACTACCTGGTCGCAGGCTTTAAGGCAACCGCTCCGTTCTTCGTCTAATCCCATGGGCCGTGCTGATCTTTCTCAGTCTCAGCGTGCGTGTCTTGAGGTAGGTAACAGAACCTTTCATGTCACCTGCCGTCTTGTTGACGCCTGTCGCAGGGCTGGGGTGCCTGTTTTCGTTGAAAATCCCGACAGGTCGCTTATGTGGGAGGCCCCCCGCATGATTGCGCTGAGACGCTCTCGCGACTGTGTCGAAGCCCGTCTTGATCAATGCCAGTGTAAGGCCCCGTGGAAGAAGGCCACGCGAATTGTTGCGTGGGGGAGCGGCCGCCTGTCTCGTCTCTGTCTTCGTTGTAAAGCCAGTGGCCGAATCTGTAGTGAATCAGGAGTGCCGCATCAGGAGTTGGCTGGGCGTGCACCTGGTGGTAGACACTGGTCTTCAATCGCCGCCGCGTATCCGAAGCCTCTCTGCCGTGCAATTGCTCGCACCATGATTGACGCAGCCGAATATTTACAAACTTCTCTGTTGTGGAGCAGGTTTAAGCCTTGAGTTTCCTTGTTTCATTGCTTGTGTTTGTTTTCGGCCTGTCGGCCAGGTTTACCATTCGGGTTTGGGAATCTCCGAGCGCGTCTGGTGGCCTACGCCTTCGCCCTACCGATCGAAGGTTATCGCCTTGGCTCCAGACACGATAAAACAGTGCACTGGCGATCTTGGGAGTCTGCGGTCTAAATATCTGGCCGCTTTTAACCAGCAGAAGTGATGTGTTAGCAGATGCATGATCGCCGCATCGACGTCCCGTCGACGTACTTGCTCAAGTCTCCCTCCCTCCCTTTCTCTGCCCTCTTTCGCTTTTCCGTCTTTCCGTGAGGATTCCCTCGCTCGACAGCCACTTGTATGCTGTCGTGTCCTCTGTGAATATGCATTCACGAGCGTCTACTTCGGGAATCTCCGAGCGCGTCTGGTGGCCTACACCTTCGCCCTACCGATCGAAGGTTATCGCCTTGGCTCCAGACACGATAAAACAGTGTACTGGCGATCTTGGGAGTCTGCGGTCTAAATCTCTAGATATGGATTGAGATCTAAGTGATAGGCTCGCTTTTGTCATGGACAGCTTCTTAGATATTTTAGAACATGTCAAGATCTCAACCCATTCCATACACCTGTAGTTTAAGCGGGGCCCAAAGCAACAGAGCGAGAGGACAACCAACAAATCAGCATGTGACAGTGTTGCAGCAGCGGTATGGGCCCCCTTCCCCACCTCCCTGAGTCCTGCAACGGCCACGCAGGGCAGGGCTAGGCTGGGGCACCGTCCGCGTCCATCCATCCCATCCTTGTCGCTGCTCTTTCTGTCCCCCATATCCCTCTCGGTCCTTCTGCAGTCCTTGAGCGTGCGGTTTTAATTCTTTTTAAGTTTTAAAGCTGCCTAGTTCGGACTCGCGGATGTTCTGTGGTGTTGTTGTTGAGGGTGAGGAGCAGGAGGAGGAGCAGGAAGAGGAGGAGGAGGAGGAGGAGGAGGAGGAGGAGGAGGAGGAGGAGGGTGAGGAGGAGGAGGAGGAGGAGGAGGAGGTTGAGGAGGAGGTTGAGGAGGAGGGGGAGGGGGAGGAGGAGGAGGAGAAGGAGGAGGAGGAGGAGGAGGAGGACATATCATATCCTAGCACGCGCGCAGGTGACGCCCTTGTCGCAGGTGCACGGGGCATGGTGTTAAGTCGGACATGTCCTACAGGAGGAAAGTTCCCCCAAAAAATTAAATATTAGTATGGGGACGATGCCTGCACTATTGTTGACCATTTTGAATATGCGTTGGATATCTTCTATTTTTCGTCCAAAATCCGCCTGTGACGCGGGCGACCTCTGCGCCTGGACTGCGACGTGCTTGGGGCGCGGGAGCTGCGTGCACCACATGGGCCGCAGGAGCTGCGCGAACCACAAGTTAGGAGGGAAAAAACACAGACACAATTGATCGTCGATCCCCCCCGAAAAGATTGGAAAACGTGGGAAGTGGGGGGGGGGGAGACGAACCCCCCCCGAAAATATTGGAAGCTATGGGGGATCCTGGGATTTGTGTCTACTTATCTGTGTGTCCCCTGCGCCCGGGCGACCTCTGCGCGTGGACTGCGGCGCGTTTGGGGCGCGGGAGCTGCACGCACCACGCGGGCCGCAGGAGCTGCGCGAGCCACAGGGGCCGCACGGTCCACGTCGGCCATGCGAGGGCCGCACGTCGGAAGCGGGCTGTTTTCATTCCCGGAGGAGGAGGAGGAGGAGCAGGAGCAGGAGGAGGAGGAGGAGGAGCAGGCGGAGGAGGAGGAGGAGGAGGAAACTGGAACATATACATTACCAGTAGCGGGCTGTTTTCATTCCCAGGACTCCTTCAGGGTCGGGGACGGCGTCGGGGTGGTGTGGTGTATTGTTTTTGACCCGTGCCCTGGGGAAGCAAAGGAATGTATATACACACCAGGGTCCCCATATACACCAGGATCCGCTTTCTTATGCGAAACTCAGTGCAGGGCCAGCAAAATCCGTCGGTGTATAGAGTTCAGTTCCCTAGCATGGAGATGGGCGGAAGAGGAGGAGATGTGCTTTCGCACATCTCCTCCTCTTCCGCCCATCTCCTCTTGCTCTCGCATATCTCCTCCTTTTCCCCGATGACAATGACCACGACAACGATGTCGCCTCCGACGACGGCGAAGACGACGACGACGACGAAGTCGACGAAGTGAACCATGAAGGCGATTTTGGGTTTGTCGCTCCTGGCGGTCAGGTTATAGGTCTCTGGACTCTTTCTGGGTCCTCGTGATGCCTCTTGGGGCGCGCCTTTGGAGCTCTTTGGGGTCTTGGGGCTCTATTGAATCTCTTTGAGGGGGTCTGGGAGGTCTCTTGGCATCTTGGAGACCACGGCTCAAACAGGAACGCGACGTCAAGTACGCACCCCCCCTTTCGGACCCCGACAAGTCGCTCGCCTCTTGGGGCCCTTTTGGGCCGCTCTTGGGCGCCGGGCCATCTTGAAGCCTCACGAGCCCAGGAACGCGACGTCAAGTACGCACCCCCCCTTTCGGACCCCGAAAAGTCGCTCGCCTCTTGGGGCCCTTTTGGGCCGCTCTTGGGCGCCTGGCCATCTTGAAGCCTCACGAGCCCATTGAAAGCGAAAAGGCGAGAAGGCAAAGCACATGGATTTCCCCTCAGTATTTGAAGGATTTTGTGTTTGAAGGATTTTGGCTTCTCGGGGGCGATCTTGGGAGGCTCCGTGGCCACTTCGGATCGTTTTAGGGCGGTTTTGGATCCTCGTGCTTGTTACGAGCTACGTTGAGACATCGAGGGTTATTTTGAGCGATTGAGCTCTCAGGTGTGCCGCACTTTCCAGCCGCGCCAGGTGCATCACTTTCGGGGTATGTGCAGAACGCGTCAAGTGTGACTGCGCACGTGGCACACATCGGGCCATCCGTGTCGAAAACCAATGCCTATCGTTAAGTTTGGTGGGCCTGTGCGCAGCAGGTCACGCGCCACCATCCCCGCGGTCCCTGTGAAAAACAATTTTACAGTGATCGAGGGGTGCATTGTTTTTGCGAAGGATGGTAGCCCTGCGCACGGCAGGATATATCGGCACCCAGGCGGTCTGATCAAAAACAGTACATGTTCGCGGTCCTCACGAACATGATTCAAGATTTTGCCCAAAAATGTAGTTTGCATTGTTTTTTTTACAGGGATGGCGGGGGGGCCGCATCGGATTGACCGGGCATATTATTTTTGTTTGGATGTTAGTGAAGAACGGGGTGAAGCAAAACAAGCTTTCCAAAATTCGTTGGGAGCAGCGTGGCAAATCTCGTATCTCGCAACGTGGCAGATTTGGCACATCTCGCTGCGCAATGTCGCACACAACTCGTGCGGGCCTTAATTGATTGGCCAGGCTTTTGCGTCAACGCTCGCGCTTTGTGCCTTTGATAGAAAACACTTCTTCGGATTCCGCAAAGAAGTACGGGCGCTTACTAGGCATGCCGCCTCGTTTGCCCCCGGTCGATCAGCCGTGTACCCACGCGGATCGGAGTGGGGCATTCTATGTTCGAGTTCGTTATGAAGTTAGCGGGCAAATCAAAATTTGAGCGATTAGTTGTTTCTCTCTTTATCTCTCTGTCTTTATTCTCTGTTGTATATAGTTTGTTTGTCTTCCGTTCGATGTGTATATATACATATACACATATAAATATGTATGTGTGTATATATAATGTATGTGTGTCTCGCTCTCTCTCTCTCTTTCTCTCCCTCCGCCCTCTGAATAGTTGTTCTTTCTCTCTCTCTCTCTCTCCTTCTCTCCCCTGCTTTATGTTTATCATCATCTCTCGCGCTGTCGCTCTATCTCTATCCCTCTCACTCATAGTTTTCTTTGTTTCCCAATCATATTTGATAACTATTTGGTCTTCGTTTTGAAAAGACGGTCCCCGCGTTCCTCTCTCCTTCCTTTTTCCTCCGCCGAAGCTCCCGTTGCCACTTCCCGCATGCGTCCCGAAAACCTCATGTAGCACACACACACACACCTTTCGCACGCTTCTTAGCTCCATAGTGAGCCCCACCGAAAGCTCCAATGGGATCGCCCGCGTGCGCCCCGAGAACCAAAAGTGGCACAGCCTTAACACGTTTCGTGGCCCCACAAGGAGCTTGACAATTCAATTTAGCACCCTCCTCACGCTTTTTATGGCGGAGCTCCACCGGAGGCCCCAATGCCACCGCCCCATTGCGCCTCGAAAAATCAAGTTGACACACCCCTCACACGTTTCGTGGCCCCATAAGGAATTCCATCGGAAAACGGATTGCAACCGCCCACGTGCGCCACCTACACGAAGGCCCCAGTGCTACCGCCCGCATGCATCCCACCCACCTCAGTATAGCGTTTCATGGCCTCATAACGAGTTCCACCGAGGTTCCAATGCTACCGCCCGCATGCGTTCCACCCATGCAGTGCAGCGCTTCGTGATCCAATAGGGAGCTCCACCGAAAAAAAGAAAAAAAAAAAAAAAATATATATATATATATATATATATATATATATATATGTATATTCACAATTGCGGCACCCACGAGGGGGGCATGCTTCTGTACAACTCCTTGCAATTGTGGGACTTGAAACAAAAGCCGGATTACATAAACTCAATCCCATTACGAGGCATGATAAAACCTTTCCGCAGCTCCGCTGCCCAGGAAGGGCTTTTGTAGATATTACCCAAACCTACCCTTCCCCACGCCGCGTTGGCTGGGGGCGGGCTCCACCAAAGAAGTCGAGAGGTTTGAAGTAGGAACGGGTTTCCCCAGAACTGGCGGCGGCCGCCGAAGGGTGGGTTCAGGAAATATCGCAGGCGGGGTGAAGGCGAAAGAGCTTTTCCAGAGGTGGCGGCGGCCCCCAGGTGGGTCTCTTTCGCAAATCTGCACAGATTCCCCGATCCATGATCGCCAGATAGATTCGATCGGGGCAGCAACGACAACGTCGCCAACGAGCTGGGGGCGCGCAGCAAAGTGTGAATCCGACATGGACGCCAACATGGGGCCTTACAGTAAGAACCAACATGGGACCATAGAGTGTGGAACAACTCACGGGTGACACGCATCACGCGGAAAACCGTGTGAGAAAAACAGATTGCTTCACTTATATATTGGACGCCAACACAGGCCCATACAATGTGAAAACAAACACGAAAGACACGCGTCACCCCGAAAACCGTGTGAGAGAACATATTGTTTCATTTCTACGTTGGACGCCAACATGGGGCCATAGAGGTCAACACACGGAAGACACATGTCACCCGAAAACCGTGAGAGAAAAACCAATTGTTTCACTTGTATTCTTGACGACAGCATGGGCCTACAGAGTCTGAAACAACACATTGGTGACACGTGTCACTCCGAAAACCGTGTGAGAGAAACCAATTGTTTCATTCGACTACGATGGCGACGATTATGTTGAGACAAGATCACGACAAAAACAAAATAATGGCATGATAATGGTGAGAAATGATGAAATATTACTTTGACAAGAATGAGAAATACTCATAATACAATCTTAAGACAACAAGAGAATAACAAGACAAGCATAAGGCAGTAATATAACAATACTAAGACAATGCTACCACACGAATAAATCAATAATAACGTGGGCAGATTACCAAATGGGTGGGCTCATATACACAATGTGGATTTGCTTAGTGAGATCGATCGGCGAACGAATACAATGAAAGCAGTGCCCACATGCATCCGAGATGCTTTCCTCAGAATCCTCACGCAAAGTTTGTGTACCGTCTATGCCACTACAGCTGATGGGTGTGCGGGAAGGGCGTCAGAAGACGAACGTGTAGCAACGTGCACCACACCCCGCATGGTGGCGATGCCCGGGCTCGCGAGTTTCGGCGCCGAGTTGCTCTATTCGATGTTGGGGCTTGGGATGTCTTTTTCACTTCCAGCCGTGCCCAAGCAGAACGACAACGAACAACTGCAGCACGAAATCGACAACAACAACACCCGCACCCAGACCAATTGGAAGAACAACAACGTATTGACAAAGCAATGGAATTGGTGCACGCTGGGGAGCTCAGTCACGCAGCCCGGGCACTGAGTTCACCATCGTTGGCCCCCGGCACGCCAGAAACATTAGCACATTTACGTGACCCACGGCTTCGTCCACAGCATCCGAGCATCCCATTGCCGCAAGGTCCTGAACAATTCCAACCAGTTTAACGGTTAGCACTGGACAGGCACATTTTTGGCAGTGTGCTCCGGACATTCAGAAAAAGACTTAGTTCAGGAATGTGGGGTGGTCGATACGAATCCTTCAAAATATGGAAAATGATGTGTCCTTCGAAGCTTTATGTGAAGTTGCGGAAGAGCTTGCTCAAGGACGCGTTCCGCGACGAGTGGCAGATTCTCTCCGCATCTCTTCGCTTACGGCTGTCAGCAAGCCTGACAACAGGGTGAGGGGAATTGCGGCGGCGGATGCATTGCGCAGACCGGTGGCTAAGACATTTGCGCGACAATATCAAAATATAATGCGTGGTGCTGTCATGCCGCACAATTTTGGCATTTCCGATCGTAGCGGCACTGACGCGGCGATTCACATGCTCCAATATTTGGCCGAAGCTTTTCCAACAAAAGTGATTATGAGCGTGGACGGGGTGGGCGCCTTTGACCACATCAGCCGCGCAAGTATCTTCCAAAGTCTCCTGCAGAATCCTGCACTACATGGGCTCATCCCTTTTGTTCGACTATGGTATGGGGTACAATCGGAATTTCGATGGACAGACGACGAAGGGAATGCGCATACCATTTTCCAAGGGGATGGCGGCGAACAAGGTGATGCACACATGCCGGGTCTGTTCTGCTTTGGACTACGTCTTGCGTTGGATACCATCCACGCCCGCCTTCCGCCAGGGGCATACATCATAGCATATTTGGACGACACTTATCTGGCGTGTGACCCCGACGACGCCAGTTTTAGATTACAAACAATACGATATGTTATCCGGGACATGTGCCGCATCGACATACACGTTGGGAAGCTTCGTACTTGGGGACGCGACGCGCGCCCATGCCCACCAGACTTCGCAGCAGTAGCACCTACAGCGTGGAAGTCCGATGCACCCCTACACGAACGTGGTCTTATAGTCTTGGGGACGCCGTTGAGGAGCGACGAATTCGTCAGGGCGTACGGAACGACTATTGCATCAAAGAGGGAGCAGCTATTGAAATACTTTCCTAAGCCCTCCTCTGTACATGCAGTTTGGTTAGTTCTGTACTTTTGCGCAACTCCTCGCCTTAATCACCTATTGCGTATCTTGCCTCCGGAACGAAAGCAACGAATTGCTGCTGAACACGACGATGTTGTGCTTGCGTAGTTCAAAATTATATTTTGAATGCAACACGACCATATTGCATAGGACATTTTTCCACGGGGTGTCATACAATACGTGGGTAACACAAGCACGTTTACCCTTACGGTTGGAGGGAATGGGACTACGGAATTCCACTACTATCGCCAACGCAGCTGGGCGAGCTGGGCAGACGTACTCCAGCAATTAACCGCGCGTTTTCCAAACGTGGCCAGAAATATCGTGTACAGGCTAACTACGCTCCGGGCTGGGGGGCACGGCGGACCAGAGTGCTTGGTAGCCGCGGAAGCGGCAGGCCGCTATTGCGACGCAGCTGGGTGGATTGGTCGTCCAATGTGCCTGACCTTGCGGTAGGGGCCCGACCGCCTGCTCCAGACCCCGCAGACACGGTTCTTGGTGAATGGCGCCATGGATGGCATGGCAATACCACGCATCCAACGCTCTACAACATCACATGTGGGAAGGTTTGAAACGGCAATTCGGTCTTCCCACTTTTCGAACGAATGCTGCTTCACCAGGTAAGGCACGACTTCAATCGGTTATGGGGCGCTTCGCTGCGGGATGGTTGACAGTCAGCTACTACCGAAAACTTGACCAACTCCGACATGCAATCTGCAGTGCGACGGCAGTTGGAGATTGCATTGCAGTGCGATGGGCTTGATCCCCATGGTTACTGGCCTTTGGGTGTGGCGGCCGAACCCACACCAGGCATCGAGAAGTGGTGGCAGCATGGAGACAAATGTTCTTGGAAGCTGGTGGTATGGTTCCGGACCGTAACGTCGAATGTCAGCTACGCCACACTAACATCCCAGTCTTGCCACACGACCAACGACGACTAGACCTAGTGGTGGTATGTCTTAATATAGCACGAGAGCTTCCATTATTTTGTGACGTTACCGTCCTCTTTCCCATTTCTGCCGATGGCAGGGCCCGACCCGGCACAAGCAATGCGGCAGGGCGACTTCTCAACGCGGTTGACATGGAGAACAACAACACTTACGCAAAGGTGATATCCAGTGGTCTTGGGTTTTTGTATTCTTTGGGAGCATCAGTGTACGGGACGGAACGTACGCGTGGAGGCGCTGCACTGGGGCTGATGCACAGATGGTGAGGTCTGTTAGGCACTGCGTTACAAGGAGCTGTATATGGGGGCATCCTGGGGCAATGCGGTGACCTCCCGCGGATTCCGCTGGAGTCAGCGCCTTGGCTAGGGGAGTTGGCAGTCGTGTAATGTTTTTTTCATTTCCCTTCCTCCTCCTCCTCCTCCTCCTCCTCCTCCTCCTCCTGCCCCTCCTTCTACTCCCCCTCCTACTTTTTAAATGCAGTTTCGGGTCCTCCCCGGAGCCCTCAATTTTTCCGCTCGGCCGCGGCAATCCTAGAAGATCTCCATCTTGTGCCGCGTCGCCGGGGCGAGCAACAAAAACAAACCAACAAAAAACATAATACAATAGTATGACAAGTCTGGAATACGGGTAAGGTGGTAACAAGACAATAATCAACAAACATAAGGCAATACTAAGACAAGAACAACACAACAATACGATATACTACAATCGTACGACAATACTCAGTCAACGGTAAGCTAATGAAAAGACCTTGAAAACAAAACACAGACTTGCACAACCAGAAAATGATAACATGATAATAGGACAATAGTGTGACAATACTGTGACAACAATGTAACAATTACACCACACGAGCGACACAATAATGAGACACTCATAGGACAATAAGGAGACACTGAAGCAAGACATGAATAAGTCAAAAAAATCAATCGCAAAGCAATGCTTAAACAAAGTTATGTTAATGATGAAACACTAATGAAGCAATAGTAAAATGCCCGCCCGCCTGCCCGCGGATTCCGCATGGCGGCAGGGTGGGAGGGCGGCGGGCGGGCGGAAGGGCGTGGAAATGTGATGCTCAACGCGAATCACATTCCGCGGTTTAATATTCAGATTTGAATGTTTGTTGATATCTTCGCCGTATTTGGAAGTGAGCTGGAAGCCCGTGATCCCGTGGCCGACGTGATGCCATAACCGACGATAGAATCTCATCCCATTTACACGATTCTAAACAATTTAAACAAAATCGCGGAAACACCACCTATATTGACGGATATCACGCGGGAATCTGCGCCAATGTTCGTGTCAGGGTAGGCGCCGTTGTTGGTGTCTTTGTAGGTGCGAGCATTTTGTTCTTGCGCCCCAACATCGGACCAAGTAACACAAACGCCAATCTCGCAAACCGGGCCAAGGCGAAACCCAAAATTGCCGCCGCCGTCGCACTAAGCAGCGCAAGAGGAGGAGGAGGAGGAGGAGGAGGAGGAGGAGGAGGAGGAGGAGGAGAGCCCGCCTATGGCATGTGCAAGTCTGCCAATCCGACAGCAGGCTCACGGACTTCTCGTGGTAAGTCCGCCGAGTCGTGGAGCACGCTACGTGCAACGCTCCGCTGTAGAGCGATGCCCAAGAGCCCCCACCACCTATGCTGCAATCCCAGAGCGGTGCCGAGCCAGATCCTAGGGGCCCTGAAGAAGGAACCCTTTTTGTTGGGCAGGGGCTCCGTGTTCCTTAGTTGCTTTACAGTGCTCCTTGGGTTTTCCTGAGGTTTTCCATGGAACATCGGAGTTTTACTCATGGGAAAGAGGGGCCTCGTTCCTTATTTATCGTTCCTTAGGTCAACTCCCGGACTGTGTGCTGCAATCCCAGAGCGGGGTGCCGAGCCGGATCCTAGGGTGCAGGCCTCGGACTCTCTCACGGGCGAGCGCCGGGACCAATTCTACGCACGGGGAGCCCGCCCTCCTCCTCCCTCCACCTCCTCATCCCCCTCTTCATCCTCATGCTCCTCATCCTCCTCCCTCGTCCTCGTCCTCCTCCTCCTCCTCCTCCCTCCTCCCTCCGTCCCCTTCCCTCCTCCCTCTGCCCTAGTCCCGCCTCCCTCCACTCTCCTCCCTCCTCCCTCCTCCTTCCTTCAGCACCCAGGCAGTGAAGAGCCCCAAGGCCGGACGTCGTGATTTCCTGGTAGGTTTCACGATTTCTCCGTTCGCATTCCTCCAGGAATGTGCCACTCCTGTTGCGCGTGCCTGGTCTTGGCCTGCCCGTCCGTGAAATCGGGGTCACGACAATGGCATCGCAGAGTAATGGGCGACCCCTTGCGACGCTGAGCCCTGGCACCATGATGTCCAGGCGCCTGGAATCACTGGGAGGAACAGGGATATGCGTGTTCCTCAGCATTCGTTCCATGTTCCTGTCAGGGACGGCGCCTCCCACCTCAATGAAAACTTGTTTCCACGCCGTTAGCATACCAGAATGCCGGGCATTCCACCGTGCTCCAAGGTTGTCACACAGACGTGCGTGCCCGTGTACATCTGCACCCTCCATCAGACTTGCAATTCTCAAACGTCTCCGCATCGCAAAATCCATCAATCCATTGTCTAATTGCAACATGTCTGACGTGGGGCAAATCGTGGGCCAGATTGCGGCTAACCGCCCCGAGCACGATCGAAGGCGAGCCTTCCCGGGCGTGGCAGCGTTCGCCCGAGCCCCGGGGCCGCCGAGCTCCCGGAGCAAAATTGATAAGCGCTCCCCTCTCCGCGACGTTGGAGGCGTGGTATTGCCACCCGCGTTGCCACTCTCCGAGAACACGCTAGGCGCCGTCATGGCGTTTGGGAGGGCGTTCTCCAGCCGCGATGGCGGCCCATCGAAGACGGTCACGCCATCCTTGTTTTTGACA
The DNA here is from genome assembly GCA_963575745.1 of Prorocentrum cordatum. NCBI lineage: Eukaryota > Dinophyceae > Prorocentrales > Prorocentraceae > Prorocentrum > Prorocentrum cordatum. The sequence goes on from CAUYUJ010018420.1 coordinate 70,520, forward strand.
TCGTCTGCCCGCCATCTCTGCGTCCAGGAGACACCGTGGCCCCAACAGCACTGCATCGGGACTGATGTTCTGGAGTCATTGGAGGTGCGTTGTGATGTTTTGACCATGTGTTGATATTAGGGATGCCATCCGCCCAATTGGCCCAATGCGCTGCTGGAGTTGTTCTGTTGGAGTCTCGTGGGCCGATGCCGCCAAGACGTACAGGGGGACGAGCTTGTTAGACCCATGTTTGATATGGCATCCCACCTACTTTTTCCATCCAGTCGGCAGCTGTTGGAATAGAGCATATAGTTTGGAATGCATGTAGGATGCGATCGCCGTGCATTTGCGCGGCTAACGTCACTTGGGTACGGGAGGTCGTGCGGAGGAGGTGGTTGAGACGTGGTACCGCGCAATAGTATAAAAGCAACTAAGCATGTTGCAAACGCGGGCCTTTAGGAATGAGGTTGGTTAATTTCAGCGTGTCAGCCAACAGTTTTAATGCAAATTGTCCCACGTATTCTTCGGGCCCCAGCGGCGTCCCTAAGATCTAAGACCCCGTTCGCGTGTTGGCCAATTCGCTTTCTAAATGTCGTCGCCAAATGTTTGAAGTCCCGGTGGCCGCGGAGCCGGGGTTTTGCTCCATGTTTTCAGCTTGATGTGGCAAATTTCCTGCAATATTATTTGTTGGGCGCGCCGTAACGCTGCCGCAGCGTCCGCCGCATCACAAACGATATACAAATCGCCCAAGTAAGCGACGATACCGGCATTCTCTGGAATAGTAGCCCGGATATCGAGAAGAGCAGGGTGCAGTGCCAAACAAAACAGTGCAAGCATCAATGCATTTCTTTGCTCTCCCCCGTCCTCTTGTTGGAAGAACAAAAAAGTGATCAGTACCGGATCCGCCAAAAAAGTTTCGCACACGTGATCGAAAGCGCAAATGCCACCGATTGAGAGTACCATTCGGTCAGGGTTCTGGTCTGCGATGTATTGGAATAGGTGAACGGTTGAGTCGGTGCCATTGCGGTCGGAAAGCCCAAAGTTGAATGGTGCAATGTTTGAGCGCAATTTATTTTGAAATTGTTTTTTTTTTGTTTTCTATCGGACCTCTGCAGCGCAGTTATCTTCACCAAGTCACATCGAAATAAAAAGTTGCATCCAGGGTGGGAAAAAGCCTGTCTCCTACGGGGCAACCGAAGCCTGCTCGGCAGGCCGGCGGGGAAGTCGCAGGAGGACAAGGAAGAGAAGAAAGAGAAGAGAAGAGCAAGAGAAAGACAGGAAAAGAGAGAGAGAGAGAGAAAGAAAGAAAGAAAGAAAGAAGAGAACAAGAGCAGAGAAAGCAGACAGCAACGAGAAGCAACGCGAAGAAAGAGAGAGGGAGGGAGAAGAGGGGAGAGGGGGGGAGAAGGGCACCAGCCCACGTGCACGGCGACCGCGCAGCGCGCGCGCCCTGCGCTCCACGCAGGCGGCCAGAGGAAGCGGAAAGAGGAAGGGAAGGAGGCAGAAGAACGACGACAGACGGCAGCAGCAGGCAACGAGCCAAGCAAGAAACGAAGAAGATATTAAGAAAAGGAGAACGAACGAAGACGAGAAGAAAAATAAGGGAAACGACAAGGACGGGAACGAAGAAGAGCAGAGACGAAAGGAAGGAAGAAGAAGAGACGCAGAAAAAAATAAAATTTTCGTGGCTATCTCAAGAAAAAACCGCCTGGGCACCCCACAAGGGCCATCAGGCCGCCGGGCGCCAGTTCCGAAAGCGGCGCACTTCGTGGAATGCGAGCGGCAGACGCCACGAAAACAGCTGTGGCCAGGACGCAACCTGACCTGAGGCGTAACACAAAATCTCAGACAGTAGACGTTGGAATTCTTTCACGTCCTGGGCGCTGACAACGCTCTCAGGGAAAAGAATGTACATGATGCTAACGTTTTAGCTGTAACCTTTCGGAAAGTATCGCAGGAAGAGATACCCCGGACCCGATTGTTAGATTTCAGCTTTCGTATGGGCTGTAAGTGCGGAAGCAACCATGGCGCGTGTTTCCGCATGTGGAAATTGAGCGCGTGCCAGCAGGCCCGCGATCTTATGCAGAGTATCGAAGCTTTCTCGCCCTCGAGGCACATTTTGAAGTATTCGCATTTGCTTCCGAATTTGCATGCGCTGAATCCCCGCCGAACTCGTCGCAAGACGGCACCGAACACTTCTTTATCGAATTCCAGGTGTTCTGGGGATCGGCAATCCCAGAGGGCGGGGGGCATAAGTTCTGCAAAGATTTCAGGGCGGAGGGTTGGATCACGGAGTTCGGTAAGAATCGTTCCCGTCCTTGGGGCAATGGAGTTGGAGGCCCTTTGCTGCATGGCTGAATTCGCCCTGCTTGATGCGCGCGCTCTGCCCGACCCGGGGGCTTTGCAGTAATGCATCCCAAGCCCCACAGTCGAATGCCACGATTTAGCGTCGAAGTCCGCATTCGGGCATTGTCGCCGATGGTACTTCTCTCGAATGCTTTTTTTGCGCGCCTTCGATTTTTACCAAAGTCTGTGTCAGGATGCGCACGACTCGTGGTTTGATGACCTTCGGGATCATCTTGAATGTTCGAGCTTGGGCACAAACCTTACTTTCCGTATTCATTCCTTGCAGCTGAGCGACCCCCAAAAGCACATATGATGCGTCCGCATTGTGATGTCTTACGCTGGTTCAATGGAGGTCGACGTACTGGCGATTGCATGCCGAAGCAGAATTCTCCAGCGATCGTAGGTCTGATTGTTTTTTCTTATTTTCCCCCCTCCCTGACGCGGTACCACTGACGCGTCTGACAAACGATCAAATGAGTTGCAAATCAACGATTGCACAACTTGACTCAACATGCATTGGCAGCACATCGGCCGCTTCGTGCAAATCGTTATGTGCTACGGCCCTTTGGAAAGCGACTCCTAAAACACCCTACCATTTTTGAAGCAAGCTTTGAATGACGACCCAGCGGATATAAAATAGATCTATCGTTTTTGAACCAAATGCCCAAAGCAACGGCGCCAATAACTCCGTAATGCCCTGTCCCGGAAAACATTGGACGTCATTCTTTTGTTTGCAATTTCGAAGTCGCCCCCAGCAAAATCAATTTTTCGCACATCCATTCCAATAAAAAATAATTATCTGCATCGCGTTCGCGTTGGCATCTCGTGGTAAACTCCCAACCAAGCGATTGATAGGACCGATCCATTGAGCGTAAACCAGCCGCGACAAATTTAAAAACCCACACCAGCTCACTTTATTGCGACGCTGTTGTGCAAAATCCCAACGTTTCCAGGGCATCTAAAGCAGGTCGGTCGACGGGCCCTATGTTAGTCTGGTGGCCTGGAATGCTTTGCTTCTCAATCCGTACCCCGGAATAAGGTGTCAACCGGAATCTCTAATATTACATTCTCGTACGCGCCCATTTGGCAGTTTTGCGGGGAAACCCCCCGATTCTTGTGTATGGTGCGATAATTTCTCGATTAAGTGTTTTTTCCAAGGTCGTGTCGAAGATGTCGCATTATCATTGAGAAAATATACTACTGCATGATAATAAAATAGACCAGGGCTCCTTATCCCCATACCCCATACCTCTTTTCACTCACCACTTACATACCTCTTACATCTCATTTCTGATATTCCTTCTTCTCGCCCTCATACGCGGACGCTTGTGACGACCAACGACGGCAACCACAACTACCGATGGCATGGCAGCTATTCGACCGATTTGTGGAGCAGGTAGCGGGCATCGACTGGCTGGGGGCGGCAGGGACAGGGTTTCAATACGTACGCCAAACCGCCGCGCGGGCAGCAGGCGAAACCTTCACGTACTTGTCAAGTTTGCCGCAGGGGTGCTACCTTTCGTCTATGCACACAGCGTTGGTATGTGCCGATTTCAATCCGACCTACTACAACATCCCTGGTTTTGGGCCGATTGCTTTGGGATGGGGCTGGGGATTACTTGGATTACTTGCAGGCGTGTTACTGACAATCATGACGATGTTGTGCAAGGGATATTCCAAACCACCACAATACTTTGGAATGCATCAGTACAATATGGGACCACCTCCGCCTCCCCCGGGCCTCGGCTCAATGCTGCCCATACCAGCTCAGGTGCACACGCAAGCGGAGCAAGCCCGATTCGAAATATTACAACACCTTGCCACGGGAAACCCCAACGCGTTGGCCGCGTTGGCCGCGAGGGCGCAGTGCACAGAGCTGGAAGTCTTGGGTCGGGCGGGGATCCCAGTGGGGCCATTGCGAACTCCCGCACCAATGCAACAGCCCCCGGGCATACCGCCGAGGGCTGCGAGCCCACCTGCAGGGGCCCCGCCAGCACCACACCAGCAACTGTATTGGTTCTGATGGGCGCGGCTTCGGCAGCGACGCCCACGGCAGCACCAATAGCAGGTCCAACGAAGGTTCGGACGTCGGCGTCCACGGTACCTCCGACAGTAGCTGTGGTTTTCATGGCGGCTCAAGCGGAGGCTCCGACGGCGGCTTTGACGGCGGCTCCCACGGCGCCTGCAGGCTACAACGAATGCGCCTACGCCAGCACGACCGCCGGCACCGACGGTTGGTGAGGGTGCGACGAATGGCCCCAATGCCATGTGCAAGACGACGCTGAAACTTGCGACAATGGCGGCCAGCAGCTTTACGACCGCATCCACGACAGCACCGACGTTAACACCTACGCCTATGGTGGCACCGCCGCCTACGCCAACACGAACGCCGGCGGTTACACCAGCAACGACGCCAGCTCCAACGAAGCTGGCATTTGCAACAGCGCCAACGCCAACGCCTACAGTTACGATGGCACCGCCGATTCCGTGAGCACGAACGCCGGCGCCTACACCAATACCGACGCCAGCTCCGACGGAGCCGGCATGCACGACAGTGCCGGTGCCAATGCCTACGTTTATGATGGCACCGCCGCCGACGTCAGCACGAACGCCGGAGCCTACACCAGCACCAACGTTAGGTCAGACGCGGCCGGTATCCACCACAATGCCGACGCCAACGCCAATGCCAACGCCTACGATGGTGTTGCAGCTTACGCCAGCACGAACACAGGCGCCTACATCGCCGACGCCAGCCCCAACGTCGGCGCCTACATCAGCACAAACGCCGGCTCCAACGTGGCCGACATGCACGACAATACCGACGCCAATGCCTACGTTCATGATGGCACAGCCGCCTACGACACAAAACCGATTGCAACAACATACGGGCGCGGCAACACCGATTGCGACAACAATATTTATGACTACGGCAATGACCGCTACGCCTACGGCAACACCATCTGCGACTACAATAACACCGATTACGACAATTTTGGGCGTATCGATAACAATACCGGCTACAACCATATCGACCACGACAACACCGTTTACGGAAATGTCAGGGTCTATTCCACAATATATATGCGATTGTTTAGCGGGAACGTGCATAATGACGAGGCTTACTATTTGTGGCGACTACGGAGGAACCAATTTTATTACGTCGGTATCGATTCCAGCGCATGGGCGAAACATGGTTTGTGTAATGCCGATATTCGGATATCGGGTGTTCTACGTGTGCTCACGGCATGGTTCGGTCCGGTGCATCTGTAAACGTATTACAATCGGCTCTATGTTATGGGATGGCTGGTGGAATCGAAAAACTATGGCTATGCATCATAATATTGATAATTTATGTAAACGGTTGTCTTGCAAATATGTTTTGCCATACAAGCTTTCACCATGGTGTGGTGTTCGCATTGGAGAGGCCACTCACCCAGGCCCTACACAAAACCGCGCACTTCAGGCTCTCCGACTTCTCGGCCTCGGTGGGCGAGACGATCCAGAACGTCCACCGACATATCGACCTACGCAGGCAGCCCACGGTCCGCCTCCCTCCGTTGCTCTGGTTACCCCGTACCCTTTCACTTACCCTATTCCCACGCCCATCCCCCCACCTAGATCAATAGTTCCGGGCGCGGGGAGACCTGAACCCTGCAGCATCGAAGATCCCGCTGAGCCTCTGTCCCCGGGGAAGGCCGAATACGATCCCCTTCCTCAACCCAGAGAGCCCTTGCATCTTGGCAGTGGCGCTTATCATCCCGGAGTTCCCTCAGAGCCACCAGGTCCTCGAGGTACCCCTCCTCCAGACCCCCCGCCCAACCCATGAACTTGATGTGGGCATGCTGGCATGCGACGTAGGCGGCATGAGTGAGCTAGATGAGGACGACTGTGTTAGTGTGCTGAGTGACGATGTCCCCGGACCTCCCATGAACCAGTCAAGATACCACCCCACCCCACGCCCGCCTTACCTACCCGACCCAACCATACGTCCACAGCAGCCTCCCCACAACGAGTCCCGACTCGACGCAGCACTTCGATTGGTTGGACTTGGTGGCAATCCGACTCTGGCTATCGGCCCCGAGCCTTCATTACTGGAGGCATCGGATCCATGCCTCATCGGTATGATATTCCTCCACAAATTGCTCGGGCTTCGGATGCATTGGGACTAGGACCTCCCAGACCTCTGTCTCCAATAACAAGTTGGCCAACACCTCAGAGCAGTCCAAGAGGTTATACGGAGGGCATGAATGGCATCGAACACGAAAGCGGCGGCGGGGACGATGCTCCACGATACGGGGGAGAAGACTCCCGCCCACCAACAGAACGATACCCTCACTTCTGCCGACGGGGGAAGCGTTACCGTTTGCAAGGGTGGTTGTACGACTGTTGGACAGGCTACCTGCAAGGTGTGCAGACGAACAAACGGTTTTAACCCTCTGTCAACAGCAACGATGGTCCTCAGCTATGGTGCCCATTATTTGGTCGGCCGTGGCGGAAGATGCGACTCAAACTATTCTGGATTGGATCCAACTTCTGCTTACACTCTTTGGAGACGTATTCGACGATCCTATATCTGCGGACGGGCTCACTGCGGCGCGGGTCCGTGAAGGGTACGACAATTTGTACGACGCTTTCCAAAGTTTGGGCATTCGTAGTCCTGAACATCTTATTACTTGGTTGCGTGACGAAGGGTTCAATATTACAGGTCTGCAGGTTGGGGGGTACATTCCAAGGAATATGCAACAACATATTTTCAATCGAACGGTTCGTATTCGGCCAGGCGTGGCACGACTTGAATTGGCATGTGTATACTCGGTACTTATACTGTGGCGGGCTCAAAATCTATGGTGGTATATGTCCCATTCCTTGCAACGGGCAGAGGGCCCCCGTCTTACAGAACAGCCCGGGCAATGGGCGAATGGCGGAAATGCGGAAATTCTGGTCTCAGAGCCACTTGGGGATCCGCAAAACGGCGGCAGAGACTTACACGAAAGTCCATTCACCCATCTCGCCCCGCACCCATCGATGCGAAGAGCCATATACTCTTTATTGCAAATGTTGGACACCATCCCACTCACGGCCGAACTAGGTGAAATCCGGGACAAGGTGCGACTATACCGATGGTCACACTTCAACAATCCGCTCTTGTGGGCGGCAACGAATGGCGACGAAAGAGATGCAATTATTGAGCTTCGCTGGCTCCGGAATGTGCTAGACACTTTCGGGACTGCACTTCATGGGGTTGACGGGGAATTGACTGGACAACATGTGGTGGATGCATTTGTATCGTTACGAGAAGCATTACATACGTTTGGAATCCAAGACAAAGGTGGTTTGATCACATGGTTACGGACAGAAGGGTTCCAAGCACAAGGCGTTGTGCAGGATAGCTACCTTGACAGGGATATCCAACAGCATGTGCTTAATCGAGGGGTGCAAACTTCCGCCAACGTATCGAACTTGGAACTGGGGTATGCCGCAGTGGCCGAATGCATATACATAAACCCAGCGTTCAGGCATTACCTGTTCGGTGAAGTGTACAATCGGATTGCGATACGCTCCCCCCCGCGCCGATGGCATCCACCTCCAGCAGCACCACGGGCTAATGGAACACGCGTGGTACCCGATATCTCAACATCCCAACGTCCAGGTATTGCGGCACTTCCGAATGGGTGGCGCCATATACAAGCTGTGGATCTGACCACGGATGCCGCCTTACGGGTGCATACCTTACAAGGGCTGCCAAAATGCATACGTGGACAATTCTTAAGGATTATGGAACAATGTTTACATGCAGTGGATGTGGCACACCGGACCCAACATAACAACCCAAACGGTAATGGGGTACCATCTTGTATGGACGCATGGACATTGTTCATCATTCTACCACGGATGGTACTATTCCCAACGAAGCACGGGGGGAGAGCAGGTGAGCGGGAATTGAAATCTCGTATAGCATTATTCGATCAAGGTGAATGGCATCAACTTCTGACCATGGCCCGATCGACTTGCCAGCAAAAGGTGGGACCTCGCACGGATGACGAATCGAAGAAAATCGAAAATGCAATGAAATTGATCAAAAAAGGTGAGCTCAGCCACGCGGCTCGGAATCTCACATCAACAGGCCTCGCCCCAGGCAGTCCAGCTACGCTTGCGGAATTGACGGACGTGGACCTCCGACCGCCTGCGCCCTCAAAACCAACACCAGACGGTTTTCAGGATTTCAATCCAGATATTGCACTTGTATTGGATCGGGATGTCTTCGCAACTGTCTTACGACAGTCACGCAACGGTCAGAGCGCTGGTCTTTGGGGATGGCGGTACGAATATTTCAAGTTATGCTTGGAAGATACCACCGCTTTCGAACTTCTGTGCGATGTGACGGAGCGCGTGGCAAGAGCAGACCTCCCGGTACACATGCGCGAAATGATGGGAATCTCCACGCTGACAGCATTGAAAAAGCCAAACAACAGAATACGAGGTATAGCTGCGGGGGATACCTTCCGACGCCTGGTATCCAAGTCTCTAGCCCGACAATTCCAAGCCGAATTTCGGAATGCAGTTTGGCCGCATAACTTTGGATTGTCTGATCGTAGCGGAACAGATGCAGCAATCCATTTTTTACGCTACATGACGGATGCCTTCCCAAGGAAAGTGATTGTCAGCATTGACGGGGTGGGGGCATTCGACCACGTTTGCCGGGCAAGAATGTTCGACGAACTTCTTTCGAATCCGTCGCTGCACCAACTTATCCCTTTCATACGACAATGGTATGGGAATGTGTCGAAGTTCCAATGGAGGGACGACGAAGGCGCCGTTCATCAGATTCTGCAAGGAGACGGGGGCGAGCAAGGCGATGCGTTAATGCCAGCGCTCTTCTGCTTGGCCTTACACCCCGCGATCCGCCTAATACGGGACCGCCTCCCCCCGGGAGCTGAAATTGTGGCATATCTTGATGACGTGTACGTGGTCTGCGACCCAGACGAAGTGGAATTTGTGCTGGGCCTTACACAACACATGCTTCAGACCGTATGTCACATTGACACGAACATGGGGAAATTGGCAATCTGGGGCAACGATGCTCTACCATGCCCAGAAGGAGTCGCCGACGCAATTACCACGGCGTGGAAATCTGACCGACCACCCGAGGAGAGGGGTATGAAAGTTCTGGGGACACCATTTGGCACAGCCGAATACATTGATGCATTTTGGGACAAGTTGTCTACTGAGAAGGCGCAGCTACTGAACATTTTACCTAAGCTCCCCTCGAGGCAGGACGCATGGCTCATTCTGTATTTTTGTGCGGTCCCTCGTATGAACCATATTCTGCGTACGCTTCCCCCGGCATCTGCCCAACCGCTGGCAACTATACACGACCGAGACGTTCTAGATGCTTTCATACAGATGTTTGCCCTACCATCGGAGGAAAAATGGGACCCTGAATTTCAAGGAATTCAATACTCTTCATGGGTATCCCAAGCACGCCTTCCGCTACGATTGGCAGGAATGGGTTTACGCGATTCCCGGAGAACGTCGATCGCTGCTTATTGGGCTAGCTGGGCAGACGCACTACCAGGAATAGTCGCTCGGTTCCCTGCCCTAGGCCACTGTATGCTTCACCACCTTACTGTTGCGCAAACTACTACAAGGCCAGGGTATCCTACTGTGCCAATGTGTGTGACGGCCGCGGAACACGCAGGACGACAATGTGACGCCGCAGGCTGGTCAGCACGCCCTACATGGGTCGCTGTGGCTGCAGGGCAAAGACCACCCATTCCGGACGCTACCGAGGACACGCTTGGTGAATGGCGACACGGCTGGCAATTCCACGCGTCGGACCCGATGCAGGCAATCGCTCTAGTGCCCGCGCTGGCCCGGGAACGAGCTCGGGATGCTCATCCTCGCATCCGACGGGGATTTGCGCTGAGCCTCCTGAAGCGATGGTGGGGTATCTTAGGCATCGCACTTCAGACAGCGGTTGCCAGGAGCGTCGTCGGAGCGGGGGGAGACCTCCCGCGAACGCAGCGCGAGCCTCTCTGCCCCATGGCAGACTTGCAGGTTCTGTGAGCTGCGTTTCCTCTTTCCTCCTCCTCCTCCTCCTCCTCCTCGTCCTCCTCCTCGTCCTCCTCCTCCTCCTCCTCCTCCTCCTCCTCCTCCTCCTCCTCCTGTAGCGCTACTCAGTGCGGCGCCCGGCCCTACGCTCAAAGCGTGCAGGGCAGTTTCACTCCGGCAGCGTTGCACTGTCCTTTGGTGTCGGCGAGCTGTTGCGTGAGGGGAACAAAAAAAACACCAAAGACACGTGTCGATTGCAATATCGGTGTTCTCCCACTTGAAAAGTGGTAGCAAATGTAAGTTTCGTCGATACACTTGCAGTCAGATTTCAGAGTGGAGTCCGCCTTGCTGGGGGTGGAACCAGAGAGAACGTAGCGGTCCGAAGAAAAAGAGAAACGCTGGGATACGCCATAACCAGTGGTGTCGGAAGGTGTTCGAAAACGGTTCCAAATGGCGGAACCAAAATTGGAATAAAAAGAAGAGTACTTGGAATCTGACGGAAATTAGATCTGGAGTTGGATTAGATGTGAAGATTGGCTAAAATGGGTGAGCTCAGCCATGCCGCACGCATTCTATCATCGTTTGGACTGGCACCAAGTACAGACACTACTCCACGCGAGCTCCGGGATCCGGCCCTGCGACCCGAAGAATCAGCTGAGCAGGGCCCACAAGGATTCGACACCTTCCAACCAGCATCCGAAATTGTTCTGGATAGGGACTTGTTCGGGGACGTACTCAAGCAAACACGGCCGGTTATGAATATTTCAAAGTTTGTTTGGACAGCCTCTACGCGTGTCGTCACTGACAGCACTCACCAAACCAAACAATCGGGTCAGGGGCATATCTTCTGGGAATGCATTCCGAAGATTGGTTGCGAAGACTTTGGCTCGGCAGTTTTGCTCAACACTTGAAGAGGCGGTGTGGCCTACTAATTTCGGGTTCTGCATCGCCGCTAGCGAGACAAACCCCGCAATCCATTATTTGCGGTACATGTCTGAGGCATGAGCATTGATGGCGTTGGTGCCTTCGACCATGTGAGTAGGGCCCGAATGTTTAAACAACTCATGGGTAATTCTGCACTGCGCAAGCTGATACCTTTTGTGCGCCAGTGGTACGGCATACAATCCAAATTTTTGGAGGGACGACAATGGGAAGGCACATGAAATATTGCAAGGAGACGGCGGGAAACAGGAGGACACCCTTATGCCGGCACTTTTCTGACTCGCGCTACACGCGGAGTTGTGCAGGGTTCCGGATATTCTGCCACCGGGGGCTGAAATCATAGCTTACTTGGATGACATTTACGTCCTCTGTGATCCAGAAGAAACAATGCCGATTTTACGCACCGTCCAAGACGAATTATTACGAACGTGCCGAATTGATGTGAATTTGGGCAAATTAGCGATACAGGCGTTACAACAAGCTCGTGCCCGGAATGATTTTCTCTGATGATATACGCGAGGCGTGGCGGTCACACAAACCACCGGGGGAACGAGATATACGCGTGCTGGGGTCGCCATTTGGTTGCCTAGAATACATAGCGAATTTTGGGGCCAAGCTGACTGCAGAACGGACGAAGCTGCTACACTATATTACTAAGCTCTCCAATCTGCAAGTGGCATGGTTATTCCTATACTCTCTCACCCTCTAGGCCAGAAGGAAGCGGGCGACAGCCCTGTATTTACAGCAGTCGCAACCGTTCTCTTTTCAATCTGTGTGCGACTGAGATGCATAGCGAATCTTTTCGGGACAGCTCGAGCTAGACCGGGGCCGAGGGCCTCGGCCTCCACCAAGGCGGCCCACCGGGCCCGCACGAAACTTCAAAACCCCTTCACCGTAGTGGCGATAGGAGGGGACGGCGGGAGCAAAGACTTGAGCATAGACGGATGCGGCCGGAGGGGAGAGAGAAATACGTTCAGAGAACTGTAGCCTCTCTCGCCCTTTAGGCCAGACGGAAGCGGGCGACAGCTCTGTATTTACAGCAGTTGCAACCGTTCTCTTTTCAATATGTGTGCGACTGAAATGCATAGCGAATCTCTTCAGGACAGCTCAAGCTAGACCGGGGCCGAGAACCTCGGCCTTCACCAAGGCGGCCCACCGGGCCGGCACGAAACTTCAAAACCCCCAGACCAGACGAGCTCCTCGGAGGGCTTCAACGGATCTCACGAGCCAAATCGCAATGGCAGCCGATAACCTCTTAGGGTAGGAAGCCGCGAGAGCGGTTAAGTTGATACCAGACCCCGGAGCCTTACCCCGAAGGATGATCTGCGGTTTCAGACTACAGGAACAACACCCGTGGCCTTTACACAGCAAGTGTTCATGACGAAGCATAGGGACGTGCCAGCCTACAAAGCGAGTGCGCTTACGCCAACGGGCCCCGAAACCGCACTGATCGATCACAAGCTGCTTACAGGAAGGATGGCCCATCAAGGCCGACATTCGCACTTCGCGCCACGCTTTCGAGGCGTGAGGATTCTCGAGCAAAACAGAGACGCGTGCACGGATACAAACCCCTCACAAGCCTACAAGTGACCTTCAGAGTCTGATTACCCGTCTTCAGTCTAGCGGCCTCCGCGGGAGTCGGGTCCGGAATCCCGTAATGGCACCAAGGTCTGGAGTCCAACTGCTGCATGGGAAGGCGGCGAAAATTCCTTCCACCAAGCCGGACTGGATCCAACCCAAGATCACGTTGACTACAACTGGGTTGGTGAGGTCATACTCTGGTCCATTGAGAGAGTCAAAGCTGACGCAACTTTCTTTCATCGAGTTCAGGCGTTCACCAACGGCACCGGTGCCCGAGAACAAATCTAGATACACGCGATTGTCATGACGAAGACTGGCTGCGCGCTGAAAGACTTTCCGAAGTCTACCTCGAATTCAACGAGCAAGCAAATGTTGATCCAAACCCGCGTTGTGGTCCCCACGGCCTCCGTGAAAAGGCCGTCTTATCCCTTCCCGTGCAGGCGCTTCCTGCCCAGTCCGGGCGGCGGAGGCGGCTTGGCCTGCAGGGCCGGCAGCAGCTGCAGCTGGCGCTCGATGGCCAGGCCGTAGTCCCGCACCGGCTTGGCCAGGCACTCCAGCGACTTCAGAACTCTTGCATGCTTCTCGTACCTCTTGACTGATGTGTCCGCGGCCCAGCGGCCGCGGCGCTTGATCTCCTCCAAGAAGCGGGTCTGCCTGAGCGCGTCGTCGCTGGCCCCCCCGCGCCGCATCATGCACGGGTGGAGGTTGGCCTGGCCCAGGCCCGCAGCCTCCGACACGCGCTTGAACAGGCTCGAGAACTTCCGATAGTCGAAGGACCACACCTTGTCCCAGCCTGAGCGCTTCTTCAAGGTTGAGAAGCGCGGGTAGAGGCAAACCAACTCGGGACTGTCCAGCAGGATGCTCTCGTCGAACTCCTTGGTCTTCGTGGGGATGGCCTCTTCCTCGGCCGCCAGCAGCAGCGCCCAGGACTTGGTCCCCGAACCGGGGAGCGGAGGAACGAGCTGATCCACTCGCAGCCCCAGGCACTCGCTGGGCCTCAGGTACGTCCGGAACAGGAACACCAGGCACTGCGCGAACTCCAGCTCGTTGATGTGCAGAGCCGCGCCCACTAGGGCACACAGGCCGATCCACGGCAGAGGCGCCCGGCTGAGACCCGGAGCCAGCCTCCTGAAGCCCTTCAGCGCGTTCTTGGCCCGCTCGAGGACCTTCGCGCTGCGGATGCCTGGGGCCCTGTACTCCAGCGCCGCGATCACCTTCTCGCCCGAGTCGTGGTTGTGGCCCTGGAAGTAGAGGTCCTCCAGGTACTCGAGCATCGCGAAGGAGATGTCCTCGCTGGCGTTCAGCGGCAGGCCGTTGCTGCTGGCCCAGGTCTGGAAGTCCTGAAAGTACCTGTCGTACATCATGGCAGAGGGACGCGTCACCTTGTTCACCTCCAAGAAGTACTGGCCGAAACTGCGTGCCCTCGAAGCTTCGACCTGGTGTGCCAGCTGACGGCGGCGAGCGCGTTGCCTCCGCTGCTGGGCGGGTGGCTGGTGGCTGACCTCCGTCACAGGTCTCCTCGCAGGCAGAGGCTGTGTCCGAGAGAGCAGCAGCCTCTGAGTCGTCGCTATCCGAGTCGAAGTCCTCGAAGCCTCCGTCGTCAATCCAATCGCGCCAAGTGCTTGATGGTCCCAGCGTGTAAGGCCCGCCGCCCGGACGCCAAAGCCCGTCGTCGAACTCGGGTGGGGCGTCTGGGTCGCCGCTGGCTCGGGCGAGCGCCTCGACAGCAGCCTGGGGCGAGGCGCGCGCCTCCGGGCCTCGGGCTGCCCAAGGTGGACGAGCATCCCGCGGCCCGCCGCCGCCCCGCACGGGCGGCCCCGTCTTGATCCGGGAGGCGGCGTCGGAGGGATTGAGCTCTGAAGGAATCCATCTCGAGACGAAGTCCGAATCCGATGCCATCGACAACGCAGCTAGTTGACGACAGTGCCGGTTGACGACCACGCTGCTCGCCCTGCCCTTCCCCTGCGCCAAGACGAACCCCAAGTTGTCTCCAAGGAAGAGGTGGCGAAAGGAGAAGTGACGAACCGACCGAAGACGATTCCTGGCAGCGATAACCGTCGCCCCCCCCCTCTGACGACGTGATGTTCTCGGCCGCTCGCCAGCGGCCACGAACCGTCAATCCCCAGCTAGAGAAGGGCCCGATACTCTCGCGCCGGATGTCCATGAGCTCGGGATGGAGCTCATCTGGTAGAGCCCCCTCACACGGCCGCGGCGCGCCCGACGGCTCCGCATCGGAAGCCAAGGCGCGGCGGCGGGCCTGCGCGGCATCCTCGACTGCGAACCTCCAGCGCTCGCTCTGCCGGCCCCACTCTCTCACTGTCTGGAGGTCGAAGGGCTTCACCACAATGCCGAACCCCCCGTTGTCCGTGACGTTGGCGCCCTCGGAGTCCGTCGCAACGACCTGCGTGCTCCAAGGTTTCTTGCTGTCCGTGTAGGCCAGAGGCAGCGCCATCATCCAGCGGAGCTCCCGGGCTACCGCGGGCCAGATCTTGATGCGCGAGTCGCCAGCCACCTCTATGAAGCGGTAGATCGAGTGCGGAATGCTGAGTAGGCACCTCCTCAAGATAGCCGACCAAGTGAAGTGCCCCACGATGCGATGCAAGACCTTCCCCGAGACGAACCCGTCCTCGAGGATGGCTACGATGGCGAGGCGCACCTTCCAACAACGGCGGTGGCCGACTGAAATACGTCCAGTGGCCTGGTCGAGCGCCATGCCCGCGAACTGGGCCTCGGGCAAGCCGTGCTCGAGATCCTTGCACTGGAGCCCGTCCGCCGCGAGCTGGGCGTAGAGCTTCTTGGCCATGTCCCTGACGACGTCGTCGCTGGTGCCGATGACCCCCGCGTTGTCGACGTAGATCGCCGTCCCGAACTTGTCGCCAGTGATGTCGGGCGCGTGCTTCTTGTCAAGCAAGAAGGCCTCCGACGGCACGCCCGCGCGGACCGCGCTGGCCGTCGCCATTGCCTGGCAGAAGTAAAGAGCCCACGACCAGCCCATGGCCATGACCTCAAGGTGAGGCGTGACGTAACCGGTCGCGGTCACGCCAAGCTTGGTCGCCAACTTCCCGTTGGCTCGATGAAGGTGCCGAGCAGAAACCGGGGCAGCGCAAAAAGGTCCGAGACGCCGGGCGGCGCCTTGCAGCGGTAGAAGGCGTTGTCGACGTCCATCTGGGACAGGATGAGGTCGTCCGTGAGCCCGATCTCGACGGAGGCCCATGACGCAGGGGTTGGCAGGCGCGAGTGCGCCGGCTCGTCGAAGAGGTCGTTGACCGCTCTGGTGTCCAGGATCACGCGCAAGCGCCCGTCCTTCTTCGCCACGAAGAAGATGCCAACCGTAGCAGGGCGCTCAGCATGTATGGTGACCAGACCGGCCTCCAGCATTTGCATGGCGAAGTTACTGTACCGCACCTGGTCCTTGACCAGAGAAGGGTCGCTGTGCGGGCGAATTGGGGCATTAGCCGAAGTTGAGCTGCCAGAGGACTCTGGCCGCAAAGTAGTCGAACACACACCTCCAGCGTTCAAGGGCCTGACCGGACAGCACCTGCTCGCCGTCCGCCAGGCCGCCCACCGTGGGCAAGGGGACTAGGTCAGGCTGGAAGTTGCGCCTGGGGTCGCTGTCCGCGTGGCCCGGGCGGATGCCGCCAAGCTCGCTGAGGGCTTGCGCGGCGGTGCAGGGGGGCGGGGGCATGGCCCGATAGACGTCGGTAAGGATCTCGACACTCCGGCGCTGAGCGAGTGAATCTCCCAGACCAGGTGGAGCATAAATTGGGCAGCCGTACGTCTCATTCAAGCACTCCACCGCCGAATTAACCCAAGCCTGCCAATGCCGACGAACGTGCGCACGGCGTCGCGCAGATCGGCACCCAGAGGCTGGAAAGAAAAAACAATCTTCACGAGGATATGGCAGCGCGAGGGGTAGAAGTTCGCGGCTGACTGCCATCCCTGCTTTCGGCGGCTGGACGGGGGCCCCAGCCGCCTGGCCGCTCAAGCGCCTCCAGCCCCCGCCTTGCCCGCCGCGGTGGCCTTGTCCAGGCCCTTCGCGTGCGCCTTGGCGGCGGCTCGCTCGGCAGCTCGCTCAGCCTTAGTCTTGCCCTTGCCCCCGGGGCCGTCCGGGAACGTCAGAAGGCAGGCCGCAGCGTCCACGAGGGGTCGCTGGACATGAGAAGCCTGACCTGCCTGTAGCCTCCTCTCCTCGTTCAGCTTCCTCGACTCCTTCGCGATCGTGCTCTCGCGGTGGAGCTCCGACGCCACGAACTCCTCCAACAGTGGACAGAGCATCAGCTGCCCACGCGTCTCTCCGACCCCGAGGTAAAGAAACTCGTCCTGCAGGAGAGCGTCGACCTGGCCGTCTGTCCTCAGCACCTTGTGCTTGTAGCGGTACTCGGCCAGCTGCGCCCGCCGCAGGAGAAGCTCCACGAACGATAGTTCAGCGGCGTTGACTTGGTCGTAGGTCAGGGCGTACTCCACGGCCTTCATCGCCGTTTCATGATTTGAAACTCCAGGGTCCGCAATAGAGAGCCCGCACGTCGACTTCCACCACGAATGACGAGCCCTCGGGTGACCATTAGTCTGAATAATAAACTGCCAACACCACTTTGTAGTCCGCGGCCCCGTCAGGGGCCATGAGTCCCACGCCGTCTCCGTGACCAGGTCGACAGCGATCTTGAAGTCCTTGAACCGCTTGCCCAGCCGGTCTCGCGACAACTCCAGGATGCGCGCGTCGAGCTCCGCCTCCCCGCCATCGTCGCCAGGGTCGACCGGCCCCGCACCGCGGTCCGCGATGAACCGCAGCGAACCGTCCTTCAGCAGCATGCCGAACTCTGGGCCGACGACCCAAACGTCCCCACTTGGCGAGTCGAGGGCCAGACCGTTGGCGGAGCTGACGTCGACCCAGCGGCCGTCTGGGGCAGGAAGGCGGCCTCCCCCGAACGTGACCCCGAGCTCGTCGGCGATCTTGAGAATCCTGTCCTCCGGGGCGGAGGCGGGCGGGGCCTGCGGCGTCAAGGTGCCGCCGACAACAGGCGCGAGGGCACCGCCACCGTCGTCAGGCTCACCGTCGTCGTCCAGAAGAGGCTCTGCGTCCGGAGCCGGAGCCACTTGACCACGATTCTGTGCTCGACAGACTGCTCGAGCTCTCTCGTACTGTGCTGGCCGAAGGACCTGTCCAGACTCGAACAGCCGTCCCCAATGAGATGGAGGACCCAGGCAGGCCTCCCGCAGCGGCGTCCCCTCGAGGTCGCAGGGCGCGATGCCGAGGAGCGGCGGCACGCTCAGCTCCTCCGGGTAGATGTCCCCGGTCGGCGTCCACACCCACATGATGAGAGCGGAAGGATCGTCTGCTGGCTCGCCCATCACGCGGGCCAGCACCACCGCGTCGCACGGCTCTATCAGCGTCCGTCGATGCCACAGGCGGCGCTCGGTGTCGTAGCGGACGATCACCTCTCTCCCTGGCTGCATATATCGGCGGGCCAGCTCCGGCATCCTGTCGCCAGGTGCAGGAGTCCAGCGCAGCACCCACAGCCAGCCCGAGGGCGAACGTGAGGAGGCACAGCGAGTACGGGGAGCCGAAGTAGCTTGACTGCACCGCGCACGTCAGAGCGTTCGAGGCCAGAGGGGAGAGCGCCGGCCAGGCAAGCTTCCCAGCTTCCCAGAAGGCAGTGAAGGCGGTAAAGATCATTCACCTCAGGCGTCGCCGCTTCGCAAAGACTTGAGCATAGACGGATGCGGCCGGAGGGGAGAGAGAAAGACGTTCAGAGAACTGTAGCATATTGCGCTGTACCACGGTTGAACCACATCCTGCGCACAACACCGCCATTATTGGCACACGCGCTGGCTGAATCCCATGACACTTCCATTACGGCAACATTCCTATCCTTGTTTCGTATTCCAACACGGGAAGAATGGAATATTGAGCTTCATGGTGTCTCTTTTGACAATATGCTTAAACAAACAACACTTCCTCTACGACTTGCGGGGATGGGGCTGCGAAGTGCACAACGGACAAGTATGCCGGCTTACCGGGCGAGCTGGGCAGACGTATTACCAGAGATTCTTCAGAGGTTTCCGCAGATTGGGAATCAAATTGTCCATAGGCTGACGCAGTTACAGTCGATTGCCGACAACGACACAATGGTTGGACCACTGTGCTTGCGAAGCGCTGAAGAAGGAGGCCGACAGTGCGACGCAACGGGATGGACCGATCGACCAACATGGGCAACCTTAGCAACAAGGGCCAAACCACCGGAACGTGAACCCAACGAAACGACCCTAGGAGAATTCCAGCATGGATGGCAATACCACGCAACCGTGCTGCTAGAGAAAACAACCCACTCACGGTTATTGCAAGACCTCGCGCCGCCGGGGGTACGAATATCCAAGTGGCTCCCAACGATTTACGACGATTGGATATTGTTGTGCCGGGGCTTAATATCGACCGGGGTCTGCCACTGTTCTGCGACGTTACCATAATGACCCCCATCTCCAGAAATGGGTTCCCGAGATCTGGTACTAGCAACCGGGGCGGAGGGCTTTTGGAACAAGCCCACCGCAGGAATAACTGGGACTACCGAGAAGTGCTGGAGAGCGGATTGGGTTCATTATACTGCCTGGGGGCCGAGGTCTACGGAAGATGGGGATCTAAGTGTATCCAGCTTGTGCCAAATCTGGCCCGTGAGCGCGCTAGGGGGTTGCATGGCAGAGTTCGTCGCGGCACAATTCTTAGCTTGCAACATCGGTGGTGGGGGTTACTCGGGGTCGCTCTGCAATCTGCCGTAGCACGTGCCGTGTTACGGGAGACAGCGGACCTCCCCGCAGTACAGCTCGAACCCGCCCCGCCGATAACAGACTTAGAAATTGTGTAGTCTTTGTTTGTCCCCCCTCCTCCTCCTCCTCCTCCTCCTCCTCCTCCTCTTCCTCCTCCTCCTCCTCCTCCTCCTCCTCCTCGAGCGCTGCTTTGTGCGACGGCGGCGGCTGGTTTTGGTTTCACCCCTGCTCGGTTTGCGAGCTTGGCGCTTTTGTCACCTGGTCCGACGCTGGTGCGCAGAAAAAAAAAAAATGTCGTAAACCGGAGTCGGAAAATCTCGAATTTCGGGTCCCGGAGTGGATACTTCGCCAATCCGCTTCCCCGCCAATGGGGTGACCCCATGCAGTGAGATGGGGTACTTCGCGCCACGCAAATGGACAACCCCGCGCGCAAAGGCTTAGCAGCAGAAAATGCAAACCGGGCGAGCGAGACAATGCAATCACTTCCAAGTCGCTGAATACCGGGGTCGGGAAAATACCAGGAGACAAAATCGGAGTGGGGTGGTAAGACACATTTCCCCCCCACGCATCAACATCGAAAACGTCGATCAAGGCACGGACCGGGAAACCTGGCCGAGGTGAGCCGCACGCTACTGAAGAACGAGCGCCTAAGCAGCGTCACGAGAGGAGGAGGAGGACGAGGAGGAGGAGAAGGAGGAGCAGCAGGAGGAGGAGGACGAGGAGCAGGAGGAGCAGGAGCAAGAGCAGGAGGAGGATGAGGAGGAGGAGGAGGAGGAGGAGGAGGACGAGGAGGAGGACGAAGAGGAGGAGGACGAGGAGGAGGAGGAGGGGGAGGAGGAGCAGGAGGAGGAGGGGAGCAGGAGCAGGAGGAGGAGGAGGAGGAGGAGAAGGAGGAGGAGGAGCAGGAGCAGGAGGAGCAGGAGGAGGAGCAGGAGGAGGAGCAGGAGGAGGAGCAAGAGGAGGAGGAGGAGGACGAGGAGGAGGGGGACAAAAACGCGCCCGTGCGGCTACACTACTTCGAATTCGTCGAGCGGGCACGTGGGCTCCAATTTCGTAGTGGGAAGGCCGGCATAGTCGTGCAGAAGTGTATGCGCCACCGCACGTTGTAATGTGATCCCCAACATGCCCCACCACCTGTGCAGGAACCCCATAGTAGCCCCCCGGTGTATTCGCACGTGTAAGTTTCTACACCGTTCGCGTGCGAGCGCGGGTACGAGGGCCACACTTTGATTTGCCCATCTTCCATATATTTCGCACCCAAGGCGCTGTAGAGAGCCCAGGCCGTGTGAAATAACGTCCCCGTGCGTGATATTATTGTCTCTCTCCGCTCTTTGTAGTAATCTCCCGCCTCTGTTACTGGTCTCTGCTCTGGGCGCCCCATACTCACTGATGGGGGACACGATGATGACATCGCAGAATTAGTGGGAGGCCATGTGCGATATTAAACCCTGGCACAACCAGATCCAATCGTCTATCATCTTGTGGTGGTATTGGGATGTGTGTATGCCGTAATAACCTCTCCACGCTTCTCAGGAATCGTACCTCCTGCCTCGGTTAAGACTTGGCGCTATGTGGTGAGTAGCCACGTGTGCCTGGAATTCAATATGCCGCCCAAGTTGGTAGTCAGTGTTGAATGGCCATGCTAGTCCCCTCCATCATACCGCGCAGCGATGCCGAGCCGGCGTCGGACTGCACAGGACATGTATACATTGCCTATTCTCAAATTATCGGTTGTGGGGGAAGTTGTCAACCACGTAGAAGCGCACGGGCCCCTGCAAGAGTAGAGCCGACTTTTGCCCACTGTAGCTGCATTGCGGCGTGCTCCCGGGCCGCCCCCTTACGGTTTGCAGGACGTTGTCGTATGATGTTTTGTCCAGGGCATCCGAAGCGTGAAATTGCCAGCCATGACTCCACTCGCCCGGGGACAAGGAATCTTCCGGAGGGTCCGGGGGTCTCGTTCCCGCGGCTATGGCGTCCCATGTTGGTCGTTCCGTCCAACCAGCGTCGTCGCATGTGCGGCCGGCGTGTTCGGCTGCCACCAGACAATGAGGTAGGTCTCCGTATTGGCGCGCCCCCCCCGTGCCAATCATCGTGAAGCTGTGCAGGATGTCCCGCCCGACACTCGGAAATCCATCTATCAAGCTTGGGAGGGAGTCTGCCCGACTGGCCCAGCATGCTGCGGGCGCAGTGCGTACGGAGTCCCGAAGCCCGAGTCCGCCCAGGCGGAGAGGTAGCCTCGATTGTGTGACCCATGTAGTGTAAGAAACGCCGTGGAATCTATCATCCCATCCTTCTGGACCGTGGATTCCGAAAACCTGTTTGAAGGTGCGCAACACGTTGTTGTCATGTGCTTCAGGAGCTGCTCGGGATTGCGCTGGCGGGGTCGTCCGGAGCAGGTGGTTGAGGCGCGGTGCCGCGCAGAAGTACAGCATCAGCCATGCCCCTTGGAGAGAAGGGAGCTGGGGAAGTAAGTTGAGTAGCTTCTCCTTCTCCTCTGCGCGGACATATGCGTCTGTGCCGAATGGTGCCCCCAATATCCGGATCCACTGTTGTTGCTGTGGTCGGTCGTGCACCCGTGCATCTGGAGCGCGCTCCGCCACTCCGGGCGGGCATGCGTTCGCTTGTTTACTCCGGGCTGCGAGTTTTCCAACATTGACGTCGATGCGACATAACTCCTCGAGCGTTGTGTGCACGTTGTCGAATATGGGCGCAGCATCCACAGGATTGCAAACGATGTAAATGTCGTCTAACTAGGCAATAACTCCAGATCCCGCTGAGAAAGTTGCGAGGATGCGTTCACGAGCTGGTATCAAAGCAGAACAACGCCGGCATCAAAGCGTCTCCTCGTTCACCGCCGCCCCGGGATGGTATGTGCGCGTCCTTTGTCACCCCGCCATTTGAACCGTGATTGGACTTCATACCATTGTTTGACAAAGGGTATCAAACCATGAAGCTCCGCACGTGCCAATAATTCTTCAAACGTCCGTGCCCTGCAGATGTGGTCGAATGCGCCAACGCAATCGATACTTAGGATGATTTTGTTTGGGTCCATATCTGTAAGGTACCTCAGGAGATGGATGGCGGAATCCGCGCCGCATCGATCGTGCAAACCAAAATTGCCAGGTCGTACTGCACGTCGTAGTTCATTTTGAAATTGTCGTGCGATACACTTTGCAACTAGGCGTCGGAACGCGTCTCCGCTGAAGATGCCCCGGATCCGAGAGTTTGGCTTCAATAGTGCTGTGAGGGATGAAGTGAGCAACGCGTCCCGGATCATTTTTGGCATTTCGGCCCTCGCGAGCCTTTGAGCCACAGAAAACAGGGTGTCGAACGATGAATCGTCTTCCAAGCACATCTTGAAGTATTCGTAACGAAAGCCCGACAATCCACTGCTTAAACCTCGTCAGCATTCGCGGAGGACCATGGCGAAGACTCCTTTGTCCAGTTCTAGCGGCTCTGCAGGTTCGAATGCACGAAGCTGGTCTGGAAGAGGTTCTCCTGGCCTGGCAAGTCTAAGCGCACTGTCTGTTAGTTTATCGTACGTGGCTTGATTCCCAGGTGCCAATCCCCTCGACGTCAACAGCTTCGCTGCATGGCTCAACTCCCCATGTTGCACGAGAGCGATAGCCTTGTCGATATTTCTTGACACCGGCTTAGCTTGATGATCCCTCCTCCCACTCGGTGTTCTTATGGATCTCCGGGATTTTCCAATAGTGTGTCCTGTCCCATTCCCCAGAATCGAACAATGCGATTCGTCGTCGTAGGTCTCGTTCTCCAGCCTCGCCCCCATGCCTGGCGGGGTGGAGCAGCATGCGGGGCAGCAAGATGAACAGTATCCAAGCCCGGGCGCAGTCTCCTTCTGAATTGTCGTTACGGTCCCAACACAAGTGTGTTCGTTCGACTTCGGCTAAACATTGCGTCAGAATTCGAAGGAAAGGCCCACGTATCCATTTCGGCACGTTCTTCACGGTCCTGACGTTGAGGCCCATTTCGGTTCGGATGTCTATGGCGTCGATGTGGTTCCATCCATTTGGTACTCTCGCGATGCCTGGGCGCCCTCCCCGTTGAGTGGATGTTTGTGTTGGTGGTTGCGGTGGTGGGGCTGGTGTTGTACCATTGCACGGTCTGTTGGGGCGTGGTGGTGGTTGAGGCCGCACGTGATCTCGCAACGCTTGGGATAGGAAGAAACGTAATTCTGGAGTTTGTACAGCCCGACAGAGATTGCAACGTATATTCTTTCCATTCTCCGAGCCCTGGCGGTGAAGGCAGCAATCGCGTCAATGAATCGTTCTTGCACTGCACCTGGAATGTGCGCATTCGTCGCGATGTTTGCAACACCTTGGTCTTCCAACCATACCGCCAACCCGTGAACGTCCATGATCCCGATCTGTCGCATACTGTGCCAAATATGTGCAAAAGAATCTCGAACCAATCTCGAACCATATGGGTCGCCGCATATGTGTTGAACGTTGGGAATATATCCGTAAAATATTGCACGAATTGTTCAAACCATCCCAACAATACAACGTTGTCATCAGCCCCCGCAACCGTCCAGAATATCGGAATATTCAGTGCCGGGCATCTGTGTTGTTCCACATGATCCATGATCGTCGCATCATTTGCCCCGATAGGGATCGAATCGACCAGGCGTGAGATGTCATTGGCTTGCTCATAGACGCCAGGAGGAGGGCGAAGTGGTTCCAAATCTTTTTCGTTTCCCGAGTCTTCAGCTTCTGCTTCTCGCTCCTGTGGTGGTCCTTGGATCCGTCCGCAGCTTATTCCTCGAAGGCTGGCTCCATCTTGGGGCATATGATGTTGTCGTCGGATTGCTGCCGGTCGGTGTCGGATGACCCATTGCAGTAGTGGTGGATCTTTGATCAAACATGTAATCGCCATCCCAAACCCTGTTTCCAGGCGCCGCACTGTGGGGCATTCCTGGATTGCCATTTCCAGGATTTGTTCTTGCGCGTCGGCATCGATACCACATCCCACTGCCGCATTATGTTTAACCAGGCCATTTTGGACCAACCATGTGCGCAGATCCGTTTCAGTTAGGATTCCCTGACACCGAAACGCCGTGCGCAGGTCGTAAATGCCGCGAAACGCCGTGCGCAGGAGTATCAAAGCCTTCTCGTCCTCGAGGCACATTTTGAAGTATTCGCATTTGCTTCCGAATTTGCACGCGCTGAATCCCCGCCGAACTCGTCGCAAGACGGTACCGAACACTTTTTCATCGGATTCCAGGTGTTCTGGGGATCGGCAATCCCAGAGGGCGGGGGGCATAAGTTCTGCAAAGATTTCAGGGCGGAGGGTTGGATCACGGAGTTCGGTAAGAGTCGCTCCCGTCCTTGGGGTAATGGAGTTGGAGGCCCTTTGCTGCATGGCTGAATTCGCCCTGCTTGATGCGCGCGCTCTGCCCGACCTTTGAGCCTCCGAATCCCGCTTCTGAGTGAATTTATGATTCTGCGTAGCCCGCGGGCTTTGCAGCAATGCATCCCAAGCCCCAAAATCGAATGCCACGATTTGGGCTCGTAATTCTCGTTCGCCCGGTTCTCCGCCGTGTTTGGCATGGTGTACTAACAACTAAGGCAATAATAATAATAGCGTCGAAGTCCCCATTCGGGCATTGTCGCCGATGGTACCTCTTTCGAATGCCTTTTTGTGCGCCTTCGATCCCTACCAAAATCTGTGTCAGGATGCGCACGACTTGTGGTTTGATGACCTTCGGGATCACCTTGAGTGTTTGAGCCTGGGCACAAACCTTACTTTCCGTATTCATTCCTTCCAAATGCCTCCACTCATTTGGCAGCTGAGCGATCCCCAGAGGCACATATGATGCGTCCACGTTGTGATGTCCTACGCTGGTTCCATGGAGGTCGACGTACTGGCCATTGCATGCCGAAGCAGAATTCTCCAGCCAAAAACGATCGATCGTAGGTCTGACAGTTTTTTGTTGTTTCTTTCTTTGTTCCCCCCCCCTCCTGGCGCAATTTAATTGGCAATGCGGCACCACTGGCGCGTCTGACAAACGATCAGACGAGCTGCAAATCAGCGATTGCACAGGCTGGCTCAGCATGCACTGGCGGCACATCGGCCGCTTCGTGCAGATCGCTATGTGCTACGGCCCTTTGGAAAGCGACCCTTCAAACACCCCGCCATTTTTGAAGCAAGCTTTGAATGGCGACCCAACGGATATAAAATCGATCTATTGTTTTGGAACCGAATGCCCAAACCAACGGCGCAAATAACTCCTTAATGCCCTGTCCCGGAAAGCATTGGACGTCATTCTTTCGTTTGCAGTTTCGAAGCCGCCCCCAGCAAAACCAATTTTTCGCATATCCATTCCAATAAAAAATAATTATCTGCATCGCCTGCCGCAGCCCACATGAGTGCAACATTTTAATACTATTCCTGTATCTCGTTCGCGTTGGCATCTCGTGGCAAACTCCCAACCAAGCGATTGATAGGACCGATCCATTGAGCGTAAACCGGCCATGACAAATTGGAAAACCCACACCAGCTCACTCTATTGCGACGCTGTTGTGCAAAATCCCAACGTTTCCAGGGCATCTAAAGCAGGTCGGTCGACGTGCCCTATGTAAGTCTGGCGGCTGCCCTGGAATGCTCTGCTTCTCCAATCCGTACCCCGGAATAAGGTGTCAACCGGAATCTCTAATACTTACATTCTCGTACGCGCCCCCACATGGCAGTTTTGCGGGAAAGCCCGACGGTTCCTGTGTCATCCATTTCCCTGGTACGATAGGTTCTCGAACAAATGCTCTTCTCCAAGGTCGTGTCGAAGACGTCGCATTACCGATGAGAAAAAATACCATTGCACGACAATATAATAAACCGTAGACACGTGTCAATTGCAATATCGGTGTTCCCCCACTTGAAAAGTGGTAGCAAACGTCAGCTTCGTCGATGCACCTGCAGTCAGATTTCAGAGTGGAACCCGCCTTGCGGGGGGTGGAACCAGAGAGAGAACGTAGTGGTCCGAAGAAGACGGGAAACGCTGGGATACGCCATAACCAATGGTGTCGAAAGGTGTTCGAAAACGGTTCCAGATGGCGGAACCAAAACCAGAATAAAGGGAAGAGTACCTGGAGTCGGACGGAAAGAAACTGGATCTGGAGCCGGATTGTCGTAAACCGGAATCGGAAAATCTCGAATTTCGGGTCCCGGAGTGGATGCTTCGCCAATCCGCTTCCCCGCCAATGGGGTGACCCCATGCAGTGAGATGCGGTACTTCGCGCCACGCAAATGGACAACCCCGTGCGCAAAGGCTTAGCAGCAGAAAAGGCAGACCGGGCGAGCGAGACAATGCAATCGCTTCCAAGTCGCTGAATACCGGGGTCGGGAGCCGGGGTCGGGAAAATACCAGGAGACAAAATCGGAGTGGGGTGGTAAGACACATTTCCCCCCCCCACCCCACGCATCAACATCGAACGCGTCGATCGAGGCACGGGCCGGAAAACCTGGCCGAGGTGAGCCGCACGCTACCGAAGAACGAGCGCCTAAGCAGCGTCACGTTAGGAGGAGGAGGAGGACGAGGAGGAGGAGGAGGAGGACGAGGAGGAGGAGGAGCAGCAGGAGGAGGAGGAGGAGGAGGAGGAGGAGGAGGAGGAGGAGCAGGAGGAGCAGGAGCAGGAGGAGGACGAGGAGGAGGAGGAGCAGGAGCAGGAGGAGGAGGAGCAGGAGGAGGAGCAGGAGGAGGAGGAGCAGGAGGAGGAGCAAGAGGAGGAGGAGCAGGAGGAGGAGGAGGGGGACAAAAACGCGCCCGTGCGGCTACACTACTTCGAGTTCGTCGAGCGGGCACGTGGGCTCCAAGTTCGTAGTGGGAAGGTCGGCATAGTCGTGCAGAAGTGTATGCGCCACCGCACGTTGTAATGTGATTCCCGACATGCCCCACCACCTGTGCAGGAGCCCCATAGTAGTCCCCCGGCGTATTCGCACGTGTAAGTTTCTACACCGTTCGCGTGCGAGCGCGGGTACAAGGGCCGCACTTTGATTTGCCCATCTTCCATATATATATATATATATATATATATTTCGCACCCAAGGCATTGTAGAGAGCCCAGGCCATGTGAAATAACGTCCCCGTACGTGATCTTATTGTCTCCCTCCGCTCTTTGTAGTAATCTTCCGCCTCTGTTACCGGTCCCTGCTCTGGGCGCCCCGTACCCACTGGTGGGGGACACGATGATGACATCGCAGAATTAGTGGGAGGCCATGTGCGATATTAAACCCTGGCGCAACCAGATCCAACCGTCTATCATCTTGTGGTGGTATTGGGATGTGTGTATGCCGTAATGACCTCTCCACGCTTCTGTCAGGAATCGCACCTCCTGCCTCGGTTAAGACTTGGCGCCATGTGGTGAATAGCCACGTGTGCCTGGAATTCAATCTGCCGCCCAAGTTGGTAGTCAGTGTTGAATGGCGAATAGCCATGTTGGTCCCCTCCATCATACCGCGCAGCGATGCCGAACCGGCGTCGGATTGCACAGGACATGCATGCATTGCCTATTCTCAAATTATCGGTTGCGGGGGGGAAATTGTCAACCACGTAGAAGCGCACGGGCCCCTGCAAGAGTAGAGCCGACTTTTGCCCACTGTAGCTGCATTGCAGCGTGCTCCCGGGCCGCCCCCTAAGGTTTGCAGGAGGTTGTCGTATGATGTTTTGTCCAGGGCATCCGAAGCGTGAAATTGCCAGCCGTGACTCCACTCGCCCGGGGACAAGGAATCTTCCGGAGGGTCCGGGGGTCTCGTTCCCGCGGCTATGGCATCCCATGTTGGTCGCTCCGTCCAACCAGCGTCGTCGCATGTGCGGCCGGCGCGTTCGGCTGCCACCAGACAATGAGGTAGGTCTCCGCATTGGCGCGCCCCCCCCGTGCCAATCATCGTGAAGTTGCGCAGGATGTCCCGCCCGACACTCGGAAATCCATCTATCATGCTTGGGAGGGAGTCTGCCCGACTGGCCCAGCATGCTGCGGGCGCAGTGCGCACGGAGTCCCGACGCCCGAGTCCGCCCAGGCGGAGGGGTAGCCTCGATTGTGTGACCCATGTAATGAAAGAAACGCCGTGGAATCTATCATCCCATCCTTCTGGACCGTGGATTCCGAAAACCTGTTTGAAGGTGCGCAACACGTTGTTGTCATGTGCTTCAGCAGCTGCTCGGGATTGCGCTGGCGGGGTCGTCCGGAGCAGGTGGTTGAGGCGCGGTGCCGCGCAGAAGTACAGCATCAGCCATGCCCCTTGGAGAGAAGGGAGCTGGGGAAGTAAGTTGAGTAGCTTCTCCTTCTCCTCTTCGAGCGCGGTGCCAAATGCTCGGACATGTGCGTCTGTGCCGAATGGTGCCCCCAATATCCGGATCCACTGTTATTGCTGTGGTCGGTCGTTCACCCATGCATCTGGAGCGCGCTCCGCCGCTCCGGGCGGGCATGCGTTCGCTTGTTTACTCCGGGCTGCGAGTTTTCCAACGTTGACGTCGATGTGACATACCTCCTCGAGCGTTGTGCTCACGTTGTCGAATATGGGCGCAGCATCCACAGGATTGCAAACGATGTAAATGTCGTCTAACTAGGCAAGAACTCCAGATCCCGCTGAGAGTGTTGCGCGGATGCGTTCAAGAGCTGGTTTCAAAACGAGGCAGAACAACGCTGGCATCAGAGCGTCTCTTCGTTCACCGCCGTCCCGGGATGGTATGTGCGCGTCCTTTGTCATCCCGCCATTTGAACCGTGATTGGACTTCATACCATTGTTTGACAAAGGGTATCAAACCATGAAGTTCCGCACGTGCCAATGATTCTTCAAACGTCCGTGCCCTGCAGATGTGGTCGACTGCGCCAACGCCGTCGATACTTAGGATGATTTTGTTTGGGCCCATCTGTAAGGTACCTCAGGAGATGGATGGCAGAATCCGCACCGCATCGATCGTGCAAACCAAAATTGCCAGGCCGCGCTGCGCATCGTAGTTAATTTTGAAATTGTCGTGCGATACGCTCTGCAACTAGGCGTCGGAACGCGCCCCCGCTGGAGATGCCCCGGATCCGAGAGTTTGGCTTCAATAGTGCTGCGAGGGATGAAGTGAGCAACGCGTCCCGGATCATTTTTGGCATCTCGGACCTCGCGAGCCTTTGAGCCACAGAAAACAGGGCGTCGAACGTTGAATCGTCTTCCAAGCACATCTTGAAGTATTCGTAACGAAAGCCCGACAATCCACTGCTTAAGCCTCGTCAGCATTCGCGGAGGACCATGGCGAAAACTCCTTTGTCTAGTTCTAGCAGCTCTGCAGGTTCGAATGCGCGAAGCTGGTCTGGAAGAGGTTCTGCTGGCCTGGCAAGTCTAAGCGCACTGTCTGTTAGTTTATCGTACGTAGCTTGATTCCCAGGAGCCAATTTTCTCGACGTCAACAGCTTCGCTGCATGGCTCAACTCCCCATGTTGCGCGAGAGCGATAGCCTTGTCGATATTTCTTGAAACCGGCTTAGCTTGATGATCCCTCCTCCCACTCGGTGTTCTTATGGATCTCCGGGATTTTCCAATAGTTTGTCCTGTCCCATTCCCCAGAATCGAACAGTGCGATTCGTCGTCGTAGGTCTCGTGCTTCAGCCTCGCCCCCATGCCTGGCGGGGTGGGGCAGCATGCGGGGCAGCAAGATGAACAGTATCCAAGCCCGGGCGCAGTCTCCTTCTGAATTGTCGTTACGGTCCCAACACAAGTGTGTTCGTTCGACTTCGGCTAAACATTGCGTCAGAATTCGAAGGAAAGGCCCGCGTATCCATTTCGGCACGTTCTTCATGGTCCTGACGTTGAGGTCCATTTCGGTTCGGATGTCTATGGCGTCGATGCGGTTCCATCCATTTGGTACTCTCGCGATGCCTGGGCGCCCTCCCCGTTGAGTGGATGTTTGTGTTGGTGGTTGCGGTGGTGGGGCTGGTGTTGTACCATTGCGCGGTCTGTCGGGGCGTGGTGGTGGGGTTGAGGCCGCACGTGATCTCGCAACGCTTGGGATAGGAAGAAACGTATTTCTGGAGTTTGTACAGCCCGACGGGGATTGCAACGTATATTCTTTCCATTCTCCGAGCCCTGGCGGTGAAGGCAGCAATCTCGTCAATGAGTCGTTCTTGCACTGCACCTGGAATGTGCGCATTCGTCGCGATGTTTGCAGCGCCTTGGTCTTCAAACCATGCCGCCAACCCGTGAACGTCCATGATCCCGATCTGTCGCATACCGTGCCGGACATGTGCAAACGAATTCCGAACCAATCTCGAACCATATGCGTCGTCGCACACGTGTTGAACGTTGGGAATATATCCGTAAAGTATTGCGCCAATTGTTCCAACAATCCCAACAATACAACGTTGTCATCTGCCCCCGCAACCGTCCAGAATATCGGAATATTCAGTGCCGGACATCTGTGTTGTTCCACATGATCCGTGATCGTCGCATCATTTGCCCCGATAGGGATCGAATCGACCAGGCGTGAGATGTCATTTGCTTGCTCATAGACGTCAGGAGGAGGGCGAAGTGGTTCCAAATCTTTTTCGTTTCCCGAGTCTTCAGCTTCTGCTTCGCGCTCCTGTGGTGGTCCTTGGATCCGCCCGCAGCTTACTCCTCGAGGGCTGGCTCCATCTTGGGGCATATGATGTTGTCGTCGGATTGCTGCCGGTCGGTGTCGGATGACCCATTGCAGTAGTCGTGGATCTTTGATCAAACATGTAATCGCCATCCCAAACCCTGTTTCCAGGCGCCGCACTGTGGGGCATTCCTGGATTGCCGTTTCCAGGATTTGTTCTTGCGTGTCGGCATCGATACTACATCCCACTGCCGCATTATGTTTAACCAGGCTATTTTGGACCAACCATGTGCACATATCCGTTTCAGTTAGGACTCCCTGACGCCGAAACGCCGTGCGCAGGTCGCAAATGCCATCCCGCAATGCTTCTGGAGAAACAGTGTCGGTCAGAAATTCGCAGTGGTGGCCATTGCTTGCGATGATCGTGCGCAGCCAATCAACCGGGGGGTGCATATTGTCTGAAGTGTTGGCAGCCCACCGAATGATAAGGACATTGAACCTGGGCCACCTGAACCTGGGCACATCATTACTACAATAACTATTACTGTTAATGATTTGTCCCCATGGCGGCTCGATCACAACCGCTCTTGAAAGACGCCTGCCTGCAACTGCGCGCCCTGCCCCTGCGCGCCGTGCATCCCCAGTTGTCGTTGTAATAACCCAGGCTGTGGCTGCGTCCCCTGCCCCGCGGCGCCGTTCATCCCCATCTGCTGCTGTACTGGCGGTAACTGCAAACCGTGTCCCCGCGCGCCGTGGATCCCCATCTGGTGGTGCAACGCGCCTGGTGGTAGCTGGATGCCCTGATCCTGCGCGCCGTGGATCCCCGCCCAGTGGCGTGGCCATCCGATATTCGCCATGCCAGGTTCCTGCGCTAGTTCAATCAATGCTGCGGACCATCCTTGTTGCGCATGCCTGATGAGAGCCAACTTGGAGTGCCCCTGCGGCGCGGCGCCATGAACTTGCGGCGAATCTCCTCGAATACACCGCCATAGGAACATAGTGGGGGCCGCGACAAGAAGACCCATGAAGAAACCGAGGCCTCCGCCCAGAGCCACCCGCCCCCAGCCCTGGAGCGCCAGGACCAAAACCGGGCACAATGTCGTACTGCATGTTGCGGCCCTGGCACGCGAGTGCTGCGTGGACAGTGGCTGAGCGGCGCTCTCGGGGCAACGATGCCAAGTGCGCCCGAACGCCCTGCATAGCAGATGCAGCCACGCCACGAATAATTGCGCTGTATGAGATGTCTCTCCATGGCACCTGATTGATGACGTTGATGACCCATGCCGCTGGGCCGTCGAACCGTCGCGCGGGAAGCGCGCCAGATGACAATCGAGCAGTGTCGATGCGCGATGGGCGTGGATTTTAAAGGTATGGGAAGAGAATTGGGATGTATAAGAAAGTATGATAAAGGGCAGGGAAAATAATTGGGATGTAAAAGAAAGTAGGAGCTTGAGCCAACCACTTGAGCCGAGCGTTTGCTTGAGCCGAGCATTGGTGTCGATATTGGCGTGGGTGCCGGCTCCGTCGGAGCTGGTGCAGGCGCGGGCGTTCGCGCCCCGGCGTCGTGGAAAATGGCGCCCATGTTGGCATGCGCGTTGGCGGTCGTGCTGGCATAACCGCCGTCGTTGGTGCCATCAGCGGCGCGCGCGTGGATGCGGGTTCAAGCATGGGCGCCCCTTTTGACGGACCTGACACCTAATCTGGACATCCTCTTGCGACAACATTGCTATCGACTCCGAAACCGAGTTCGACAATGAACCCGGCCCCGATTCCGATGGCATGCCCCAATGCGAGCGGAAAGCCGGAATCGAATGCATTATCAAGGCTGTCGGCACTGGCGTTGCCCGAACTTGCCGCCGCCATCGACCGCGAAGCCGACCTCGTGCACGCGGGGCCCTGGATGCCTAACAGCTCATGCGACGGCGACGCGCGGCTGATTATGCGTGAAGAGCGATTGCGTGCAAAATATGTGCGCCGCAATGTATTGCAATGCTGTGCTTGGCAATGCGCGCGTGTGCAAATTTGCGCCGCCGTCGTAAATAATTGTGCGCTTGTGTGCGGCGCATTGTATGATGCATGCGTTGCGGTGTTGGATATGTCTTGCCACGTCCATCTAGATAAATGTAATGTCCCGTCGGCTGCGCGCGCGCGCGTGCGCCGCCAATTGCCGCGCGCGCGTCTGCCCGTGGAGCCGGACTAGTAGGCCCAAACCGTTCGCGGTGTCGAATCCTGGCGGGCGTGAGGTTGGCGGCCGCGCGAGCCCAAACGCGGTCGAATTGGTCTGCTGCTGTGGGCGGCCCCCATTTGCCCTCAGACCGCAAACAGTCAATCAATCAATGAAGCCGCGCTTCCCGTAGGACGCTGAGGCGCAGCGCAGCAAGCGCGCCAAGTGCGCGCCTTGGCGAGCTAAAACACTCCAAGCGCGCGGCAATGCGGTTGCGGCGCGACCAACGCGCGCCAGGAGGGCAAATAAGGGGGAAGAAAGAGAAAACGATGAATATCGCAATGAAAACGCATTGCAAATCTTGCGTCGTTTCAGATACCTCTTTGGCCCACTGCTGGCGCGGGCGGCCCTGCTTGCGACGCGCTGCCCATAATTTTGCGCGCCGGTGCTTTCGCGAAGGAATTGATTGAGCAAAGAGTAGTTTCCACTTATTGCGATTTGTTTGTGTAGCCTCTCTCGTATTTCATGTGTTCCAAGTGATGCTTTTGATATTTTGCTTTCGCCAACTTTGTTCAGGGTGTCAGCGTTCCTCGCCCTTGATGTGCGTGGGTGTGCTATCCCCCAAATTCGGTATACATTTGCAATGGAAGCATCAAATCTTGTTTTGTCTACCTTCAAAAACCAAGCAAAGTCCAAATACTGCAACAGTTCACTATTCACACAGCTTTTGACTATGACGATCTTTCGGGCCTTGCACATTGAGGCGTAGGTCCATAATTTGTCAAATTGTTCAAATATTTTTGTAATTTCCCCGAATCTCCTCGTCAATTCAGACCCCACTTTACCACCGCGTGCAACAAGCCCCCCAAGGTAGATTGCTTCGCGCACGCACTAGATATAATTTCCTTCTGGCTGCGTGGTGCTTCTGCCTTCTGCTGGTGGAGATTTGCATGTGTACTGTTTTGTCCAAGCTTAGCTCCAGCCCACATTAAAACCCTTCGGATACTTCCAACAAGCTGTCATGTAAATTGCTTGCGCGGCTCAAAAGAAAGGGCGCGTCGTCAGCGCGCAAGATGTCGCGCGCAACGTCGTGGAATCCCAAATCGTTCCAGCGCGTCACACATGCAATCGGGTTTGATCCAGTCGAATGCCTTCGCCCACTCAGGAGAATAATAATCATGTCACCATGCATCGCTTGTCCCACGATGTGGTCTGAATCCAGATTAAAAGGTTCGTAGTCGTTGTTCAATTCCGCCTTGTACATGTTGTTGGTGTAGCAGCCCTGCCAGAACTTTGTACCTGACGGGCAGAAGTGAGATAGGTATGTAATTTGCTGGTAGTGCCCAATTACCTGGTTAAGTCCCATTATATCAAGCTCTAGCTCTCCTCAAAATTTCAAGTGAATATTTGTGCCTCCAAATTAGACCGCAGGCAACCGAGGAAACACATCGTCCTAAACAATCTGCCGGCGATGATGCCATCACTTGCCGCCCCCATCCGAGGGGGAAAGGCCCAAACTTTGGGATGACGCGATCGTCTGGTGGGTGCCCCGGGCAGACCATGGCGGCGTATGTCGCAGCCTGCTTGCGTTCCGTCGGCATGGCGGCCGCTGCCGCATATGAACGCGACGCCCCTGCAAATGCCCAACCAGAAGTGCCGACGCTGACCATTCCAATCGCCCGTCACACACGCACGCGGATGAAAGGGGAAGAACATACGAGATTGGGTGGATAGATGTAGGAGGGTAGGAGGTGAGTGAATTGCTTTGCTCACGTGGGGCGCATCGAGAGGCAAGCTGACACTGGGGGCGAATCAGGCGCAGCTGGGCGACATTTACATTTGAGCTTGAACTTGAACCTTGACTTTGATTGAGACTTGAGCAGACGCCCCCGAAAACGTGCGAGGCGAAACAACGCTCAGCCGCTAATCCCGCAACAAAAACACCAATCCATGAAGCCCGCGTTGCGGAAACCGTGCCAAGTACGCCGTGTTAAGCCAAAGCGGCTAGCATCAAAACGGCTCAGGGAAGGGAACAACCGACAGCGAGAACATTTGTTCAATACTCTACTTCGCATCGTGCCAGCCCCGAACTCTTCACGACGTAACCAAAAAGGCGCTACCACGGGACAGTCAATCAACATTCTGCTTCGAATTCTGTCAAAAGCGAATGCGCCATGTGGGGAGCTAAGGCGCTACCGCGAAGATCTTCGATTCAAAATTCAACTTCGAACGGTACCTGTCTTGCCCCACGCGGAAAAACCAAAACCCAACCGCGAGAATTTGAAATTTAAATTCTTCTTACAACCGTGCTAACGCTGAACGATTCGCACGGTGACCAGAAACTCAACCGCGAAACATCCAATCAAGAGTTCTGCTTCGAAGCACGCCTGTCCCGAGCGCACCGCATGGAAGGAGCAGAGGCGCAGCCGCGGGAAAAGGCCAACACATGTATCGAATTGTACTCGCCGTGTTGACATATCACACATCCCGAAATTCGGGGCATTTCGAAACAACAAAGCATTTTCGACTATACAGTCGGGGCGTTGCCCTAAGGGAGCCCTGAAAAAAGAACGAGGCCTCTTCTTTCCACACATTGAGCTTCAACATCCCATCGAAAACCCAAGGATAACCTAAGGCAAACTGCGAAACAATCCAGGAACACTGAGCCCCTCCCCAAGGATTCCTTCCTCAGCGCCCTGACTGTTGCTCGGGTCGCACGCCGAACGAAGGTCACTCGAGGCTGCAGTGCGACACTTTTTTGGGGGGCCGTATTCCCAAGAGGCGTCCTAGCAAACAACTGTTCGAAACAAAACAATTACACACTTATACTCATTTTTAGCTCGAGAAGCAAACCGAACACAAATCTCTCGACACTGCAAGGCCGCACACTTCTTTGTTCA
Organism: Prorocentrum cordatum; assembly: GCA_963575745.1. Classification (NCBI taxonomy): domain Eukaryota; class Dinophyceae; order Prorocentrales; family Prorocentraceae; genus Prorocentrum; species Prorocentrum cordatum. Next base: position 106,820 of record CAUYUJ010018420.1, read on the forward strand.
CGCTCGTCTTTACCACAAACGAAGGCTCTGTAGCTGCCGTGGATGGCGAGGTTCGCAGAAGCGCCGCTCAAAATAGCAGATATGTTGCAACATGTGTTTTTTCTCGAGCAAGCTCGAATCCATGACAGGTCGAGAGGCAGACGGGTCGCTTTCCAAGGCCGCGTGATCACTGCGATGTAACAGCACTCGGGACGGCTCAGACGGGGGCCGCCAGGGGGTATAGGACACCCGTTGGCGGCTTGGCTGCGGGGATGCCTCCAACGAAGCGGCTTCTGTTAATCTCTTGTGCTGCATCACGGGCACGGTCGCGCTCACACTGGGGGAGGCGTGCGGGTCGGTACTTTCCGCCATTCCGCATCGGCATCTGGCTCCGCTTCCGAAGAATGTCACCATAGGCCGTGTTCAATGTTCTCAGAGTAAGAGAGATACAAACACACTAATCCTGCATACGTGTTACATATCTAAAAATTAAGCATGCGAACATGTGTATATATATATATATAGACGTATACATATACGTCTGTGTGTATATATATACTAGAACCATAGCGCGCGCTTCGCCCCAGGCTGGGGGCGCGCTAGAAGATCTTGGACAGCGCTATCAAGCACAGGCGCGTGACATAGTCGTGCCTCCTCAGGGCCTCTTGGGAACCTCTTGGGTCTTCGTGGGGGCATCTGAAGGGCTTCTGGGAGGTTATCCGTGCTTCCTCAATTGGCTGTTGGAAACACTTCTTGGGTGCTTCTCGGGGGGGGCATCTTGGGGCTTCTTGGGGTCCCTTGGGGGCATCGTCAAGGTTCTCCAGGCAGTCGGAAAGTGATGTTCTGCAGTCTGAAGCAATCAATTGGCTGTCTTGGCTGCGTGGAAGCCTGGCTTGAGGCCACATTGGGGCAATCCGGAAGCCTCCTGGGGCCTCCTTGAAAAAAAATTGATGCATCGAGAACACTGTTCGGCTATCTTGGGGCCCCGTGTACGTCTCCTGTGAGCCTTTTGTGGCCTGGTGGGGGGCATTGGGGGGCCTCGTCGGACCAGTTGGGGACTCTTGGGGCCTCCTGTGGGCCTCTTAGGGCGGAAAGCTCTGCTGTTGGGTTCGCGTTCCCCTTCTTGGGGCTCTCTTGGGGCCCTCTCGGGCCGTCTTGGGCGCCTCGGGCACCGTCTTGGGGCCCCCGTGGGCCGTCTTGGGGCCCTCTTGGAAGCCTCTTCGGCTATCTTGGAGCGGCCGTTGGGGCCACTCGGGCCGTCTTGGAGCGTCGGGATGCCAAAAGGCTGGGAACTCTAAAATCCATCAGAAGCCGATGGGAAAACAATGCTTCTTGGAACCTCTTCGGCCTTCTGGGGAGCTTCTTGAGGGCCTCTTGGGTCCCATTTGGGGCCTCTGGGGCTTCCTGAGAGCCTCTCGGGGTGGAAGGCTCGGACTTTTGGGCCCCCCTTGGGGCCGTATTGGTGCCCTCTCGGGCTGTCTTGGGCCCTGTTGGAGGCCTCTTGGGCTGTCTTGGATTGGTCTTGGAGGCCTTTTGGGCCGTCTTGTAGCGTCAGGACGCCAAAAGGCTGAAAACTCGAACATCAATCAAAAACCTATGGCATGACATGGATTTTTGCCTCTTGGGGCCTTCGTGGGAGGCCTCTTGGATACTCTTCGGCCCCCTGGGGGGCTTCTTGGGGCCTCTTGGAGCCTGTTAAGGGCTTCTCGGGGCCTCCTGAGAGCCTCTCGGGGTGGAAGACTCGGATTTTCGGTTCGTGTCAACCCTCTTGGCTCCATCTTGGGGCCGTCCTGGGGCCCTCTCGGGCCGCCTTGGGCGCCTCTGGCGCCGTCTTGGGACCCCCGTGAGCTGTCTTGTGACCGTCTTCGAGGCCTCTGGGGATGCCTTGGAGCGGAAATTAAAGCCTCTTGGGCCGTCGTGGAGCGTCAGGAAACTCAAAAGGCGAGAACTCGAAAATCGATCAAACACCAAAGGAAAACAAATTAGTTGTGCCTCCTGGGGCTCCTTGGGAGCCATCTTGGAGACCTCTTGGGGCGTCTTGGAGGAGTCTCGGACAGTCAAGGACCAATTCTGGGGTGATCTCGGGCGGTCATTGGTCGTTTTCGTTGTCTGGAAACGCCAGGGCCGTCATCGGACGACTTTACAAAGCCCCCAACGCCACGGCAAGGCCCCCGGGCCCCCCGGTGCGAGGGCCCCATCCCGGGCTCCGCCTCGTGCCCGCGGCAGGGCGTCCCTGGGCCGTCTCGGCGCCCTCGTGGGGGCCTGTTGGGGCGACATTGGGTGTCTGAAATCCATCAAAAACCTAAGGGCAATCAATGATTTTGGCGTCCCTTTGGGCCGTGTTGGAAGCCTTGTGGGCCGTCCGGAGGCCATCTTGGGCGTGTTCGAACGATATGTCCTCGTCTCGGGGCCTCTTGGGGGCCTCTTGCGGCCCTTTTCGTCTGTGTTGGGGCTTTCTTGGGCCGTCTGGGGGCGGCCCTGGGCTGTCTCGGCGCCCTCTTGGAAGCCTGTTTGGAAGATTTCTGGGTGGACCGTCCTCCTTCAACGTCGGCGGCAGTGGCCGTAGGACTTCCTGGGAACATGATTTGTTGGGGTGTCGTTGGGCGCCTCCGGAGGCTTCGGGGCCTGACGCGTTTCCGAGCGTGGCGGCAGGTAGCGCTGCTTGGGACTCTCGTTTTTTTTTTTTTATCCTGGCAGGCGTTTATAAACATGGTTTGGGGAGAGGGTGGCAACCCGAGAATCATGCTCCCGGGAAGCTTTCCGGGAGCATGACTCTTTCGGCTCTCTTAAGAGGGGGGGCTCTGGGGGCTTACGGAGGGGCCCTTTTTGGCCTTGTCGGCAAGCCTGTTGGAAACATGGTTGGGGCGGTGGGCGGAAGCCCAAGGAATCATATTCCCGGAAAGTTCTGGGAAAGACGATTTACCGAGGTCTATTGGGGGCCCGCAAGGGGCTTCCCTGGGGGGCCCTTGGGGGCTTATTGGGGCTTCCGGGGGGCCTCCTGGGAGCCTCACGGGGCTTCTTGGGAGCATCTCTGGGGGCGTCTTAGGAGCCTCTCAGGCCGGAGACCTTGAAATGTCGCGCTCTTCGGGCCCTCTTGGGTCGCTCTTGGGGCTCTCTTGGGGCGCTCTCGAGGCCCTCTTGAATTATCTGAGGAGCCTCCTGGGCCGTCTCTGGACTTTCCTTTGGAGCCTCTTCGGCCGTCTCGGAGCGATCTGAAGGGCGCCTCTGACGCCGTCCGGGACCGTGGGGAGGCGGAACATGCGAGAGCGCAAAAATGCGGGGCCCTTTGGAGGGGCCTCTGGAAGCGCTCCTGGGACGTTTTGGCGGCGTCGTCGGCCGTCCTGAGGCCATCTTCGGCGTGTCCGGGGCCTCTTGGACCTGTCTTGGCAATCTTTAGGGCCCTCTTGGCGTGTCGTGGCGTGTTTGGGAGCGGGCCTGGGCAGTCCCGGGAGTCCTGGGGGCTGTTGAATGCTAGGTGTTGTCTTGGAGGCGGAGGCTGTTGAATGCAGGGTGGCGCGTGCTACGCGGAAGGCGGGCGAGCGGCCAGGCGAGCGGCGGGCGGGCGGGTGGCGGGCGGGCGGGCGGGTTGGGATTTGAATGAATTCCTTAAGGGTGCTCTCTTGCAGCGGGAGCTTGTTGAGTACAGGGTGTTGCCTTGAAGACGGGGGCTGTTGACTACAGGGTGTTGTCTTGGAGACTGAGGCTGTTGAGTACAGAGTGGTGCGTGCTACGCGGACGGCGGGCGGGCGGCGGGTGCCCTAGGTGGTGTGTCAGGTTCCTTATGGGTGTTGGTTTGGATCTCGTGGTTGGCCTGTCGGCGACGTCGTGAAGGCAGTTTCGCAGCTTCTCGGTAGCCATGTTGAGGGGTGCCTCTCGGGGGCCTCCTGGGGGGCTCCTTGGGGCCTCCTGGGGCACTCTTCAAGCGGGAGGGTCGAATTGTGGAGTCGTGGTCCCCCTCTACGGCGCATCTTGGGGCCGTCTTGGGGCTCTCTGGGGCGCCTCTGGGGCCGTCTGGGGGCCCTCTTGGGCCGTCTTGGGGCGCTCTTGGGGGCCTATGGAGCTGGCCTGGAACGTCGGACAGCCGAAAAGGCTGGAAGGCCGAAATCTCTCCAACACCCTCGTAACATTGAAGATTTTGGTCTCTTGAAGCGCTCGGGAGAGGCGTCTTGAAGCGACGTGGAGTGCCTTGGGGGGGGTTCTCGGACCGTCTTGGGCCTATCTTCGGCGTCCAGGAACGGTCTTTCGGCGACTCGGGGCCCGCTTGGGCCGTCTGGGGAGCCTCTGGAGGCCCTCCTGGATTATTTTGGACCTCCCCAGCCGCCCCGTCCCCCCATGGGGGGTCGGGGCAGCTGTTCGTGGGCCCCGGGCCTGCCCACCAGGGATATATATATATATATATATATATACACATGTATATGTATATGTATATGTATATGTATGTATATATGTATGCATGTATGTATGTTTGTATGTATGTATATACGTATGTATGCATGCATGCATGCATGCATGCATGCATGCATGTATGCATGTATGCATGTATGCATGTCTGCATGTCTGCATGTCTGCATGTCTGCATGTCTGCATGTCTGCATGTCTGCATGTCTGCATGTCTGCATGTCTGCATGTCTGCATGTCTGCATGTCTGCATGTCTGCATGTCTGCATGTCTGCATGTATGTATGTATGTATGCATGCATGCATGCATGCATGCATGCATGGATGCATGCATGTATGTATGTATGTATTTTTATATGTTTACACACATGTATGTATGTATGCATGCATGCATGCATGCATGCATGTATGTATGTATGTATGTATGGATGTATGTCTATATGTGTATATATATATATATATATATTTATATATATATATGTTGACCCGAAATCTGGTCCGTGCAGAACCTCTGCGCAAATGTGTCAAGAATCGCACGGAGCATTCTCGCAGATATTATTGCGCGCAATGTTGGATGAAATATTGACGGCTTTGCGGAAAGAGCAAGTTCGCGGAAGTTCGGCGCAGGGAACATCACATATCGGAACATGTAGCTTTATAGCTTGCGACAGCCGTCGGATGGTCTTGCGCATGTGAGACGGGTGTATTGCTTGTTCGCGCGAAACGACTGTACAATCCGATGTAGATTATGGAGCGGAAATAGGAAACCTATAATTGGTTTTCGTTCTCATCGGATTATGATGGATTTAGGGCCAGCGGAAGCCGCATGCAACCGCAAGCCCCTGCGCACGTTCCGAACCGACGTGGCCCAACAGGCCCACTGGCTGCGCGGGGGCGTGATTCCCCGAGCCATGGAGAATGCACAAATTCACCCTCCAGACTGACTGCGCCAGAAATGGGATTACAAAATGTCACTGAGCATAGCCAGCTGGAAATCTCATAATCTTTGGAAAGCTTCGCCCTCCTCCTATTCAGTCAATCGACGAAGCCGGTTTCGGCTGAGACATCCTCACAATTTGCTCTTCAACTGGCCACGGCGTTCAAATGACGCTGGCGGTGTGCTGCCCGCGCCGAAGCGCGAACGTCGTTTGGACGGACTTTCGACAATTGTGCGGAACTTCGGCCCGACTACATGGGTGTGTCGGGATGCAAGCTGACAGGTGCGGCGTCAATATCGTTCCCTTTCGAGCTCAAACGTGAACTGCCAAACCAACTTGCACCATGTTGTGGAAAAGCGATCGGCAAAGCAAGGCATCCAGGGCCGTTTCCTGTACGCGGACAGAGCATGAGAACTCTTGGAATGTTCTGGTTCCACACCGAGCAGCCACAACAATCCGGAGCTGACCGTTTGTTGAATTCTACTTGTGGCGGTCCGACACCAGACGGAAGGCCAAAACGTCGTCCACATTTGATTCCAATTGCTTGTTGGCTCGCCCGTACGATGCCCCTGGACTGGAAATTACTGGACGTGCGTCCCCATCTGCATTGCCAGAAACATGTCAAAATTTACGTACTGGCTTATCCTCTTCTTTCTTTCTTCCTCCTCCCGTTCTCTTCTCCTTTCTGTTATTCCTCGTTCTTCCTTTTCTTCCTCTTCCTTTCTTCCTCCACCCTCTCCTCCTCCTCCTCCTCCTCCTCCTCCTCCTCCTCCTCCTCTTCCTTCCTCCTCCCGTTGCCAAAGATAGCCTCCCCAGCCCGACGGGGCTTCAAGATACCTCCACGAGGGGCCCAAAAGACCCCAATGCAGCCGCCGCGCCATGGGAACATTCGTTACATAATTTAAGGCTGGGCGTGTCCCCCCACAGGCGGATTTTGGACGAAACCTTAAAGATACTCCATACAAAATACCCAAAACACATACCCCGAAATACTAAAACAAATCGTCCCCCGACTATTTCTGTCTATTTTGGAATATTCCTCCTGTAAAGGGACGTGCTCGACTTAAACATAATTCAACAAATCCGCCGACCCCAAGAAAGCTCCACGCAATCCTAGACGGTCCCAGAGCCATCCAAAACGCTGCCGACGGCCACCCGCGCGCGACTCGCGGTCAGATTCCACGCAACTTTCGTTGTTTCCCGCCGTGCTCGTCACTTCCCTCCGCAGGGCGTTTTGGCGGTTCTCTCCGAGGCGCCCGTCCCGCCTTATAGCAGTTTGCGCAAACCACCAGATTGCCTCGCTGGAAATAATGCTTCTTCTGGTCTTTCGACAGATGGCCTCCGTCAGTGAACGTCGGCTTCGATCCGTCCTTGCCCAAGGGACATGCGGACCATTCAAACTTCTTCGCCACCTGCCTTTGATCGTGGCACGCTCGGCACACCACCGAGCGGTGGGCCGAACCCTTCTTGAAGAAGTTCTTCACTAGGGTATCTGTCAGATGCGTCCTGTCCGCGAAGTCTAGCTCTTTCCCATCTGCCTCTTTCGGGTACGCGGGGCACTTCAGCACTCGCGGCTGATTGCGTTCTTCTTGGCGCGCGCGGCACAGCGCTGGGCGATGGTTCGCACCCGTCGCGAAGAAATGCCTCACTTGCTTATCTGTCAGATGCGTCCTGTCCGTGAACTCTCGGCCTCGCCCATCTGCTTCTCTCGGGCGCGCGGAACGCCTGAGCGCCCGCGATCTCTTGCGATGCGAGTCGCAGTCGCGGCATTTCACTGGCCTATGGTCTGCGCCCCTTTCATGATAGTGCTTGATTTGCAATGTTGTCAGATGCCCCGCGCCCGCGAATTCCCGCCCTCTCCCGTCTGCTTCTTTTGGGCGCGCCGAACGCCTCAGCGGCTGTTGCTGGCGTGCGCTTCGTCGAGCAGTGTTCGTTTCATTCATGCACTCCGTTTCCTTCTGCGATTGGCTCCACTTGTTCCATCCGCCTTTCCTCTTCCCCGCGCACTTCTTACAGAGCTTCTCCCCTGCCCCCTTCGTCGCGTACTGGTTCGCCGTAATTTCTGCTTCCGTCTTCAGGAATTCATGGCATTCAGCGCAACGGATCTTGAATGTGTCTCGTGCATTCTCCTGCCACCCCTGAGACTCTTTCCGCGACTTCCTCCGGGCTGGTGGCCCTGCGCACCTGTCGCGTTTGCTTGTCCGCACGAACGCTATGATCCTTTCGGACTCGGCCTCCGCCACTCGCAGGCCATCTCGGCCCATTGGTCGCAAGTCGTGCACCACTTTTCCCCTGCTCTTTTCAACATCTCCGTGCACTCGCAGCGGAAGCTCGGCCGCGACATCGCGCCGAACTCATTCGTGCTGAATTCAGCCTTTTCCTTAACCTTCCGACACTTCCCGCATGTTTTCCGCGGCATCAACCTCTCTTCGGTGCCGGGCCACGGCAGCGCTTCCCTCCGCAGCTCCTGCAACAGCAGCCTCGTGCCTTCCAATTCTCCTTGCGTGTACGGCTGTCTCGAAAATGGCCGATATATGAGCAGACCCTGCCGAGTCTTCACGCGCGTTATGGCCACGTAGCTCGACATCCAGCTCACGTTTCTGCCTTCTTCCAAGTCCGCTATCACAGCGTCGAATGTTCGCCCTTGCGCTGCGTGCGCCGTGCGCGCCAACCCAAGTGAAATTATAAACTGTCTCCGTCGCACCCCCAACGCGGGCTTCTTTCGATGCGAGCCCAGGTGCCACGTCCGAGCACGAGGGGCTAAGTGATGCAGCCCTGGACCCCGCATCCCTTTCAGCGTCCACTTCTCGGCGTGAAAATCCAACGCGATTTGCCTGGGCAGCTTACGAAGGACTCGCGACGACACGTCCTGCACGTCTTCTTCTTCATCTACCACCCAGGAATGTATCGTTGCGCGACACCCTCGTAGCAATTGCTTCTCTGATCGGTCCAAATGGTCCGTCAGTACAAATGGCATGCCTACGGCAAGCGGTAACCATCTTGGCATGTCTGCACAGGCCTTGTCGTGGTATCCGAGCCACCGCACTTTGTCTGCTGAGGTGTACGGCCTTTCCTGGTACGTCGCGTGCGTTGCCTTATCCCGCGCATAAGCCCACGAAATCTGCTTCTTCTGGCACGCAGCCCAGTCTACGGCCCGCTGCCGCGCTACCTTGCACTTGACATCCTGATTCGGATAAATGGCAGTGGTTTCGACGAACTGTGGAAGTGCGAACCGTTCGTCTGCGGCACTAGTGGCTACGAGACATCGACGCTTTCTTTCCTCTGCGCACCATCCACACTCCAGCTCATTGTCCTTTGCGATGGCCTCCACGTTCTGCATGCAGGTTGGCGAACCACACATTGGCTGGTTGTTCAACCACGACCCTGGAACGTCAGTAGGTTTCCCATGCAGAAACTGGTGCGTCCTTTCGGTCAGGGATCCCCGTCGGAACTCATCTTGTGCTGCCAAGAACCACTCGTCCTTCTCTTCCAAACGCTTGCACTCTACCAATTCCGTCATCCCCGCCACGGACCCTGGCCCCTCGCCCCAGAAGGTGTACTGTCCATGATCATCTTCAGCGCCTGGCGCATACTGCCGCGCCTTCCGTACCCATGACGTCGGAATCGCATTCAATGGAGTTCCGCTGGGAGGTTCCGACTGGTAGAAATCTCAGCAGAATAACACATTGACACCTCCAAACGGACGGTCTACCTTATCGGCACCCACCTTCCCTTGCCTCGCTGCGGACATCGCAGACCGCAAGTGCGCATCCAGCTCTGCAAGAAAATTAGCACTGACCATGCTGATTTCGTCGATGATGAGCCAACGCCACTGCTGAATTCGCTTCGCTGCCTCTACTTTCTCTGCACCGGGTTCTCCGCGCTTCTTACTGGTTTCCGTACTGGCGCCGTACGGGGTCATCCCAAACGCGGCGTGCAACGTGTGCCCATCCAGACTGGACGCGTTCGTGGCTTGTAACACAGCCACTTGGAAATCCAGCCCGTGTTCCCAGCCCATGACACTCTCGAACACGTGTTTCCGTAAGGTCTCTACCACAAAGCTCTTCCCTGTGCCTGGGCCTCCGTGCAGCATCCACAGCAACGGCTCAGAACTGCCGATTGTACCCTCGTCTTCCTGACGCTCAGCGATCATCCTGTCTATGACCTTCTCTACGACTTCTCTTTGTTTCTCTTTCATATCTACGACGCGTCCGCTGCTAGGTCCGCGCAGTCCTGCTTTCCACCGCCGCAACTCCTCGGCGCCGCCTGCAGGAACCGGTCTCGCTCTCCCCACTTCATTTTCGCAACCCTCCAACCCGTCACCTCTCGTCTTTGTCTGAGATGCCCGAGCTTCTGCTTCCCGTCGTTTCAACTCTTCCTCTGGCACCTCTACGCGCCCGTCTGTTCTCGCCCACGCTCCTCTTTTGTTCTTTTCATCTCCGACCGCCTCTCGGCCCCACACACGCGTCGATAAGGCCGTGGCTTCTGCGCTCAGCCGACGCGCTTCTGCAACAACGCCTGTCGTTTCCCTTTTATCGTCCTCTAAGCGCGTGCCTCCAACGTGCACGCGCCGCCGGACACCCTCGTCGAGCTCGTCGGCGTCCACGTCTTCGTCGATGAACAAGTCGTCCTCGTGCTTCCGTCCAGCGCCCTCCCCCTCGGGACGCATGTCGACGACGCCCATGAAATTCTGCACATACCTCTTCGACTCTTCGCAGGGAAGTCCTCCATCCAACCACTCACGTGCGGCTTGTGCAAGCGTCTTCTCGCCTGTGCACCACTCCGACACTCTCGATGCCCCGTCCAAATCTGTGTCTTGCAGAGTGAACGATCGAAAATACGCCATCAAGATGAGCGCGTTCCTATCTGCTTCCCCTTGCCGATGCTTCGGCTGTGGTGCACCGTGAAAGCTCGGGTTCCGCGGACTCTCGTTCCGAACTAATACCCACTTGTGCCGTGGCGTTTCCATGCCTTCAGCGTCCGGGAACGCTACCCAGGCGTCGCAGCCGTCGCCGCGAATGACATAATCGATCCCTGCCAAAAGCGGTGCTTCTTCCACCCCCCTCTGCCGTGCCTCACGGACCTTCGTCTTGTCGCTCGCCGTGAGTATCGCGTGATACTGACATTCATCCTCCTCGTCCTCCGTGTCTTCCTCGCCCTCCTCTGCTACCTCTTTCCTTTTTCTTCATCTTCGTGGGACACTTTGTCAATTCGATACGCCAATATCGGAAAACTCGTACACAGCAAGGTACCGTAGTTCCGGGGCCCAGTTGGCATCCGACGGTCTCATGCCGTACAGGAATGCTGGATTCTTGGATATTACGCGCGGCCTCTTTGCGCGCCTACCATCGCGTTCGAACTGCACATCGGAATTGTAATTCCATCCAAGGCCGCCGCTCAACAATGCAGGCAATGTCCCGTTCAGGTTCTCTTCATTTTGTGGCCCGTGTAAGCATCCAGTCATATCCCTGCGCCCTCCACACGGCATGGGGCGTTTTTTTTTTTTTTTTTTTTTTTTTTTTTTTTTTTTTTTTTTTTTTTTTTTTTTTTTTTTTTTCTCTCTCTCTCTCTCTCTCTCTCTCTCTCAGAAAGCCTGGGCACAAAAGCACGGTCTTCCCCGCCAGCCATGCCGCCCGAGGGAACAAGCTCTTGCATGTCAACGGGTCGTCATCTCGTTGACAGTGTAACAAGGGCACAAATGTAGAGTGCCGGTGGCTCCACTTGTGCACGTGGTTATGACGATATCCCTGGCCTCTCTGCACACATTTCAAATACTTTCGCAACCGCCATTTCGAAGCGCTCCCGCTCTCCGACTCTGAGCTGAGCTCTTGGGCCCCCTTCCAGGGTTCGCTGCACCTGCGCATCGCTCTGCTTCAGATACTGTTCTGCCTGAATGAGGTCGTCCGTGCCCTTCTACGCAGGCCAGTCTTTTTCGATGTGCTCTTTCTGCCTCTGCCATTCCGCCACATCTGCGTAGACTTGTCGCGACGCCAGCCTTTTTAAATGCTGCGCGCCCGCGTGTCAGACGCTGAAGCTCGTCAGGGGGACGGCGAATAATCTCGTGCAGCGGCGTGTGCTGATGGAGGCATTGGACGAACAACTGTGCGTGCAGGTGTAAACTGCCCGCGGATTTCTGAGCTTCTATGGGACCGTACACGCCGCCCACTCGCCCCGCGCACCCGCCTGCCAGTTTCGCGTTACTACCTGCCAGATCTGCGCAATCACAGTCGGGACACCGCGGACGCCATCGAATCCCGAACAGGTGCTCCAACACCAGCCCTACGATTGCGCGGAAGCCGTCGACGCCCGCCAGAGGGTCCCGTGCCGAGCACTCCAATCGCATCTTGGCCGCTGCAACGTTTTGGCGTAAAACCTCCATGGGTATTGCCGCGTTCACATCGTCAGCGTCGCCCTCCACCGCCTCGTCCTCGAATGGCACGCCGCATGCGCTTGTGAACCCGGGCTCGATGCCTGTTGACTGGGTCCTTTCGGCGCGATCTACTCAGCCGTGCCATGACGAGGTTGTGCCTTTCATCTGGGGATCGAGCCGCATAAGTGGGGCGCCTTGAGCCACCCGACCAGCGTGGGTATCGAACCGCATAAGTGTACGTACCTCATTTGTTCCTGCAATCTTCTTATTGATGGCCTGCGCTTGCCGCGCCATTCTCTGCGCGGCCTCCGATAATGACGTGGCGAATTTCAACTTCGACGCGTCCCAATTCACTGCGCGCCGCTGTCCAGTGCCTGGATCTGGGTACGTTCCTCGCAGTGCTTCTACTCTGCTTATGGCAGCCTCCTCCATATACGTAAAGTCGCGACCCGATTCGTCCTCCCTCTGCTCATGATCTGCAAACTGCCGCATGCTTCGGGACGTGTTTAAAGCGCTTTGGTACAACAAGGACGACATCGTGAACCCGAAGCGCCAGTCGCGCCTGAGCTGAGATTCCACGCGGCGTGTCACGATTCGTGCCCACAGCGGAAGTTCCACGCGGGGTGCCTCTCCGACACGGCGGTGTCGGCTCACTTCGGACCATTCTGGTAATCAGGCATGCCTACTCCAAACGTGAAGCAGAAAGGAAAAGCGACGCCGGAGAACCACGGGACGAACTGACTCATCATGGCCGTGCCTGGAGACACCACGAGGCGCAACCGCATCTTTCCCATCCACGCCCCCCGTCCGTTCACGTCCATCAGCACCAGGTTGTGCCGCTGCGACGCTTCTCCGAGCCTCGCGATTTCCGACACTCCTTTGCATGTGCACCGTACGCGGCCATTGTCTTGGTCGTTCAATAGATTGGTAGCCAACGCGACAAAATGATCCCGCCATGCTTCGTGCGCGAACTGAACGCTCGCACGTCCTTCTGCACGCGAAGTTGCGCAACCACCACCATGCCCGCCCGTGCCTCCTTAATTTACGCCGCGCGTCATGTGCTGCATGCAAAGCTGCTTCCGTCATAGCGTTTTCATCTACCTCGTTGAACGATGACCTCTCCATGACCACCATGTTCGGAATTCTTCGATCCATGTCGTCGCAAGCGTCTTGCACGGTCGCCTGCATCGCATCCGACGGCGTCGCATTCTTTTGCGCCATGATCTTATCCAAATGATTGTCATGCGGAAGCAACCGCACTAGTTCGGGCGGGGCGCTATTCTCTGGTAGTTGCTCGGCGCGAGCATCTACTGCTGCAGCGCCCACGTGCATATGCGCCCTATGCCCGTTAGCGATCATCTTCTTGATGTGGTGCTTCACCACGTCCCCTCGCACGGTGGCTTGATGGATGAATGTCGGCAAGTTGTCCTTTGACGTCGCGTCACTCACCTTCGACAGAATTTGAACAACGTGGGAGAGGTCGTGGCCCACACGCGG